>CM042153.1:21161493-21173993 GCA_023376005.1 Doryteuthis pealeii | reverse complement strand
TTCCCTTTGTTCTTCTAAAAGGGTTGATTTGGTATTGAATAACCCACTAAGATTGATTTGCCATTAAACTAAGAAATCAAACGAAACCAAACCGATATTCTATCCGTCTGTCATTGAACAGAGAATGACATCAACTCGTTTGCACATGCTGGAAGTTTTTATTTATCTATCCTCACATAAAAGAAATTGGCTTGGTGATTTTTATGCAGTTCCTTTTCATTTTTCTGATCTGAACAATGAACATTCTTCAGAATGGTATTTTTAAGTTTATTCTCTGCTCAGAGAATGAATGAACAATTCTTGACGATCACAATGGAAGAACTGGCAGACTCATACGCTTACACACGCACACATATACACAATCATACATACACACAAATACACATGGACACAGAACACGCAGACCCATGCCCTTACACACGCACACACGCTCACATATACAAACGCATACATATAGACACTCAAATACACATGGACACATACGCACAGACAGATACACACATAAAAATACACACGCATACATACACACTCGTATAAACACATACACACACATACACAAATACACACACACGCAATCATACACACACATACACACACATGTGCGAATGAAAGATAAATTACATTTTTCAGAATAATTTTGAGGATCAGAGACACACAATACTCATAATTGAAGAAATCGCAGACACATGCGCTGACACACACATACACATAAATACACACGGACTTATACATACATACACACACACAAATACACACAGACACACACGCAAATACATACGGACGCATACACACACACAGACAGACACACACACAAATACACACCGACACATACATACTAAAAATATGCACACGGGCGCATACACACAAAAATATACACACGGACACATACACACATACATACGCACTGACACACACACACACACACAAAAATAAACACTGTCACATACACACAGACATAAAAAATATACACACAGACACATATAGACGCTCACAAGTAAACACGGACAAATATACAGATAAATACACACGGACGCCTACACGTACACCCAAAAATACATATAGACACATACACAAAATACACATGGACATATACACACATGCACACACAAATAAACACTGACATATATACAGACACAAATACACATGGACATACACATACATACACACACATGCACACGCAAAAATACATATAGACACATACACAAAAATACACATGGACATATACACACATGCACACACAAATAAACACTGACATATATACAGACACAAATACACATGGACATACACATACATACACACACACGCAAAAAATACATATAGACACATACACACAAATACACATGGACATATACACACATACAAATAAACACTGACATATATACACACAAATACACATGGACATACACATACATACACACACACGCACACGCATACGCAAAAATACATATAGACACATACACACAAATACACATGGACATATACACACATACACACACAAATAAACATTGACATATATACAGACACAAATACACATGGACATACACATACATACACACACACGCACACGTACACACAAAAATACATATAGACACATACACACAAATACACATGGACATATACACACATGCACACACAAATAAACACTGACATATATACAGACATAAATACACATGGACATACACATACATACACACACACGCGCACGCAAAATACATATAGACACATACACACAAATACACATGGACATATACACACATACACACACAAATAAACACTGACATATATACAGACATAAATACACATGGACATACACATACATACACACACACGCACACGCAAAAATACATATAGACACATACACACAAATACACATGGACATATACACACATACACACACAAATAAACATTGACATATATACAGACACAAATACACATGGACATACACATACATACACACACACACAGGCAACGCAAAAATACATATAGACACATACACACAAATACACATGGACATATACACACACAAATAAACATTGACATATATATATACATTGACATATATACAGACACAATACACATGGACATACACATTACATACACACACACGCAAAAATACATATAGACACATACACACAAATACACATAGACATATATACACAATACACACACAATAAACACGGACATATATACAGACACAAATACACATGGACATACACATACATACACACACACGCAAAAAATACATATAGACACATACACACAAATACACATGGACATATACACACATACACACACAAATAAACACTGACATATATACAGACACAAATACACATGGACATACACATACATACACACACACGCAAAAAATACATATAGACACATACACACAAATACACATAGACATATACACACATACACACACAAATAAACATTGACATATATACAGACACAAATACACATGGACATACACATACATACACACACACGCAAAAATACATATAGACACATACACACAAATACACATGGACATATACACACATACACACACAAATAAACATGACATATATACAGACACAAATACACATGGACATACACATACATACACACACACGCAAAAATACATATAGACACATACACACAAATACACATGGACATATACACACATACACACACAAATATAACATTGACATATATACAGACACAAATACACATGACATACACATACATACACACACACGCGCACGCAAAAATACATATAGACACATACACACAAATACACATGGACATATACACACATACACACACAAATAAACATTGACATATATTCAGACACAAATACACATGACATACACATACATACACACACACGCACACGTACACACAAAAATACATATACACATAACACACAAATACACATGGACATATACACACATACACACACACACACCACAAATAAACATGACATATATTACAGACACAAATACACATGGACATACACATACATACACACACACGCAAAATACATATAGACACATACACACAATACACACATATACATACAAACATTACCAACACAAATACACATACATACACACACATACACAACACACGACATACATAGACACATACACAAAATACACATGGACATATACACACATACACACACAAATAAACATTGACATATATCAGACACAAATACACATGGACATACACATACATACACACACACGCACACTACACACAAAAATACATATAGACACATACACACAAATACACATGGACATATACACACATACACACACAAATAAACACTGACATATATACAGACACAAATACACATGGACATACACATACATACACACACACGCACACGCATACGCAAAAATACATATACACACATACACACAAATACACATGGACATATACACACATACACACACAAATAAACATTACATATATACAGACATAAATACACATGGACATACACATACATACACACACACGCAAAATACATATAGACACATACACACAAATACACATGACATATACACACATGCACACACAAATAAACACTGACATAAATACAGACACAAATACACATGGACATACACATACATACACACACAAATAAACACTGACATATATACAGACATAAATACACATGGACATACACATACATACACACACGAATAAACACAATCACATATACACACATTTGGGCAAAAGATAAATTGTCTTCTCTGAATAGCTTGGTGGATCAGAGACACACAATACGTTGCATCCATTGAGTTATAGAATTTGCCACGTGAATGAAACACTTTTGCTGCTTCCTCCAGAAAGCTGAACTTGATAAAACAAACTTTTTCAGCAATTATAACCAAAACATAAACCTGCACATTCAAAATATCCGGTCTTTTCAGGAACTTTCTTTTTAGTCGGACAACAATGAATATATCTATCACCACGGGCAGCGACATGACACAAGATCAATTTTTAAGCAGTAAAGTTTTGGAGTGGCCTATTGTCCTAGACTGATTAGCTCAGCAAAACTAAAGAATCCACTAGGCCATACTATTCATCGTTATCTGGTGGTGAAAACGGATGGATTCATGCCTTTCACAAGAAGAAGTGAAACACAAAAAGCATACCAAAAACTTGTGTACAAATGTAGACAAACACGGTATGCTACACTGGATTGGTCGTAATGTCGACGTTCGAAGTAAAACATCTAAAAAAGAAAAAAAGATTTTTGTTGCTAAAAAGGTGATGGATGTTTTTGAATGATTTGAGTTTGGAAATAAGTTTGGCATAAGGTCAGAAATATGAGCATCTAGTGAGAACCAAACTAACAATGGCCATAGCTCGCCAAAAGCTGCATCATGTGTGCATATTTTCAGTTTTTATTTTGTCTTGTGTAAAAATTACATATATATGCCTTTTCATTTGTTTGTTCGATTTATGTAAATATTTATGAGTGCGTATGTGCTCATTTAATAGTTTAAGTAAATATCTGTGTGTATTTACTTATGTTTTTACTTTCTCTTACGTAAATGTGTATAAATTCGTAACCAAATGATGAAAGTATTTATTTTATAAAAGGTCCATAACTGTTCATTGATTAACGTTCAAATTGAATGTTCATGACGTGATTGGTAAATGCAAAAATGAAAGTCAAGATGTGATTGGAATATATGAGGTCGAAAGCCAAGACGTGATTGGTACATAAGGAGATGTTGAAAATGTTTCATTTCACCACATACTGTCGGATTGATTTCCTCATTTTACTCGCATACCCATACTTCTGTATTTCTTCTTACGTAACTTCTTCTGTTTATGGAGTAGTTATCTGGCTGACGGTCGATTCTGTCTTCTTAAAACTTAGCCGTTTCTTTGGTTCCCCCTTTACTTAACTGGTGTCTTTAGATGTTATCGAGATGCCATGGGTTGTCGTTTGCTTTTAGTAACAAACTGAAGACATCTATTTTTGGTCTTAAGGCTTGGAACCAATAGCCCCGCGCGTGCGTCTCCCCATCCAGCCGCCCGTCATTACGTCTATCCGTCCCAGCGTCTCGCCACAGACAGAAAATTATATTCTCACACTTGCAATCGGAAACGGAAGTAGAGGTCAAAGTTAATGTTACGACTTGTTCATCAAATCCAACAGTCCTAACGGCTTGGTTTGAATTCTAATGATATTTTCCACACTAACTGTTCAAGATTGATGGTACGCATACAGGAAGTCCTACGACGGGGTGGAAGTCGAAGTTAAGTATCAAACATGTATGCCTAAAAGGGGGTCCCTTAAGGAAAAATTGTACCCCTTGCCTATTACGTAAGCATAACATTTATTATCTAGATGTAGGTATAATATAAATAATGTATTTATATATTTAGATGATAAATCCAACTAACTCATAATAGATTATTTCAATTTAAAATCCATGTCATAATGTCATTTTTTCAATTAGCTCTAATTTTTAATTAAATAAAGATAGACAGTTCATTCGACTGTGGCATATAGAAATCTAATAGATGGCAAGAATGGCTTAAAAAGAAGATTGGAACTATATATATATATATAATATAATATATATATATATATATATGTGTGTGTGTGTGTGTGTGTGTGTGTGTGTGTGTGTGTGTGTAAATTTATTTAGGTGTACAGAATTTTATTAGTGCTTTAAAAAGACCCATTAAAAGATTCATTGTATAAAAAATGTATATATTTACAATAGAAGGGGGGGACAAAAGGCAAAAAAAATAACAAAAAAAAAAAACGAGTTGCTAGCTAATCATCATCCAGATATTTAGTTCTGTGAGCGAGATCGAAACTAGTTAGCTAGAACTGTTGTTTTTTTTTTTGCCTTTTGCTCCCCTTCTATTGGAAAATATCTACGTTTTTTATACAATTAATCTTTTAGGGGTCTTTTTAAAGCACTAATATATATATATATATATATATATATATATATATATATATATATATATATATATATAGGAAAAATGAGTAAAGAAAAGAAATGTAGATGGATAAAATGAATTTAATCGATATCACATTAATCGATATCACTTACACATGTGTTTCGGTCAGTTTATGTGTGTGAAAATATTTCGCACACATAGAAGAATCGACCTTCATCAGAGTGAACATTTATTTTGAACGAAAATAACACTTTATTTTTATTTTATTTATTTTTTGTAATAATAAAAAACTATTTTGTACCATAACCCCTAGAAAAAAACAAATATCCAAATCATAACGGTCCATCTTAACTCTATCCTCAGCGTTCCAAATTTTAAAACAATTCGATTTTCGAATTTTCAAAAAATCTCTGTTGTTTTATATCCCAACGAATTTTTTCATTCAAAATAAATGTTCACTCTGATGAAGGTCGATTCTTCTATGTGTGCGAAATATTTTCACATACATAAACTGACCGAAACACATGTGTAAGTGATATCGATTAATGTGTATATCGATTAAATTCATTTTATCCATCTACATTCTTTGCTTTACTCATTTTTCCTCATATTGTCGGATCAATTCCTTTTCCATTTCATATATATATATATAATTATATATATAATATATATTATATATTATATATATATGTATAAATGTATAGTATGTATGTATACATATGTGTGTGTGTGTGTGTGGGTGTTGTGTGTGTTGTGTGTGTGTGTTTGCAAAATATGTGACAATCCTCTGTATTGGTGAAGTCATGTAGGTAATAAATTCTACTGACACACATTTGGGTGCATAATTACTCAATATAATCTGACCAATCAACTGATACATTCTTAGAGAACCCTGAAATGTTTCATTGATGAACAATGCCGAAAGGTAAGTTGATATCTAAGGACATCGGAAAGAAGTTGCTGATTTTTCATCAGTCTGGACAAAGCTTGAAGACCATGTCAAAAATATTGCATCTCTATCCATCCACCGTAAGACAAATAATTTACAAATGGAAGGCATTCAGCCGTAACTCTTCCTTGGATTGGACTTCTCCAAGTAACACTAGAAAAATGCTAAATGAGTGTAAAGCCAATCTACATATCACTTCGAAAGAGTTGAAGATCTCTTTGGCAGCAACTCAAGTAATTGTGCATTAGGGTAGGTTATTATTTTGTCTTTTTTTAAATATAAAATTCTCTTAGACAGTGAAAGTTGTATGTTGGTATAATGAATACTGGTATTTACATGTGTCCCACTTTCACACGATATGGCACAAGGCCGTTTTATGTGGGGACCACCCACAATTCGGGTGGTAGGTAGAAAAATGGCGTCGATCCCGTCGGCATTCCCCCTCAAGAGGGGCGCCTCAGGTGCTAGGCAATAAACCAAGCCCTGCTCCTTTAAATGCAATGAGGCAGGTATTTCCTGGAGGGACGGCCCTCTGGGGTCGACGCTATTAATTTAGGATCCCACCGGTCCAGAGGCCGAAGCTCACTGGACCCCCGTCCCGAAGGACGGGTGGGTGGCAGCTGTAGTAGCTGGGACTACTCTGGTATAATGAATACTGATAGCAAAAACTAAACATCTTACTTGCAGCATTGTTTGTGGAAAGAACAGCGAAGATTGTCAGTTAAAATGCACTGAGAAATGCTCGTTCTCGCAATATTTGGACCAGAAATAGGTTAGAAAATTTAGCAATTTTAGTATTTAAAAAAGAAATTAATTTTACAAAGATGAAACGAATACGATATCATAACTAGAATTAAATTTGAAAATATCCCCTCATCCTCACCGACACTTTTACCTGATTAATTAAGCTGTAACAGGGATAAAATTTTAAAAGATTGAAATCTATTTCATCAAATGAAGGCGAAGTTTTGAAGAAAGATATTTTGTGGAGTGATTCTATATGTTAATTTGCAAATTTCGCCACATGGAAGACGTTATAGTTCTAAAATCCACCTACCCTAATGTACAGGAGTCTACAGTCAGACGAATATTGAATGGACATAGTATTCTAGAACAAGTACATTTCTATGTCCACCTATTATTTTTGTTAAGAACATAATAACAAAGTTGATAAAAATATAAAACATGCATTATTTCGTAGATGAGACATTCGTTTTATCTTTAAGACTTGATTTTAAGATTATCCCCACACTTATTTTGAAAAAAAGTACCAATTTTCGAGGTGTTTTATTTTTATAAGAAAAAAAATCTTATAAAAACAAAATACACCGAAGATTGAAATGAATGTAATATTTTACTACGCAGAGAATTCAAAAAAGAAAATAAATAAGTTTAAACCACAAAAGATTATTTCTAAATTCTGTATTTTTTTTTCTGAGGTAGTTTTGTGGGAATTTTTAGTTGCATGAGGTTTTTGTCGTGCAATCAGTCAATATTGAAATTCACTTTTAAAAATAAATTTTCTACATTGGAATGACATTTCTAAAGAAGGAAATACGTTTGATAAAGAAATGAACACATCACTGGATCATTCTAGAAGGAAACATTTGCTCTCAACGAAGAACAAGACTGCCGTTTAAAATTTGTTCAGAAAACACTTGGACAAAATAAAATCCATCTGGAATACAAGGTGTGTCAAAAATTATCGACATTTTTGGTCCTTTTTGACACACCTTGTATTCGGAAAAAAATTAAGGTTCCATTCATTGTTCATTTCTATCTTGGTAAATACAGCTGCAACTTAGGCACTTTTATGACAGCACCTTGTATTCTGAAAAAAATTAACGTTCCCTTGATTGTTCATTTCTATCTTAGTAAATACAGCTTCAAACTCTGCACTTAAATGACACACCTTGTATTCTGAAAGAAATAACGTTCCATTTATTGTTCATTTCTATCTTGGTAAATACAGCTTGAAACTCGGCATTTTCATAACACACCTTGTATTCTGAACAAAATTAACGTTCCATTCATTGTTCATTTCTATCTTAGTAAATACAGCTTCAAACTCTGCACTTAAATGACACACCTTGTATGTTGAAAGAAATAACGTTCCATTCATTGTTCATTTCTATCTTGGTAAATACAGCTTCAAACTCGGCATTTTCATAACACACCTTGTATTCTGAACAAAATTAAAGTTCCATCCATCGTTCATTTCTATCTTGGTAAATACAGCTTCAATCCCGATATTTTATGACACACCTTGTGTATATTCAAACAAATTTCATTAAATAAAGTAAAGTCGTCGGGGCGGCCTAAAGTCGGTAGCCAGTCAGCGAGGGAATCTATCCCCTTTTCAATAGCGCTAGACCAAGGAGATTGTTTTTTAGCATCTGAGGTAGAGCGCCACACCTACCACCAGCTCCTTACTTTACCGCACAGATTCCTGTGCTACTCATATGCTGTGTTGGCGAGGACCGGTATCGAACTAGGAACCTTGTGGTTTCTAGCCGAACGCTCTACCGACTGAGCTAACCCGGCCCCTCTTTATTATTTTCAAATTTTTATCTTTTTTCTTTTCAAGCTTTCTGATAATTCTTTTGTTCTTACAATCTTGAAAAACATTAATTATTTCTCCGAAAGAGACATTTTTGGCTGGCCAAGTACTTTCCGTTCGTATCCGGACTCAAGGTAAAGTGGGTGTGTCGTTCATCATTAAAACTACTATCAAATATATGCACCCTCCGGGCGCAAGTATTTAAGTTTTAATGTAATAAAATATCGTATTAAATTAGAAAGTCTAATGAAACTAAATAAGAATGCCGATAAAAAGATTTGAAATAGAGGGAACATAATCGAAAAAATAGAACAATTGAAATTTACTCTTCCATCACTCTCGTCTTTCATTGTTATTTTTTCTAATTTAAGTATTTAGTTAAAAGAGGAAGCAAAGAATAAAATGACAGTTATTTTTTCTTGTTAATGGATTTCATTTAAGATTCATTGAAGAGATTTTTGCTTATATTCATTAAAATAAAACCAAACAGTTAGAAATCAATAATACTAAGCATACATTTATTAAAATCACATTTTTAATATCAATATGCAAATTAGCTTTCCCGTTCAAACTGTAAACCGCTATTTTGTTGTATATATAAATATAATTGCATGTTGTTAGTATGTAGATATGGTTAACAGTATTGATAATATAAAACAATTTTATTAATAATTGAGGTTTAAATAAAAATAAATTCATGGTCAATTTGACCTCAATAACAAAGGGAATTGTGACTTGAGTAGTGATTTAGTTTCGGTTACAGACAGAGAAGCACACAATCTCCATTATAATAAGATTTAAGTAATGTTAAGTAATACTAATGTAACTGTTAAAGATTTTTTGTTTTATTATCAACAATATGACGCTAAACATTACTGTTAGTTTATTCTCTTCAAATATTTCTATTAAGCGAGATAAACATATTTAGAATAAAAATTGTTCAATCTACTTTAAGCATTTTAAAATATAAATTGTTCTATCAATCTATTTTACACATTTCAAAATATTATCGTTAGTTTCAAAGTTAATTCTATTAATAGTGGGATCTTTCGGACTGTGGTCTACGCAGATGATCTAGCGATTCTTGCAAATACACCTACACAAGCGGAATCACTGCTGCATGGTAGGCGACAAGAAGTATTGGTATCTATGTGAACTCAGATAAAAACACAGTTTGTTTTAAACAGGATGGAGACATTTCCACACTGGATGATAGATATCTCAAATTAGTAAACCAGTTCATATACCTAGGTAGTAATATCTCATTTATGGAAAGCGATGTCAATATACGCTAAGGATAGATGTGAAGTACAATAGATAGATCATCGATCATATGGAAATCGGATCACTGTGATAAAGCAAGAAATCTTCTAAGCTGTAGCAGTATCAGAGCTACTGTATGGTTGCACCACTTGGACTCTAGCAAAACGCCTAGAGAAAAAGTTAGATGTGAACTACACCAGGACGCATTTACGTTTTTATATAGTTAAATATCATATCAGATTTTAAAAATTAGAAAGACTAGAAATACTTAATACGAACAAAATAAATATTACACTTATTTTTACTTTATTCCAATTCATTTCAATATAAAATTATTGTTTTTAATACGTTTGAGAATAAATCAATAATATATGAAATCAATTACAATGAGTAATTATTTATTAAACACGGTTTTGTTAAAACCAGTATGCAAATTACTCACACCATATACTATGTAAACATGTATTTCTTAATGATATATAACATACATCACCGGATTTTAAACACATTTATAATATTTAACATAGCTTAACACCTGTACCCCAGTTATGGTTAGTGGAATGAGAACAGGATACCCCGTGGCTGAATAAAAAGTTAGGTTCAAAGTTCTGTGATGGCTCCCTATTACAAAAAGGTTCCTGTGTCGGACAAGAAATACCTGACGAAGGCCGGAGAGCACATCGTCCGAAATACTGTACATATAACAATGAAGATGAGGACAATAGTCCGAATAATACAAATAATGGTAATCTTTGCAGAGTTCCGTCCTGGCCCCTTGCCTCAAAAACTGCTAGCCGCAGATTGCTGTAAAAACAACACCAGCTACGATTGAGGCAAATCCATCTCAGCTAGATCTTAATTAACATCTTATTCATTAACTATATTTCTACTAAGATTAAATAATGGTTATTAAATAAACCATTGACAATATAACATAAATGACTAAGTGAATAGTAACGTTAGTGGTGATATAGTTTCTGTTACAGACAGACACCCACAATTTCCATTATAATAAGATTGGGTCACAACATTAGCTCGATGTAGGCAACCCGGAAATAGAAGTAATTGCAGGACTCCTATCGTCAATGTGCCGACTCAGCGGAATGTATTTAAATCTTCAAGGCGACAACGTTGTGCTCCAGAACAGTCAAGCGAAAAGAGGACAATTATCAGCGAGTCCAGCCGGTTTGTCGACATCACGAATTCGCTGTTGAATACAGCAAGGACAGCTGCTTTCTCGTTCATTCGCAATGGAAATTTCGAAAGGGAAAAAAAGAAAAAAGAATAGACATTCAAAAAAAACGAAAAAAGAAAAAAAAAAAAAAAAAAAAAGAAAAAAAAAAAAAAAAAAAAAAAAAAAAAAAAAAAAAAAAAAAAAAAAAAAAAAATAAAAAAAAAAAAAAAAAAAAAAAAAAGAAAAAAAAAAAAAAAAAAAAAAAAAAAAAAAAAAAAAATAAAAAAAAAAAAAAAAAAAAAAAAAAAAAAAAAAAAAAAAAAAAAAAAAAAAAAAAAAAAAAAAAAAAAAAAAAAAAAAAAAAAAAAAAAAAAAAAAAAAAAAAAAAAAAAAAAAATGATGACATGGGCAACTAGTTGATCTGTTGACAGACGTCAAAACAGTAAAACTCAATTAAAAAGATGTAGAATAAAAAGAAGAATTTTGGGAGGGAGGCTAATTTTTATTTTATTTTGTTAAAGAATACATGCTCAATCAATACAAAGTTACATACACATCCGTATATAAACTATGATACCTAAGTAGATAAATTACTACACATTACATTGCCAAATTATATATTATTGATC
>CM042153.1:21127535-21161393 GCA_023376005.1 Doryteuthis pealeii | reverse complement strand
GGAGGAGATATCTCTCTCAACAACGTAAGTAATGAAAACAATTTTATTAATAATTGAAGTTTAAATTTTAAAAAATCATGGAGAATATTGATGTTAATAACAAAGGGATTGTGACTGTGTATGGTAATATAGTTTTCGGTTACAGACAGACAAACACACATCTGCCATTATTATATGGATATATATATTATATATATATAATTATATATATATATTATATATATTTCAAAATGTTGCATCTGGTAGTTAAAACATTTTTGATGCAGTCACGACTTAGGAGGACTGGAACATGTTCAGTTCGAATGCCTGATTAATTCGTCTCCCTATAGGTCTGATGTATGGTTAACTTTCAGGAGGGAGTCTGCAATGTTGGGAGATCTTTACTCCTCGATATAAGGATATAACTTAAGAACTGTGGATACTTTTGGACACTTTTGAGGCGCTTAGCAGTTGAGAAAAGACAGGTTCCCTTGGGTTGAAGTCCTTTGAAGAGCAAACAAGAGGCTTAAGGTGTAAAGAACAAAGGCAAGTTCAACCACCATCAAGTCCTTGGCATGCGAGAAGTGCGGCTTAATTTGCAAATCTAGTAGCTGACCTTAGCTTCCCACAATAGGCACAAGCCTAGTTTGATTACTGACTTCTAACTGTAATTTCTAATTTTTGTTTGTTTTTCGAACACTGATCTTATGACCCCTCATGTGTCGAAATTGACGTGGAGTCCATTATATATGTATATATATATATATATGAAGAGAAATTGGAAGTGAATCCGACGGTATGTAGTATAGGTGAAAAATTTGAAAAAACACAGGTTTAAATAAATGAGTGGTAAATGTTT
The DNA here is from genome assembly GCA_023376005.1 of Doryteuthis pealeii. Lineage (NCBI taxonomy): Eukaryota > Metazoa > Mollusca > Cephalopoda > Myopsida > Loliginidae > Doryteuthis > Doryteuthis pealeii. The sequence goes on along the minus strand of CM042153.1, from coordinate 21,160,555 downwards.
ATTAGCCGACGCTGCAGTGTTTCGACCTGTTAAGTAGAGTCTTCTTCAGGGCTTTTGTTGATATAAGGAAGAGTAAAAAAAAATTATCACAGATAATGAGAAGACTGTGATAGTCCTTGTTTATCAATCTGTTCAAATTTGAGATTTGAAGAAACGCTGGAAAGGTAGACCGTTTGAAAATATGACGTCACGTATTCTTCTTTTTATGGTGTGTGTGTGAAGTGTGCGTATGTATCGAAAAATGATATATATATATATATTATATATATATATATATATATATATATAGAGAGAGAGAGAGAGAGAGATAGATAGATAGATAGATGATAACGGTGAGGGAGGTTAGAAAAGAAAAGGAAACAACGATAGAGAGAAAGAAAGGTGAAAGGGGGGGGGAGACATTAATGTCTGTGTGTCGATCGCCAGCAGAGAACTATGTTAAGTTCAAATAATATATTTTTCTTTTATTTATTAATACACGTGCACCTTATCTTCCGACTGTTATCATCTTGCAACACCCTCTGGTCGAACTATGAGGCCGTCAAATCTCCAAGATGAATGCAAAAAATGTACACCTGATTATCTGGCGTCACATAATCACCGAATTCTTATTTCTATGAGTGGTCGTCACCTCAGTTAGTAATGGCATTCCGAGTTTATAAAAAGAAGAAAAATAAGAAAAAGTATTGCTACACAGAAAAGTATATAGAAGAGAAAGAAAAAAACAAACAAACAAAGAGATTAGTAAAAAGATATAGAGACGGGGTAGGTGATAACGCTAATCTGTTTCAATCGAACAGATCTTCTTCAGGCAAGGACTGAGTTCTTGTATTGAAGAATTCAGTTCTCTTACTGGCGAGAGTCTTGCGGACGTGATTGGGGAGGGGCTGGTCAGCTGCTGATGATCTGCTATAAATGTTTAGGTTAGTAAAAAGAAGAGTAGGAATTTTTATAAGGTGTTGCGATGGTGATTGTGTGTGTGGTGTCATTGAAGTGGAATTGAGGTGAATTTGGGGTGGAAATGGATCGTCCAGTGTAGGTACTTGACGCTGGGTTTTGATGAGTTAGGGGTGTGAGTCGTATAAGAGTAGGAAAGGTAGAGTGATTTTAATCAAATGTCTGTTTATTCATTTATTTGTTTATTTAGTTGTTTTTTCATCAAGTGTCCGTATTGTTTTTTTTTGTTTTTTTTTCTGGTTTTTTTTTTGTAAATGGAATTTTGATAATTTGCTTTTGAAGCATTGTTATGTAAAGTATATTATTATCTATATTTTTAAAGCAATTACAATGCGTAGTCGTATAAGATGTGAATGATTATTGAAAATAATCATAAAATCAAACCCGGCGAATAAAGTGCGCTACGGAAGACTGTACAGCTGTTTCAACTTTATTAAGTCTCCTCAGCGGTGTATACATAATTTTCTTTTTTTTTTTGCCCTGTAGCTGTTGATGACTGCTTTGCTTAGGCATGAAGAAATATCAAAGAAGCCGGATCTACAACTAACATTTGGTGTGTTAATTATGGCGTTGGTCTCGAAAATTTGATACAAAGAAGGAAAGAAAGAAAAAAAGTGAGAAAGTAAGCATACCAAACGTTGTGATAACTAAATTATCATAATGTGGTATATCCACAGATATAGAAGCGCTGGTCTAATGGTTAGAGTCGTAGGAAATGGATCGTCAACGCGAGTTCAATTCCTGAACGAAGCTGTTTTGCATTCACATAGCGCTAATACCCTTGGGAAAGGTATGATCCAATTCTTCCTCCAGCTATGGGTAAATAGTAGAGCAGATTGGGCTCTTTAAACAATGGCTAGGTAACCAGTCTAGGGAAGGAAAACTCTGAATTCAAACCTGTTAAACCCGCTTAAGAAAATTGACCTTGTGTCGCAAGTCCTGCTTCGTGCGGAGGGGTTGGTAAATATATATATATATTCTCAGCTAAATAATCGACGATTCTTTTTTTATTCTAGAGAAAGAACGGTAAGAAAGAGGACATGCTATACAGAAAAATATAAGGTACAGAAGCATAGGAAAATCAATGCCCCGCTATACAGCAGAAAATATAAGAAAGAAAGAGAGTTGGGAAAATAATAGAGAAAGGGGTGAGCGCGTGGAGGCTATAATGCTAACGTGTTTCAGTCGGACATAATGAAAAGATGAAGGAAGAAAGAAAAAAGGTGTGTGAGAAAGTTAAATGAAGATTATTATACTTTTTACCTATTAAACTATTTGGCAATAGCTCTAAAGTAAAGATATGAAACATTGTAATAATTAAATTATCATGCTGTGGTTATCCACAGGTCTGCTAGTATCAATAATTTCCCAGAATTATTTCTTGTTTGACTCTTGGTCACAGAAACTTTTTTCAAGTCATCTGTTGAATATTAGATTAGTTTGAACACTTCCACTCTTTTCAGACGGCTGTCAAATCTAACAGGTGAGGTGTCTGCTCTATTTAGACCGTCACATCATGAACCTGCTGATATGTAAGTATCAACTTACTTTGGGTTTGACTCTCCCCCCCCAAAAAAAAAAGAATATCATGAATATCTCTAGTGAGAAAACATTTCTAAAGTCAAGTAAGCATCTGAAGGACATCCACAATATTCATAAAATAGCAGGATATATATATATATAAGCAGTTCTACGGATGTATTGAGTACTTTTCAGTATTTATTATCCCGTATTTCATTTAGTTTTATTTTTGTTTTTTCCCAGGAGTCAAACATGTGCCAGATTTTTTTTTCGTTGAGTCATTTTCTCTCTTAAAAAATTGTTTATTCTCTGTAAAAAGTTATTTTTGCATCGGTATGTAGTAAATTTGCCATTGTTGCTGGAGTATACATCTATGAAAGGGTTATCTGTTAATGTTAAGTTAGTAAAATTTAGTACGGATTATTATTCTAAAGTTTGTTCTAGTTTGAGTATTTCTTCGTAGAATTGTGTAGCAACGAGATATCATCAACTATCGTTTAGCTCAGTCGGTAGAGCGTTCGGCTAGAGACAGAAGGTTCCTAGTTCAATACCGGTCCTCGCCAACTCAGCGTATGAGTAGCACAGGGATCTGTGCGGTAAAGTAAGGAGCTGATGGTAGGTGTGGCGCTCAGATGCTAAATCTCCTTGATCTAGCGCTATTGAAAAGGGGATAGATTCCTCGCTGACTGGCTGATACCGACTTTAGGCCGCCTTTTTTTACTTACTTTGAGGCTATTGAAAAAATAGTTCAGTAGGTAAAAAGTATAATAATCTTCATTTAACTCTCTTACACTCCTTTTTTTTTTCTTCTTTCATCTTTTCATTGTGTCCGACTGAAACACGTAAGCATTATCGCTTCCTCGCGCTCAACCTGCTCTATTTTCGCCAACTCTCTTTCTTTCTTTATTTTTTCTGTATAGCTTGTCCTTTTCTTACGTTCTTTCTCTAGAATAAAAAAAAGAATGGTCCATTATTTAGCTGAGGTGACGACACACATGAGAAATAAGAATGCGTGATTTAAGCGATACAGATTATCAGGATTTACATTTTGCATTTGCTCTTGGACGACTATGACAGTCTCTATCTTCTTGTACAAATAATGTTCAATATATGTAATAATTAACAGGAAACTTTTTTGTCATAGATGCAGTGTCACATCCGCTATTGATCTTGCTATGAAAAAATCAGATTATCAATAAATTAAGATTTGTTAATCTAAATACTTTTTTGTTAGCATTTGTGGATTCCTTGTGCAACAATGGTTTATAAACCATTTTTTTTAGTAGTAGGAAAGCTCTAGAACTCATTTTACAGACATTAGAAAAAGCTGCCATTTTTAGCCAACCCAACCAAATTTGGAGAGCTAAAGAATCGACATAACCCGCCAATTTTTGGAATTGGAAGGTTAAATTTTTTTGGAATTGTCTAACGTTAACATAGTCCACATCTGGAAAAAAAATCAAAACATTGAAGGGGGTGGGTGACAATTTTATTTTTTCTGGGTGATTTGACATGGACCGTAAGGTCAGTTTGGAAAGAACCGGTCGTTGGGTTTAGATGTAATTCCCCCCTAAAACATTTTGATGTCGGGGAAAATGAAAATAACCCACGAGAAGAAAATAAATTCGTCCTTGTTATTATTAAAAAACTATAAATGGCCCAAGGCAAGATATCCTCCAGCAATCCCAAGTTGGTTCCAGATTCAAAACACCAAAGAATTCCAAGCCCACTCAACATCAATCCAACAACCAGATCCAACAACTCTCGAAGTAGAACGGGAACAGAGATAAGTATGGCATCATTGTTATGATTGACACGTCATCACTCCATTAAAAAAAGAGAGTAAAAGTATTTACGGTTTTCGAAGGAGATCTTTTTTCTCCGTAGTTGTAGGCAATTTTCGTCAAAGAAGGAACAAACACGAAAGTAAATGCAGACACTTGTATTGACAAAATTACATAAAATTATTGCAAATTTTAATGGTATTTGCTACGAGGCTTATCTGTGGAGTAATTTTCTTGGAGGCTGGTGAATAACAGGGTATTCTTTCGTTGGAAGGAAATGTTGATAAGACGCTTCGTCTCGGTAGTTTCTCGTCCTTCAGTAAGTGTGCAATTGTACCGGCCTTTATGCAGTATGCAGATACAATGCCTTAGAATGGAGCTGATTGTAAAGTTCTGTGATAAGTGGGCCCTGTTTTGGGCTTGGTATGAGAGCTTGGTGTTTTTTACTTCTCTCGTTGGGGTAACGGTTCCCTGATAAGTAAGGTTGTTTTGGGGCTAAGTGATGAATTAAGTGTAGGGTCCCGCTTTTTACGCGACTACCCTCAATGGGTGCTCCGTGATAAGAAGGCCCTGTTTTTGGGCTAAGTAATGAGACCGTTTCTTTTGACGTCTCTCTCCAGTAACTGCTTTGCGATAAGTGAAGTTTGGTATTTGGCACCACATAGGATGTTGCATTCGCCCCCTGGCGGCAGGGGAGATAATTAGCTAGGGAATTTCCAACAGCGATACGTTACAATTGTATCTTACCAATGGGAAATTGGTATGTGCTACCCTGTTGAACCTTCTAGTCTCGTATAATTATAAGTAAGTAACGTGGTCGGGGTGGCCTAATGTCACTATCAGCCAGACAGTGGGGGAGTCTATCCCTTTTCAGCTAGCGCTAGACCAAGGAGATTATTTTAGCAGCTGAGGTGGTGCGCCACACCTACCATCAGCTCCTCTCTTTACCGCACAGATCCCTGTGCTACACATACGCTGAGTTGGCGAGGGCCGGTATCGAACCTGGAACTTTGTGATTCCTAGCCGAACACTTTACGATTGAGCTAAACAAAATCCTTTCAAATGCATTCATATGGCAAAATCATTTTCAATTAATTCCTATAAATCCATTTCAATGAATTACCATAGTAAAGACATTTCTAATGCATTCATGAAGTAAAAACATATCCAATGCATTTCTAAAGTAAAACGTTTTCCACTGCATCATTATGGGTAACGTTCTTCCCAATAGATCCCAGTAGTAAATCCTTGCCGATGCAGTGCTATGATAAAATGTTTCAAATCATTTATATAGTAAAACGCGTTTTAATGTATTCCTGTAGTAAAAACGATTTCATCTGTATTTATTATAGTAAAACCCATTCCAATGCATTCATGTAGTAAAACGCTTTCATCTGCATTATTATAGTAAACCCTTTCCAATGCATTCATGTAGTAAAACGATTTCACCTCATTATTATAGTAAAGCCCTTTCCAATGCATTCATGTAAAAAAAGTAAAGTCGTCGGGGCGGCCTAAAGTCGGTATCAGCCAATCAGCGAGGGAGCCTATCCCCTTTTCACTTGCGCTAGACCAAGGAGATTATTTTAGCGTCTGAGGCGGAGCGCTACACATACCTTCAGCTCCTTACTTTACCGCACAGATCATACGCTGAGTTGGCGAGGACCGGTATCGAACTAGGAACCTGTGGTTTCTAGCCGAACGCTCTACCGACTGAGCTAACCCGGGGCATTCATGTAGTAAAACGATGTCATCTGCATTATCTTATTAATGGAGATTGTGGGTTTGTCTATCTGTAACCGAAACTATATTACTATACAAGTCACAATTCCTTTAGTCATTTATATCATATTCTCCATGATTTTATTTTTATATAATCCTCAATATTAATAAAATTGTTTACATTACTTACACTGTTGACCATATCTGATATTTTCCACGTACCCCACTTGTACGGGTCAGGCACAAAGGCCCTATTTATGTGGGACCACCACAGCCGAGACTCATGGGGTGGCGGGTGAAAAATTGCGTCGATCCCGTCGGCATTCCCCTCAAGGGGGGCGCCTCAGGCACTGGGCAATAAACCCAGCCCGCCCCTCAAAATCAAGGGGGCAGGTGTTGCCTGGGGTGTCCCCTGGGATTTCGACGCCGTTAATTAGCAATGGTCCAGAGGCCGAAGCCACTGTAGACCATATCTACATACTAATAACATGCAATTGTATTTTATATACAAAAAATAGAGGTTTACAGTATGAATGGGAAGGCTAATTTGCATATTGATCTTAAAAAATTGATTTTGATAAATATATGCTTAGTATTATTGATTTCTAATTGTTTGGTTTTATCTTATTGAATATGAGCAACATCTCTTCAATAAATCTTAAAAGAAATCTGTTAACAAGAAGAAACACTGTAATTTATTCTTTACTTCCTATTTTAACTAAACAGTTTAAAATTAGGAAAATTTACCAATGAAAAGACGGGAGTAACGGAAAATGATGGAAGTGTTAGTTTCAAAGTTGTTCTATTTTTCAATCATACCCCCTCTGTTCAAAATCTTTTTATCTACATTCTTATTCAGTTTCATTAGCCTTTCTAATTTAATAGATATTTTATTATAAATTTAACTAAAATACTTGCACCCGGAGGTGCATATACTTGCTAGTTATAGTAAAACCCTTTCCAATGCATTCATGTTAAAAACGATTTCATCTGCATATTATAGTAAAACCCATTCCAATGCATTCCTGTAGTAGAACGATTTCATCTGCATTATTATAGTAAAATCCTTTCCAATGCATTGCCACTGTTTGAAATGAATAGCTTTACATGGACTTTATTTCTTCTTCAACAATTTTATAGTTAATCAAGCTCTTTCTGATTCGACTAGGGAGCACTCAATTCTCTTTTAAAACAATCATTTCCGGGTCATTTGTTCGTGAGTAGAATTTACTAAATTACGGGTCCCAAAGAAACAATCTGATGTGTGACTTCATGTCAGCTATCTTCTACGTCAATGTCAATTAATGATATATATATATTAAAGTTGCATGCGAAAGAAAGTTAACTGCTCTCCAACTCTTTTGCCAATCAATTCATTGGTATAACTTATTTTTAGTTAGAGAGTTTCAATGCAGTTGGGTTTACTGATAAATAAGAATAAATACTCAATCTGAAAATGGTGTGCGTCTTTATGCCATCAAATACGGTATATATATATATATATATTATATATATATATATATATAGGTATATGTTAAAAACAAAATTTCTTTTGCGATGAAACAAAGAAATACAGTGCTCAATCACAGTTTGTAAGAGCTAATATTTATTTATTTTACAATGTTTTCATAGATCAATGTTCATTATCAACGACCGCGGTTTTCATGCGAAGCAATCATCAGGTTGAAAGTAAGATCCCAATGGTGTTGTTGTGGTTCTTTACTCAAAGACACATTTTAAAAAAAACACCCTATACATTTTCAACGGATAAAGGGAGGCAACTTCGTTGGCATTACTTCAAAATTCAAAATTTTTTAAAAATAATAACAGCGTTCGGGAAAATTTAACCGACGTTATTTACAATCCTAAATGTGTCTTTGAGTAAAGAACCACAACAAACACCATTGGATCTAACTTTTCAACTGATGATTGCTTCGGCATGAACCGCGGTCGTTGATAATGAACATTGATCTATGAAACATTGTAAAATAAATAAATATATATATATATATATATATATTATATATATATATAATCCAAAAGTCCAGAGAAAAATCTTCCTTACGACACACAATAGTTTTATTTAAAAAACTGTCGCAGTTTGAGAGCTCATGTGTGCTCTTAATATTAGAGTCACAGAGCAAATATATAAGTAAAGAAATAACAAAAGACTTAGAGATTGAGCATTATATGCATAATGCTCAAATCTCTAAGTCTTTTGTTTTTTCTTTACTTATATATATATATATATATAGAGAGAGAGAGAGATAGAGAGAGATATAGAGAAAGAGAGAGAGGCAATACTATGCGGTTTTTCACTAGCTCACTTGGTAAATTAGTGTGGACCAAGTTTTTGAGAAATGTAAGTAGAGTGCTCAAAATCATTGACAGAACTATCTCTCTCTCTCTCTCTCTCTCTCTCTCTCTCTCTCTATATTATAATAATATATATATATATATATATATATATATTATATATATATATATATATATTTAACATAAAAAGTTAATTCTGTGACCCTGGGTTTCATAGCTCTTAATAACCTAAATACAATGTGGTGGTATTCCATTTCCTTCTCTGGTCTAACTGGCAATATAGTATACCTTTATTCATATTATAGATACCATTATAGAATAATAAATAAATCTATTATAATAGAGATGTGTGTTTGTCTGTTCTGTAACCGAAACTACACAAGTCACAATTCCCTTTGTTATTTACGTCACATTCTCCATGAATTTACTTTTTATTTAAACCCCAATATTAATAAAATTGTTTTAAATTATTGATACTGTTGGTCTTATCTATATGCTATTTACCACGTACCCCACGTGTACGGGTCAGGCACAAGGCCCTATTAATGTGGGACCACCCACGAACCGAAGCTTCATGGGTGGTGGTCGCAAAAATGCGTTGATACCTTCGGCATTCCCCCTCAAGGTTGGCCTCAGGCGCTGGGCAATAAACCCAGTCCCTGCCCCTTTAAATCAAGGGGGTAGTATTGCCGGGGTAGCCCCCTGGGATCGACGCTATTAACTTGTAAAAATCCAGGGCCGAAGCCACTGGACCCCCATCCCTTTGGGCGGTCTACATTTATTACCTCATACCCCACTTGAAATGGGTTGGACACAAGGTCTCGTTTTTAGTGGGACCACCCACAAGCCGAGACTTATGTTTTGGTAGGTGGAAAAAATTGCGTCGATCCTGTTGGCATCCCCTCAAGGGGCCTCAGGCACTGGGCAATAAACCCAGTCCTGTCTCTTTAAATCGAGGGGCAGTGTGTGGCTGGGGGATGGCCCTCTTGGGATCGACGCGTTAATTATAGCAAATTATTAAAGATCCAGGGCTGAAGCCACTGGACACCGCGTCGGCCGGGTCTACATTATATTATCTCGTACCTCACTTGTACAAGGTCAGGCACAAAGACCTATTAATGTGGGACCACCCACAAAACCGAAGCTCATGGGTGGCGGGGTGAATTTGCGTCGACCCATAAACCCAGCCTTCCAAGGGGGCAGGTATTGCCTGGTGGACAGCCCCTTGGATCGACGCTATAACTTGTAAAGATCCAGAGCCGAAGCCACTGGACCTCCACTCCGTTGGGCGGGTTTACATATTGTATTTCCTCGTACCCCACTTGTACGGGTTAGGCACAAAGGTCCTATTAACGTGGGACCACCCACAACCGAAGCTCGTGGGTGGTGGGTGAAAAATTGCGTCGATCCCGTCGTCTTCCTCCATAAGGTGTGCCTCAGGCAGTGGGCAATAAACCCATCCCTGCCCCTTTAAATCAAGAGCGCAGGTATGCCTGGGGGATGCCCTTGGGATCGACCTATTAACTGTAAAGATTCCAGGGCCGAAGCCACTGGACCCCCACCTGTTGGGCGTGTTTACATGATATTTTGCACGTACCCCACTTGGTACGGGTCAGGGCACAAGGCCCTATTAACGTGGGACCACCCACAAACCGAAGCTCATGGGGTGGCGGGTGAAAAGTTCCGTCCGATCCCATCGGCATTTCCCCTCAAGGGGGGCGCCTCAGGCACTGGGGCAATAAACCCAGCCCTGCCCTTTAAATCAAGGGGGCAGGTGTTGCCTGGGGGGATGGCCCCTGGGATCGACGCCGTTAATTATAGCACTCCCCACCCGTTGGGCGGGCTGCATATCATAACATGCGATTGTTTTTTTATATATCAACATAGCGGTTTTACAGTGTAAACGGGAGGGCTAATTTGCATATTGATTTTAGAAATTTGATTTTAATAAATATTTGCTTAGTATATTCATTTCTAATTGTATGGGTTTATCTTAATGAATATGAACAAAAATCTCGGGGATAAATCTTAAGAGAAATCCATTACAAGAAGATATAACTGTAAATTTTATATTTTATTTTCTAATTTAACTAAGTAGTTAAATTAGGAAAAATTTAGCAATGAAATACGGGAGTAATAGAAAGAGTAAGTTACAGTTGTTTTATTTTTCGATCTCAGTTTTGAATCGTTTTATCTGTATTCTTATTTAGTTTCATAGCTTTCAAATTTACATAATATTTTATTTCATTAAAACTTAAATACTTGCACCGGAGGTGCATATATTTTCTAGTGAATAATAATAATAATAATAATAATAATAATAATAATAATAATAATAATAATAATAATCAAAAAATAGTAAATGTAGACTTTGCGGGAATAGAGATGAGACTGTTAACCATATACTCTGCGAATGTAGCAAAATAGCACAATGAGAATACAACTATACACGAACTGGGGTGGGAAGGTGATCCACTGGAATTATGCAAAAAATTTATTTGACATGCAAAAAAATGGTATATGCATAAACCAGAATCTGTTCTTGAGAACGAAACACATAAATTCTCTGGCTTGAAATAAAAACGGATCACCTTATCCCAGCAAGAGATCAGACCTAGTGTTGATAAACAAAAAGAAAGAACTTGTCAACTGGTGGATTTGCAGTTCCAGCAGAATCACAGGGTGAAGTTAAAGGAAAATGAAAAATAGACAAATATCTGGACCTTACCAAGAATAGAAAAAAGTTTGGAATATGAAAGTGAAGGTGTACCAATTGTAGTTGGTGCACTTGGAACAGTCCCAAAGATTGAAAAAGGGTCTGGAATGTTTGGAAATCGAGGAAGGATTGGAAACCATTCAGAACACTGCACTGCTGCAATCTGCGAGAATACTCAGAAGGTCCTGGAGACCTGAGGAGACTTTGCTGTCACTCAGATCCAGTGAAAGCCCAATCGGCTGATGCTGATGTGAAAACTCAAAAGGAGCAATAATATTCAAATCACGTGGAGAGAAATTCCGTTGCCCCGGAGAGACGACATTTGCATCTGTCTCCTTCCGTCAAGCTAACTAAAAACATAATTTCTAACTCTACTTCGTGTTCTCCAAATTATATGCCAATCAAGCTAACGAGGTCACTAAAGGTGACCATCGTCTATCATTACTGGGTATTTTCCATGCTCGTTCTTTACAGAATAAAGTTAACCTTTGATTTCTACATTACCACACATAATTAATAGACTACCTCTATATTTAACAGTAAGGGAAGAAACAAAATTTAAAAAAAGAAACAGACAAAAATTAGATAAGAATAAAGGAGAGGTGGAAAAAGTAATATAACTAAAAACGACAAAAATAAAGAAAGAATATAGACAGAAGCAAAGTCAAATGAAGGAAAAGAGATAGAAAAGAAAGAAGAAAAGGAAATAGAGAAAAAATTTTAAACTTAAAATAAAGAGAGAAAAGCAGAAGAAAAGAAAGAAAGAGAGAAAGAAAGGAAAGAGAGAAAAGAAGAAAAGAAAAGGGAGAAAAAGAAAGAACAGAAAGAAGAAAAGGAAAGAGAGAAAAAGAAAGAAAAAGAGAAAGAGAGAAGAAAAGAAGAGAGAAAAGAAAGAAGAAAAGAAGAAAAGAAAGAAAGAAAGAAAGAGAAAAGAAAAAGAGAAAAAAGAAGAAAGAAAGAAAAGGGAGAAAAGAAAGAAAGAAAAGAGAGAAGAAAAAGAGAAAAGAAGAAAGAAAGAAAAGGGAGAAAAAGAAAGAAAGAAGAGAGAAAAGAAAAAGAGAAAAAAAGAAAGAAAGAAAGAAAGGGAGAAAAAGACAGAAGAAGAGAAAGAGAAAAAGAAAAAGAGAAAAATGAAAGAAAGAAGAAAAGAGAGAAAGAAAGAAGAGAGAGAAAAGGAGAAAAGAAGAAAGAAGAAAAGAGAGAAAGAAAAAGGAGAAAAAGAAAGAAAAGAAGAAAAAGAGAGAAAAGAAAAAGGAGAAAAAGAAAAAAGAAAGAAGAGAGAAAAAAGAAAAAGGAGAAAGAAAGAAGAAAGAAAAGGGAGGAAAAGGAAAGAAAGAAGAAGAAAAGAGAAAAAAAGAAAAAGAAAGAAAGAGAGAAAAAGGAAAAAGAGAAAAGAAGAAAGAAGAAAAGAGAGAAGAAAAAGAGGAAAAAAGAAAGAAAGAAAGAAAAGAGGAAAAAGAAAAGAGAAAAAAAAAGAAAGAGAAAAAGAGAAAAGAAAAGAAAAAGAAGAAAGAAATGAGAAAAGAAAGAAAACAGAGAAAAGAAAGAAAGAAAGAAAGAAAGAAAGAAGAGAAAAAAGAAGCAAGAAAAACAATGAAGAGAAAGAATAAAAGGAGCGTAGAAAGACAAGAAAGAAGTAAGCGCTAAATTGAGACTAAGAAAGAAAACTGAAAGAAAAAAAAAAGAAGAATTAGTTATGGAAAGAGGAATAGAAATGAAGCAAATACAAAATGGGAGAAAGAAGAAAGCGAAAAAAAAATGAGAAGAAGGAGAGGGGGACCCTTTATAGAAGTTGAAATAATAACTGTGTTCCGTGCGTATACGGGTGCACAATTAATCGAGGCACTATTTGCAGGCGTTTACTCTCAACGAATCTTAAACTGCGCAGCACGCCCCCACCCCCATACTCTTCTCTCTCTCTCTCTCTCTCTCTCTCTCTCTCTCTCTCTCTTGGGTAAATGAGCATTCTCATCGTCTTCATCAAAGATTTTCAACGTACTTAACCGTTCTTGTCTTCCAAGGAACTGGTTTTCGGATACGAAATTATTAGACGAACAAGCTTGGCGAATACTATACTAATACTAATAATTAATAATAATAATAGATCAGTATTGCAGTCTCGGAAAGACTATATAGTTTCTTGTGTCCTGATTTACAGCGCCTCGCTTGTGAACTGTGAAGTTCATGTTCGAAAAACATTCCGACCAACAAGATGTCGCATGTGAAGGCTGTCCCTAACAATGTTTATGTGCCGGTACTTTGTTGCCGCGCTTTTCTTCTGGACCTCATTAGCTTCATGGTGTTTGCGCCAGGGTGACTTCAGTCAGGAACAGTCCATTAACGGAGAGCCTGGCGCCACGAGGTGGTCCTGAGCCAATTTCCCAGTTGAAAGGGGTCATGCCAAACACCTGAGATCATTCTTGCAGACATTCCTAAAACGCCGCTGGGGGACCGGATCTCTCTCTTGTAATATAAAAATAATAATAATAATAATAATAATATAATAAATAAGAAGAAGAAGAAAAGAAGAAGAAGAAGAGAAGAATGTTACATAATTGTAGGTTGCATATGATTATGTACTGTTAGTGTAAGATTTAAAATAAACGGTATAAATGAAAGAATAAACCAAAAATATATTTACGCAAACCCTTCGCACGAGCAGGATGCGACACAAGGTCCAATTCTTTAAGCGACGTTTAAGCAGTTGGAATTCAGAGATTTCTCTCTCCTAGACTGGTCACGTGCCATTGTTAAAGAACCCAGTCTGACTGCTATTTTCCCTATAGCTGGAGCGAGTATTAATTTCATACCTTTCTCATGGGTATTAGCGTCATGTGAAATGCAAACAGCTTTTGTCCAGGAATTGAACTCGGTCGACGAATCAATTTTCTACGACTATACAACCAAGGCGCCTTCCTGAAAAGAAAACAATAAGTGTTTGGCCTGGGTGAATAACCAAACCATACTGGGTCACAGCACTACTAAAATATATGATATTTAGAAGAGCCTGGAGGCTGAGAAGACTGCTGTCACCTAAGTCCTCAGGGGAAAAAAACACATTCAGTTTGAGTTGGGCGGGAAAATTCACTCAGGTTAAATTAAAGATTAAACACGGGAACCTTCCTGTCGAACCCGAAGCATTGAACGGATTGAACCGGCAACCAGAGATGATATCATCTCTAGGTTGCAGGTTCATCAAAACCAAAGGCGATGGTGACATAGAATACTAACCACAGCTAACATTGTACCCGGTCTGGTTTACCGAAATGATAAAGCTACGCCTGTTGCATGTGAACTAGAGGGTTTCGATTTCGAAGTTCCGTGAAGGCTCCCGATGTACGTAGTGAAGGTCCTAATTCGAGAGAAGGGTCCCAGTTTCGAAAAGTTCCGAGTCGATAAAAGGCGAATGCATATCGGCCGAAACGTTGTGTAATAACAATAAAGAAGAGGACAATTTTTCGATTAATGCAAATAATACAATTAATCAAGTCTAATCTAAATAATTAGGGAAAAAAATAAAACAATAATTATGATGCATCAGCACAGTTTAGTTGACTGCGACGGGGCTTTAAGAATACAAACGACTGCACCTCTGCAGACGCGTAAGACTCCGGCTCCCAAATGGGCCACCTGTTGCGTGTGGTGAACCGTGATGCTACGGCTCTGCAGAGGTGCAGTCGTTGTATTCTAAAGCCCAGTCGACAGTCAACTTAAACTGTTGCTGATGCATCATAATTATTGTTTTATTTTTTCCCTGAAATTATTTTAGATGAGACTTGATAATTTGTATTATTTGCATTAATCGGAAAATTGTCCTCTTCTTTATTGTTATCTACACAACGTTTCGGCCGATATGCATTCCGGCCTTTATCGAACTCGGAAACCTTTTCGGAATCTGGAACCTTCTCTTCGAAATTAGGAGCCTTCACTACGTAATCGGGAGCCTTCACGGAACTTCGAATCGAACCCTCTAGTCAATGCACAGGCGTAGACTGTTATCATTTCGGTAACCATGACCGGGTACAATGTTAAGCTGTGTTAAGTATTCTATGTCACCATCGCCTTTGGTCTGGATTGAACCTGCAACCTAGAGATGATATCATCTCTGGTTGCCGGTTCAATCCTGTTCAATGGCTTTCGGGTTCGACAAGAAGGTTCCCGTGTTTAATCTTTAATTTAACTCTGAGTGAATTTTTCCCGCCAACTCAAACTGATGTTTTTTTCCCCTTGAGACTAGGTGACAGCAAGTCTTCTCAGGCCTCCAGGACTCTTCTAAATATCAATATATTTAGTAGTGCTGTGACCCATATGGTTTCGGTTATTCACCCAGCCAAACACTTATATGTTTTCTTTTTTTCAGAAGGCGCTTGGTGTAATAGTCGTAGAAAATTGATTCGTCGACCCGAGTTCAATTCCTGGACCAAGCTGTTTGCATTTCACATGACGCTAATACCCATGAGAAAGGTATGAATCTAATACTCGCTCCAGCTATAGGTAAATAGCAGGGCAGACTGGGTTCTTTAACAATGGCTACGTGACCAGTCTAGGAGAGAGAAATCTCTGAATTCCAACCTGTTAAACTTCGCTTAAGAAATTGACCTTGTGTCGCATCCTGCTCGTGCGGAAGGGTTGGTAAATATATTTTTGTTTATCTTTCATTATACCGTTTATTTTTAAATTCTACACTACAGTACATAATTCATATGCAACCTATCAATTATGTAACATTCTTCTTCTTCTTCTTCTTCTTCTTCTTCTTCTTCTTATTATTATTATTATTATTATTATTATTATTATTATTATTATTATTACAAGAGAGAGATCGGTCGCCCCCAGCTGCGTTTTAAGGATGTCTGCAAGAATGATCTCAGGTGTTTGGCATGACCCCTTTCAACTGGGAAAATTTGGCTCAGGACCACCGTCGGTGGCGCCAGGCTCTCCGTAATGGACTGTTCCTGACTGAAGTCACCCTGGCGCAACACCATGAAGCTAAGAGGTCCAGAAGAAAGCGGCGGCAACAAAGTACCGGCACATAAACATTGTTAGGGACAGCCTTCACATGCGACATCTGTGGTCGAGAATGTTTTTCGAACATTGAACTTCACAGTCACAAGAGGCGCTGTAAATTCAGGGACACAAGAACTATATAGTCTTCCGAGACTGCAATACTGATTATTATTATTATTATTATTATTAGTATTAGTATTAGTATTCGCCAAGCTTGTTCGTCTAATTATATTCGTATCCGAAAACCAGTTCCTTGGAAGACAAGAAGGTTAATGTACGTTGAAAATCTTTTGATGAAGACGATGAGAATTGCTCATTTACCCGAAGAGAGAGAGAGAGAGAGAGAGAGAGAGAGAGAGAGAGAGAGAGATGGGGGGGGGCGTGCTGCGAGTGTAAGATTCGTTGAAGAGTAAACGCTGCAAATAGTGCCTCGTTAATTGTGCACCCGTAATTACGCACGGAACACAGTTATTATTTCACTTCTATAAAGGGTCCCCCTCTCTCTTCTTCATTTTTTTTTCGCTTTCTTCTTTCTCCCATTTTGTATTGCTTCATTTTCTTATTCCTCTTTCCATAACTAATTCTTCTTTTTTTTTTCTTTCAGTTTTCTTCTTTAGTCTCAATTTTAGTCGTACTTTCTTTCTTTGTCTTTCTTACGCTTCCTTTTATTCTTTCTCATTCATTGTTTTCTTTCTTTCTTTTTCTCTTTTTTTCTTTCTTTCTTTCTTTTTTCTTTTTTTTCTCTGTTTCTTTCTTTCTTTTTCTCTATTTTCTTTCTTTCTTTTTTCTTTTTTTTTTCTCTCTTTTCTTTCTTCTTCTTTTTTCTCTTTTCTTTTCTCTCTTTTCTTTCTTCTTTCTTTTCTCTTTTTCTTTTTCTTTTCTTTCTTTCTTTTCTTTTTCTCTTTTTCTTTTTCTCTCTTTTCTTTCTTTCTTTCTTTTTTTCTCTCTTTTCTTTTTCTTTCTTTCTTTCTTTTTCTCCCTTTCTTTCTTTCTTTCTTTCTTTTCTCTTTCTTTTTTCTCTCTTTTCTTTCTTTTCTTCTTTTCTCCTTTTTCTTTTTCTCTCCTTTCTTTCTTTCTTTCTTTTTCTCCTTTTCTTTCTCTCTTTCTTTCTTTCTTCTTTTTCTTCTCTTTTCTCTCTTTCTTTCTTTCTTTTTCTCTCTTTTCTTCTTTTCTTTCTTTTTTCTTTTTTCTTTTTCTCTCTTTTCTTTCTTTCTTTCTTTCTTTTTCTCCCTTTTCTTTCTTTCTTTCTTTTTTCTCTTTTTCTTTTCTTCTTTTCTTCTTTTTTCTCCTTTCTTTCTTTCTTTCTTTTTCTCTTTTTCTTTCTCTCTTTCTTTCTTTCTTTCTCTTTTTTTCTTTCTTTTTCTCTTTTCTTTTTCTCTCTTTCTTCTTTCTTTCTTTTCTCTCTTTTCTTTCTTTCTTTCTTTCTTCTCTTTCTTTTTCTTTTCTCTCTTTTCTTTTTTCTTCTTCTTTTCTCTCTTTCCTTTTCTCTCTTTCTGTTCTTTCTTTTTCTCCCTTTTCTTTTCTTCTTTTTCTCTCTTTCCTTTCCTTTTCTCTCTTTCATTTCTTTCTTTCTTGCTTTTTCTCTCTTTTATTTTGTTAAATTTTTCTCTATTTCCTTTCTTTCTTTCTTCTGTTCTCTTTTCCTTCCATTTGACTTTGCTTCTGTCTATATTTCTTTCTTTATTTTTTGTCTGTTTTTATTTATATTTTACTTTTTCCACCTTTCTTTATTTCTTTATCTAATTTTTGTCTGTTTTTTTTTTTTATAATTTTGTTTCTTCCTTACTGTTAAATGATAGAGGTAGTCTATTAATTATGTGTGGTAATGTAGAAATCAAAGGTTAACTAGTTATTCTGTAAAGAACGAATCATGGAAAATACCCAGTAATGATAGACAGATGGTCACCTTTAGCTGACCTCGTTAGCTTTGATTGGCCAATATAATTTGGAGAACACGAAGTAGAGTTAGAAATTATGTTTTTAGTTAGGTGACGGAAGGAGACAGATGCAAATGTCGTCTCTCCGGCAACGGAATTTCTCTCCACGTGATTTGAATATTATTTGCTCCTTTTGAGTTTTCACATCAGCATCAGCCGATGGGCTTTCACTGGAATCTGAGTGACAGCAAGTCTCCTCAGGTCTCCAGGACTCTTCTGAGTATTCTCGCAGATTGCAGCAGTGCAGTGTTCTGAATGGTTTCAATCCTTCCTCTGATTTCCAAACATTCCAGACCCTTTTTCAATCCTTTTGGGACTGTTCCAAGTGCACCAACTACAATTGGTATCACCTTCACTTTCATATTCCATAACTTTTTTTAGTTCTCTGGTAAGGTCCAGATATTTGTCTATTTTTTCATTTTCCTTTAACTTCACCCTGTGATCTGCTGGAACTGCAAAATCCACCAGTTGACAAGTTCTTTCTTTTTTGTTTATCAACACTAGGTCTGATCTTCTTGCTGGGATAAGGTGATCCGTTTTTATTTCAAAGTCCCAGAGAATTTTATGTGTTTCGTTCTCAAGAACAGATTCTGGTTTATGCATATACCATTTTTTTGCATGGTCAAAATAAAATTTTTTGCATAATTCCCAGTGGATCACCTTCCCAACCCAGTCGTGTATAGTTTTGTATTCTCATTGTGCTAGTTTGCTACATTCGCAGAGTATATGGTTAACAGTCTCATCTCTATTCCCGCAAAGTCTACATTTACTATTTTTGATTATTATTATTATTATTATTATTATTTATTATTATTATTATTATTATTATTATTATTCACTAGAAAATATATGCACTTCCGGGTGCAAGTATTTAAGTTTTAATGAAATAAAATATTATGTTAAATTTGAAAAGCTATGAAACTAAATAAGAATACAGATAAAACGATTTCAAACTGAGATCGAAAAATAAAACAACTGTAACTTACTCTTCTATTACTCCCGTATTTCATTGCTAAATTTTCCTAATTTAACTACTTAGTTAAATTAGAAAATAAAATATAAAATTACAGTTATATCTTCTTGTTAATGGATTTCTCTTAAGATTTATCCCCGAGATTTTTGTTCATATTCATTAAGATAAACCCATACAATTAGAAATGAAATATACTAAGCAAATATTTATTAAAATCAAATTTCTAAAATCAATATGCAAATTAGCCCTCCCGTTTACACTGTAAACCGCTATGTTTTGTATATATAAAAACAATCGCATGTTATTGATATGCAGCCCCGCCCAACGGGTGGGGAGTGCTATAATTAACGGCGTCGATCCCAGGGGGCCATCCCCCCAGGCAACACCTGCCCCCTTGATTTAAAGGGGCAGGGCTGGGTTTATTGCCCAGTGCCTGAGGCGCCCCCCTTGAGGGGAAATGCCGATGGGATCGACGGAACTTTTCACCCGCCACCCCATGAGCTTCGGTTTGTGGGTGGTCCCACGTTAATAGGGCCTTGTGCCTGACCCGTACAAGTGGGGTACGTGCAAAATATCATGTAAACACGCCCAACAGGGTGGGGGTCCAGTGGCTTCGGCCCTGGATCTTTACAAGTTAATAGCGTCGATCCCAAGGGGCAATCCCCCCAGGCAATACCTGCGCTCTTGATTTAAAGGGGCAGGGATGGGTTTATTGCCCACTGCCTGAGGCACCACCTTATGGAGGAATGACGACGGGATCGACGCAATTTTTCACCCACCACCCACGAGCTTCGGTTTGTGGGTGGTCCCACGTTAATAGGACCTTGTGCCTAACCCGTACAAGTGGGGTACGAGGAAAATACAATATGTAAACCCGCCCAACGGAGTGGAGGTCCAGTGGCTTCGGCTCTGGATCTTTACAAGTTAATAGCGTCGATCCCAGGGGGCTGTCTCACCAGGCAATACCTGCCCCCTTGGAAGGGCTGGGTTTATGGGATCGACGCAATTTTTCACCCGCCACCCATGAGCTTCGGTTTGTGGGTGGTCCCACATTAATAGGGTCTTTGTGCCTGACCTTGTACAAGTGAGGTACGAGGATAATATAATGTAGACCCGGCCGACGCCGGGTGTCCAGTGGCTTCAGCCCTGGATCTTTAATAATTTGCTATAATTAACGCCGTCGATCCCAGAGGGCCATCCCCCCAGGCAACACCTGCCCCCTCGATTTAAAGAGACAGGGCTGGGTTTATTGCCCAGTGCCTGAGGCCCCCTTGAGGGGGAATGCCAACAGGATCGACGCAATTTTTTCCACCTACCAAACATAAGTCTCGGCTTGTGGGTGGTCCCACATAAAAACGAGACCTTGTGTCCAACCCATTCAAGTGGGGTATGAGGTAAATAAATGTAGACCCGCCCAAAGGGATGGGGGTCCAGTGGCTTCGGCCCTGGATTTTTACAAGTTAATAGCGTCGATCCCAGGGGGCTATACCCCCAGGCAATACCTACCCCCTTGATTTAAAGGGGCAGGACTGGGTTTATTGCCAGCGCCTGAGGCGCAACCTTGAGGGGGAATGCCGAAGGTATCAACGCATTTTTGCGACCACCACCCATGAGCTTCGGTTCGTGGGTGGTCCCACATTAATAGGGCCTTGTGCCTGACCCGTACACGTGGGGTACGTGGTAAATAGCATATAGATAAGACCAACAGTATCAATAATTTAAAACAATTTTATTAATAATTGGGGTTTAAATAAAAAGTAAATTCATGGAGAATGTGACGTAAATAACAAAGGGAATTGTGACTTGTGTAGTTTCGGTTACAGACAGACAAACACACAATCTCTATTATAATAAGATTTATTTATTTATTCTATAATGGTATCTATAATATGAAATAAAGGTATAACTATATTTGGCCAGTTAGACCAGAGAAGGAAATGGAATACCACCCACATTGTATTTTAGGTTATTAAGAGCTATGAAACCCAGGGTCACAGAATTACTTTTATGTTAAATATATATATATATATATATATATATATATATATATATATATATATATATATATATATATTAGAGAGAGAGAGAGAGAGAGAGAGAGAGAGAGAGATAGTTCTGTCAATGATTTTGAGCACTCTACTTACAATTTCTCAAAAACTTGGTCCACCACTAATTTACCAAGTGAGCTAGTGAAAACCGCATAGTATTGCCCTCTCTCTCTTTCTCTATATCTCTCTCTATCTCTCTCTCTCTCTATATATATATATATATATAAGTAAAGAAATAACAAAAGACTTAGAGATTGAGCATTATGCATATAATGCTCAATCTCTAAGTCTTTTGTTATTTCTTTACTTATATATTTGCTCTGTGACTCTAATATTAAGAGCACACATTGAGCTCTCAAACTGCGACAGTTTTTTAAATAAAACTATTGTGTCGTAAGGAAGATTTTTTCTCTGGACTTTTGGATTATATATATATAATTATATATATTATATATATATATATATTATTATTTTTACAATGTTTTCATAGATCAATGTTCATTATCAACGACCGCGGTTTCATGCCGAAGCAATCATCAGGTTGAAAAGTTAGATCCAATGGTGTTTGTTGTGGTTCTTTACTCAAAGACACATTTAGGATTGTAAATAACGTCGGTTAAATTTTCCCGAACGCTGTTATTATTTTTAAAAAATTTGAATTTTTGAAGTAATGCCAACGAAGTTGCCTCCCTTTATCCGTTGAAAATGTATAGGGTGTTTTTTTTTTAAAATGTGTCTTTGAGTAAAGAACCACAACAAACACCATTGGATCTTACTTTTCAACCTGATGATTGCTTCGGCATGAAACCGCGGTCGTTGATAATGAACATTGATCTATGAAAACATTGTAAAATAAATAAATATTAGCTCTTACAAACTGTGATTGAGCACTGTATTTTCTTTGTTTCATCGCAAAAGAAATTTTGTTTTTACATATACCTATATATATATATATATATATATATATATATATATATATATACCGTATTTGATGGCATATAAGACGCACACCCATTTCAGATTGAGTATTTATTCTATTTATCAGTAAACCCAACTGCATTGAAACTCTCTAACTAAAAATAAGTTATACCAATGAATTGATTGGCAAAAGAGTTGGAGAGCAGTTAACTTTTCTTTCGCATGCAACTTTAATATATATATATCATTAATTGACATTGACGTAGAAGATAGCTGACATGAAGTCACACATCAGATTGTTTCTTTGGGACCCGTAAATTTAGTAAATTCTACTCACGAACAAATGACCCGGAAATGATTGTTTAAAAGAGAATTGAGTGCTCCCTAGTCGAATCAGAAAGAGCTTGATTAACTATAAATTAGTTGAAGAAGAAATAAGTCCATGTAAAGCTATTCATTTCAAACAGTGGCAATGCATTGGAAAGGATTTTTACTATAATAATGCAGATGAAATCGTTCTACTACAGGAATGCATTGGAATGGGTTTTACTATAATATGCAGATGAAATCGTTTTATAACATGAATGCATTGGAAAGGGTTTTACTATAACTAGCAAGTATATGCACCCTCCGGGTGCAAGTATTTTAGTTAAATTTTATAATAAAATATCATATTAAATTAGAAAGGCTAATGAAACTGAATAAGAATGTAGATAAAAAGATTTTGAACAGAGGGGGTATGATTGAAAAATAGAACAACTTTGAAACTAACACTTCCATCATTTTCCGTTACTCCCGTCTTTCATTGGTAAATTTTCCTAATTTAAACTGTTTAGTTAAAATAGGAAGTAAAGAATAATATTACAGTTGTTTCTTCTTGTTAACAGATTTCTTTTAAGATTTATTGAAGAGATGTTTGCTCATATTCAATAAGATAAAACCAAACAATTAGAAATCAATAATACTAAGCATATATTTATCAAAATCAATTTTTTAAGATCAATATGCAAATTAGCCTTCCCATTCATACTGTAAACCTCTATTTTTTTGTATATATAAATACAATTGCATGTTATTAGTATGTAGATATGGTCTACAGTGGCTTCGGCCTCTGGACCATTGCTATAATTAACGGCGTCGATCCCAGGGGGACATCCCCCCAGGCAACACCTGCCCCCTTGATTTGAGGGGGCGGGGCTGGGTTTATTGCCCAGTGCCTGAGGCGCCCCCCTTGAGGGGGAATGCCGACGGGATCGACGCAATTTTTCACCCGCCACCCCATGAGTCTCGGCTTGTGGGTGGTCCCACATAAATAGGGCCTTTGTGCCTGACCCGTACAAGTGGGGTACGTGGAAAATATCAGATATGGTCAACAGTGTAAGTAATGTAAAACAATTTTATTAATAATTGAGGATTATATAAAAATAAAATCATGGAGAATATGATATAAATGACTAAAGGAATTGTGACTTGTATAGTAATATAGTTTCGGTTACAGATAGACAAACCCACAATCTCCATTATAATAAGATAATGCAGATGACATCGTTTTACTACATGAATGCCCCGGGTTAGCTCAGTCGGTAGAGCGTTCGGCTAGAAACCACAAGGTTCCTAGTTCGATACCGGTCCTCGCCAACTCAGCGTATGATCTGTGCGGTAAAGTAAGGAGCTGAAGGTATGTGTAGCGCTCCGCCTCAGACGCTAAAATAATCTCCTTGGTCTAGCGCAAGTGAAAAGGGGATAGGCTCCCTCGCTGATTGGCTGATACCGACTTTAGGCCGCCCCGACGACTTTACTTTTTTTACATGAATGCATTGGAAAGGGCTTTACTATAATAATGCAGGTGAAATCGTTTTACTACATGAATGCATTGGAAAGGGGTTTACTATAATAATGCAGATGAAAGCGTTTTACTACATGAATGCATTGGAATGGGTTTTACTATAATAATACAGATGAAATCGTTTTACTACAGGAATACATTAAAACGCGTTTTACTATATAAATGATTTGAAACATTTTATCATAGCACTGCATCGGCAAGGATTTTACTACTGGGATCTATTGGGAAGAACGTTACCATAATGATGCAGTGGAAAACGTTTTACTTTAGAAATGCATTGGATATGTTTTTACTTCATGAATGCATTAGAAATGTCTTTACTATGGTAATTCATTGAAATGGATTTTATAGGAATTAATTGAAAATGATTTTGCCATATGAATGCATTTGAAAGGATTTTGTTTAGCTCAATCGGTAAAGTGTTCGGCTAGGAATCACAAAGTTCCAGGTTCGATACCGGCCCTCGCCAACTCAGCGTATGTGTAGCACAGGGATCTGTGCGGTAAAGAGAGGAGCTGATGGTAGGTGTGGCGCACCACCTCAGCTGCTAAAATAATCTCCTTGGTCTAGCGCTAGTGAAAAGGGGATAGACTCCCCCACTGTCTGGCTGATAGTGACATTAGGCCACCCCGACCACGTTACTTACTTATAATTATACGAGACTAGAAGGTTCAACAGGGTAGCACATACCAATTTCCCATTGGTAAG
The DNA here is from genome assembly GCA_023376005.1 of Doryteuthis pealeii. Classification (NCBI taxonomy): domain Eukaryota; kingdom Metazoa; phylum Mollusca; class Cephalopoda; order Myopsida; family Loliginidae; genus Doryteuthis; species Doryteuthis pealeii. The sequence continues at coordinate 21,136,102 of CM042153.1, read as the reverse complement.
ATACAATTGTAACGTATCGCTCTTGTTGGAAATTCCCTAGCTAATTATCTCCCCTGCCGCCAGGGGGCGAATGCCAACATCCTATGTTGGTGCCAAATACCAAAACTTCACTTATCGCAAAGCAGTTACTGGAGAGAGACGTCAAAAGAAACGGTCTCATTACTTAGCCCAAAAACAGGGCCTTCTTATCACGGAGCACCCATTGAGGGTAGTCGCGTAAAAAGCGGACCCTACACTTAATTCATCACTTAGCCCCAAAACAAACCTTACTTATCAGGGAACCGTTACCAACGAGAGAAGTAAAAACACCAAGCTCTCATTACCAAGCCCCAAAACAGGGCCCACTTATCACAGAACTTTACAATCAGCTCCATTCTAAGGCATTGTATCTGCATACTGCATAAAGGCCGGTACAATTGCACACTTACTGAAGGACGAGAAACTACCGAGACGAAGCGTCTTATCAACATTTCCTTCCAACGAAAGAATACCCTGTTATCACCAGCCTCCAAGAAAATTACTCCACAGATAAGCCTCGTAGCAAATACCATTAAAATTTGCAATAATTTTATGTAATTTTGTCAATACAAGTGTCTGCATTTACTTTCGTGTTTGTTCCTTCTTTGACGAAAATTTGCCTACAACTACGGAGAAATAAGATCTCCTTCGAAAACCGTAAATACTTTTACTCTCTTTTTTTAATGGAGTGATGACGTGTCAATCATAACAATGATGCCATACTTATCTCTGTTCCCGTTCTACTTCGAGAGGTTGTTGGATCTGGTTGTTGGATCTGATGTTGAGTGGGCTGGAATTCTTTGGTGTTTTGAATCTGGAACCAACTTGGGATTGCTGGAGGATATCTTGCCTTGGGCCATTTATAGTTTTTTAATAATAACCAAGGACGAATTTATTTTCTTCTCGTGGGTTATTTTCATTTTCCCCGACATCAAAATGTTTTAGGGGGGAGACTTACATCTAACCCAACGACCGGTTCTTTCCAAACTGACCTTACGGTCCATGTCAAATCACCCAGAAAAAATTAAAATTGTCACCCACCCCCTTCAATGTTTTTGATTTTTTTTCCAGATGTGGACTATGTTAACGTTAGACAATCCCAAAAAAATTTAACCTTCCAATTCCAAAAATTGGCGGAGTTATGTCGATTCTTTAGCTCTCCAAATTTGGTGGGGTTGGCTAAAAATGGCAGCTTTTTCTAATGTCTGTAAAATGAGTTCTAGAGCTTTCCTACTACTAAAAAAATGGTTTATAAACCATTGTTGCACAAGGAATCCACAAATGCTAACAAAAAAGTATTTAGATTAACAAATCTTAATTTATTGATAATTTCTGATTTTTTCATAGCAAGATCAATAGCCGGATGTGACACTGCATCTATGACAAAAAGTTTCCTGTTATTATTTTACATATATTGAACATTATTTGTACCAAGAAGATAGAGACTGTCATAGTCGTCCAAGAGCAAATGCAAAATGTAAATCCTGATAATCTGGTATCGCTTAATCACGGCATTCTTATTTCTCATGTGTGTCGTCACCTCAGCTAAATAATGGACCATTCTTTTTTTTTATTCTAGAGAAAGAACGGTAAGAAAAAGGACAAGCTATACAGAAAAAATATAAGAAAGAAAGAGAGTTGGCGAAATATAGAGCAAGGTTGAGCGCGAGGAAGCGATAATGCTTACGTGTTTCAGTCGGACACAATGAAAAGATGAAAGGAAAGAAAAAAAAAAGGAGTGTAAGAGAGTTAAATGAAGATTATTATACTTTTTACCTACTGAACTATTTTTTTCAATAGCTCTAAAGTAAGTAAAAAAAGGGCGGCCTAAAGTCGGTATCAGCCAGTCAGCGAGGGAATCTATCCCCTTTTCAATAGCGCTAGATCAAGGAGATTTAGCATCTGAGCGCCACACCTACCATCAGCTCCTTACTTTACCGCACAGATCCCTGTGCTACTCATACGCTGAGTTGGCGAGGACCGGTATTGAACTAGGAACCTTCTGGTCTCTAGCCGAACGCTCTACCGACTGAGCTAAACCGATAGTTTGATGATATCTTCGTTGCTACACAATTCTACGAAGAAATACTCAAACTAGAACAAACTTTAGAATAATAATCCGTACTAAATTTTACTAACTTAACATTAACAGATAACCCCTTTCATAGATGTATACTCCAGCAACAATGGCAAATTTACTACATACCGATGCAAAAATAACTTTTTACAGAGAATAAACAATTTTTTAAGAGAGAAAATGACTCAACGAAAAAAAAAATCTGGCACATGTTTGACTCCTGGGAAAAACAAAAATAAACTAAATGAATACGGGATAATAAATACTGAAAAGTACTCAATACATCCGTAGAACTGGCTTATATATATATATATATCCTGCTATTTTATGAATATTGTGGATGGTCCTTCAGATGCTTACTTGACTTTAGAAATGTTTTCTCACTAAGAGATATTCATGATATTCTTTTTTTTTTGGGGGGGGGAGAGTCAAACCCAAAGTAAGTTGATACTTACATATCAGCAGGTGTCATGATGTGACGGTCTAAATAGAGCAGACACCTCACCTGTTAGATTTGACAGCCGTCTGAAAAGAGTGGAAGTGTTCAAACTAATCTAATATTCAACAGATGACTTGAAAAAAAGGTTTCTGTTGACCAAGAAGTCAAACAAGAAATAATTCTGGGAAATTATTTGATACTAGCAGGACCTGTGGATATACCACAGCATGATAATTTAATTATTACAATGTTTCATATCTTTACTTTAGAGCTATTGCCAAATAGTTAAATAGGTAAAAAGTATAATAATCTTCATTTAACTTTCTCACACACCTTTTTCTTTTCTTTCCTTTCATCTTTTCATTATGTCCGACTGAAACACGTTAGCATTATAGCCTCCACGCGCTCACCCCTTTCTCTATATTTTCCCAACTCTCTTTCTTTCTTATATTTTTCTGCTGTATAGCGGGGCATGATTTTCCTTATGCTTCTGTACCTTATATTTTTCTGTATAGCATGTCCTCTTTCTTACCGTTCTTTCTCTAGAATAAAAAAAGAATCGTCGATTATTTAGCTGAGAATATATATATATATTTACCAACCCCTCCGCACGAGCAGGATGCGACACAAGGTCAATTTCTTAAGCGGAGTTTAACAGGTTTGAATTCAGAGTTTTCCTTCTCCTAGACTGGTTACCTAGCCATTGTTAAAGAGCCCAATCTGCTCTACTATTTACCCATAGCTGGAGGAAGAATTGGATTCATACCTTTCCCAAGGGTATTAGCGCTATGTGAAATGCAAACAGCTTCGTCCAGGAATTGAACTCGCGTTGACGAGTCCATTTCCTACGACTCTAACCATTAGACCACGCGCTTCTATATCTGTGGATATACCACATTATGATAATTTAGTTATCACAACGTTTGGTATGCTTACTTTCTCACTTTTTTCTTTCTTTCCTTCTTTGTATCAAATTTTCGAGACCAACGCCATAATTAACACACCAAATGTTAGTTGTAGATCCGGCTTCTTTGATATTTCTTCATGCCTAAGCAAAGCAGTCATCAACAGCTACAGGGCAAAAAAAAAAGAAGAAATTATGTATACACCGCTGAGGAGACTTAATAAAGTTGAAACAGCTGTACAGTGTTCCCGTAGCGCACTTTATTCGCCGGGTTTGATTGTTATGATTATTTTCAATAATCATCACATCTTATACGATCTACGCATTGTAATTGCTTTAAAAATATAGATAATAATATACTTTACATAACAATGCTTCAAAAGCAAATTATCAAATTCCATTTACAAAAAAAAACCAGAAAAAAACAAAAAAAAACAATACGACACTTGATAAAAACAACTAAATAATAAATAAATGAATAAACAGACATTTGATAAAATTCACTCTACCATTTCCTACTCTTATACGACTCACACCCCTAACTCCATCAAACCCAGCGTCAAGTATACACTGACGATCCATTTCCACCCCAAATCACCTCAATTCCACTCAATGACACCACACACACAATCACCATCGCAACACCTTATAAAAAATTCCTACTACTATCCTAAACATTTATAGCAGATCATCAGCAGCTGACCAGCCCCTCCCAATCACGTCCGCAAGACTCTCGCCAGTAAGAGAACTGAATTCTTCAATACAAGAACTCAGTCCGTGTCCTGAAGAAGATCTGTTCGATTGAAACAGATTAGCGTTATCACCTACCCCGTCTCTATATCTTTTTACTAATCTCTTTGTTTGTTTGTTTTTTTCTTTCTTTCTTATACTTTTCTGTGTAGCATATACTTTTTCTTATTTTTCTTTCTTTATTATAAACTCGGAATGGTCCATTATCTAACTGAGGTGACGACACTCATAAGAAATAAGAATTCGGTGATTATGTGACGCCAGATAATCAGGATGTACATTTTTGCATTTCATCTTGGAGGATTTGGACGGCCTCATATTCGACCAGAGGGTGTTGCAAGATGATAACAGTCGGAAGATTAAGGTGCACGTGTATTAATAAATAAAAGAAAAATATATTTATTTGAACTTAACATAGTTCTCTGCTGCGATCGACACACAGACATTATTCTCCCCCCCCTTTTCACCTTTCTTTCTCTCTATCGTTGTTTCCTTTTCTTTTCTAACCTCCCTCTACCGTTATCTATCTATCTATCTATCTATCTCTCTCTCTCTCTCTCTCTATATATATATATATATATATATATATATATATATATATATATATATATCATTTTTCGATACATACGCACACTCACACACACACCATAAAAGAAGAATACTTGACGTCATATTTCAAACGGTCTACCTTTCCAGCGTTTCTTCAAATCTCAAATTTGAACAGATTGATAAACAAGGACTATCACAGTCTTCCTCATTATTCTGTGATAATTTTTTTTTACTCTTCCTTATATCAACAAAAGCCCTGAAGAAGATCTACTTAACAGGTCGAAACACTGCAGCGTCGGCTAATAAACTTACCACTCATTTTATTTAAACCTGTGTTTTTTTCAAATTTTTCACTATACTACATACCGTCGGATTCACTTCCATTTCTCTTCATATATATATATATATACATATATAATGGACTCTCACGTCAATTTCGACACATGAGGGGTCATAAGATCAGTGTTCGAAAAACAAACAAAAATTTAGAAATTACAGTTAGAAGTAGTAAATCAAACTAAGGCTTGTGCCTATTGTGGGAAGCTAGGTCAGCTCTAGATTTGCAAATTAAGCCGCACTTCTCGCATGCAAAGGTACTTGATGGTGGTTGAACTTGCCTTTGTTCTTTACACCTCTAAGCCTTCTTGTTTGCTTTCTTCAAAGGACTTCAACCCAAGGGAACCTGTCTTTCTCAACTGCTAAGGCCTCAAAAGTGTCAAAAGGTATTCCACAGTTCTTAAGTTTATCCTTATATCGAGGTAAAGATCTCCCAACATTGCAGACTCCCTCCTGAAGTTAACCATACATCAGAACCTTAGGGAGACGATAATCAGGCATTCGAATGACATGTCCAGTCCTCCTAAGTCGTGACTGGATCAAAAATGTTTTACTACCAGGTATGCAACATTTTTGAAATATATATATATATATATATATATATATATATATATATATATATATATATACATATTATAATGGAGATTGTGTGTTTGTCTGTCTGTAACCGAAACTATATTACCATACAAGTCACAATCCCCTTTGTTATTTACATCATATTCTCCATGATTTTTTAAAATTTAAACTTCAATTATTAATAAAATTGTTTTCATTACTTACACTGTTGACCATATCTACATAGTATTTACCGCGGACCCCACTTGTACGGGTCAGGCACAAAGTCCCTATTAACGTGGGACCACCCACAAGCCGAAGCTCATGGAGTGGCAGGTGAAAAATTGCGTCGATCCCGTCGGCATTCCCCCTCAAGGGGGCGCCTCAGGCACTGGGCAATAAACCCAGCCCTGCCCCTTTAAATCAAGGGGGCAGGTGTATGCCTGGGGGGAGAGGCCCCTGGGATCGACGCCGTTAATTATATCAATGGTCCAGAGGCCGAAGCCACTGTTGACCATATCAACATACTAATAACATGCAATTGTATTTATATATACAACAAAATAGCAGTTTACAGTATGAATGGAAGGCTAATTTGCATATGGATCTTAAAAAATTGATTTTAATAAATATATGCTTAGTATTATTGATTTCTAATTGTTTGGTCTTATCTTATTGAATATGAGCAAAAATCTCTTCAATAAATCTTAGAAGAAATCCCTTAACAAGAAGAGAAATAACTGTAATATTATTCTTTACTTCCTATTTTAACTAACAGTTTAATTAGGAAATTTACCAATGAAGACGGGGGTATGGAAAATGATGGAAGAGTTAGTTCAAAAGTTGTTCTATTTTTCATCATACCCCTCTGTTCAAAATCTTTTTATCTATATTCTTATTCAGTTTCATTAGCCTTTCTAATTTAATATGATATTTTATTATAAAATTTAACTAAAATACTTGCACCCGGAGGGTGCATATATTTGCTAGTATATATAAAGTAAAAATATAACAAAAGACTTAGAAGTTTTGCATTATAGTCTATTTCAAGGAAGCTTAGACAAAGTGTCTATCTCTCACAAATCATCAGATACGAATGATGAATTCTTTATTACTTTTAAGGCATTTGAAAACAGATTAAAATTTTTTTTATTGCCCTGTTACTCTCAGCTCTGGGCTAATAAAAAAGATATTTGACCATTTGTTGTTGGTAATTTGTTAGGAATTTCTGGATAGTGTTTTTATTTTTGATTGTGGGTCTTGTGTTTGTTTTTAAAGTATTATTATTTTAGTTTTCTTAAAGTTACGATCCTATTTCCCATTATATATATATATATTATATATATATATATATATATATATCATGAGCTTCAGAAAGAAAGGAGACATCTCCACGTTAGACGGTAAGCCCCTTAAGCCAGTAGAACAATTCACATACCTGGGTAGTAATATATCATCCACAGATAACGATATTAACACACGAATAGGAAAGGCACAACCAAATTGTCTGTCATATGGAAGTCTGATCTCACTGACAAGCTAAAACGACATCTCTTCCAGGCTGTAGTCATATCAGTACTGCTGTATGGCTGCACCACCTGGACCCTAGCGAGGCGCCTCGAGAATAAGCTAGATGGGAGCTGCACAAGAATGCTGCGAGCAGTTCTGAACAAGTCGTGGAAACAGCATCCCAAAATGGAGCAGCTGTATGGTCACCTGCCCCCTATCTCACAGACTATCCGAGTGAGATGGACTAGGCATGCAGGGCACTGCTGGAGAAGCAAGGACGAACTCATAAGTGATGTTCTCCTCTGGAAGCCAACACATGGACATGCCAGTGTGGGCCGCCCAACAAGGTCCTACATCGACCAGCTATGTAAAGATGCTGGCTGCAGCGAGGAAGAACTCCCTGGGCGATGAATGATAGGGAAGGTTGGCGAGAGATTTCATGGATATCCGTGCTGCCATGACATGATGATATATATATATATATATATTATATATATATATATATATATATTGGAAAATAGGATTGTAACTTTAAGAAAACTTTGTGACATAAGGTGAAGGAAATCCAAAATTGATGTAACCCTAAGCATCTACTACCCCTGCGTTAAAAGTAGCTGCAAACCTGACATTACTATCCACATTTGGGGACAAAGCCAATATAAAATTATACTAATCAAACCGACTATAACATAAAAATAAAAATAAATGTTCTCCGAACAAAAAAAAAAATCAAGAAGCTTAACAAAAGATCCCACTCGACCAACTCAAGAAATATATCAATAAAATCATCACCGCCAAAAACGCTGAAATTAGATGCCTCAAATTTACTAAAATAATTGGAGACTATACACCCGGTATCACATACGAAAAAAAAGACGCTCGTTGTGTAGTGGTTATCGTCGTTGAAAATGGACACGGCGACAGGAGCGGCCCTGTTGGTTGTCGCTTTAGAACACACCGACTGCACCTCTGCAGATGAGTAATTTTCTCTCCTAATGGTGACACCTGTAGGCCGTGGGTAGCTACCCATGATGCTTAAGGATAAAATCCTGTTGGCTGATTAGTCCTTGAAATGCAACACTTAACTTTGGTTCTTACTTAAGCTTGACGGTCGGTCGAAGAGACCTCCTCCAATCAATCTGCTGGTCGCGTCAAGCCCTAGCACCTACATGATTGTCCCAAACCAATTGCCCTGATAGCAACTCTCAACCATTTTATCATATATGTGATAGAATGTGGTGGCTGTGGGACTTATTTTCCTGTGGAGTATTTTAAACTCTATCTGATGGTGAAGTTCCAATTCTGGAGCTCTGGGAAATGTAGAGTACTCCTTCATCAACATTACTCCCAGGTCCACTCTGAATCGGAGTAGTAGTACCTGTTAGAGTCCCGTCTATGGGTTAAATAAAAAACACATATTAAAATGTATC
>CM042153.1:21115035-21122535 GCA_023376005.1 Doryteuthis pealeii | reverse complement strand
AAAAAAAATAAAGAAAGAAAGAAAGAAGGAAGAAAGAAAGAAAACTGTAGCCTCAGTATGCAATGATAATAAAAGTAAATAGATTGATAGGAACAGAATGGGAAAGAAAGACGGAAAGAAAGAAAGAAAGAAACTGTATCCTCAGTATGTAATAATAATAAAAATAGATAGATTGATAGGAACAGAATGGGAAAGAAGAAAAGAAAGAAAAAGAAGAACTGTATCCTCAGTATGCAATAATATTGAAATAGATAGATTGATAGGAACAGAATGCGAAATGAAAGAAGAAAGAAAGAAAAAATAAAGAAAGAAAAAACGAAAGAAAGAAAGAACGAAAGAAAGAACGAAAGAAAGAAAGAAAGAAAGAAAGAAAGAAAGAAAGACAAAATCGGCAACAATTTCTCCCAGAACTTTATTTAAGTGAAAGAAAGAACGGATGCGAGAAAGTAAAGAAAGAAGAAAAGAAAGAAAGAAAGAAAGAAAGAAGAAAGAAAGAAGAAGGAAACTGTAGCCTCAGTATGTAATGATAATAAAATTAGATAGATTAATAGGAACAGAATGGGAAAGGAAGAAAGAAAGAAACTGTAGCCTCAGTATGTAATAATAATAAAAGATAGATAGATTGATAGGAACAGAATGCGAATGAAAGAAAGAAAGAAAGAAAGAAAAAAAGAAAGAAAGAACGAAAGAGCGAATGAAAGAAAGAAAGAAAAAAAGAAAGAAAGAACGAAAGAGCGAAAGAAAGAAAGAACGAAAGAAAGAAAGAAAGGAAGAAAGAAAGAAAGAAACACCAAATCGGCAACAATTTCTCCCAGAACTTTATTTAAGTGAAAGAAAGAAAGGAAGCACCCCCTCCCCCACCAAAAAAAAAAAACAATGTAAAAAGAGAAAAAAAAGAAAGGAAGAAAGAAAAGCTAGTATTGCAGATCCATTTCTACTGTTATAGCGTGTTCAAACCTCACTGGATGCCCCTATACTAGCGACTTTGTGGTGACCTTGTAGCGAACGGGTTGGGTAAATTTCTTCTGTTCTTCTAAAAGGGTGGATTTGGTATTGAATAACCCACTAAGATTGATTTGCCATTAAACTAAGAAATCAAACGAAACCAAACCGATATTCTATCCGTCTGTCATTGAACAGAGAATGACATCAACTCGTTTGCACATGCTGGAAGTTTTTATTTATCTATCCTCACATAAAAGAAATTGGCTTGGTGATTTTTATGCAGTTCCTTTTCATTTTTCTGATCTGAACAATGAACATTTTTCAGAATGGTATTTTTAAGTTTATTCTCTGCTCAGAGAATGAATGAACAATTCTTGACGATCACAATGGAAGAACTCACAGACCCATACGCTTACACACGCACACATATACACAATCATACATACACACAAATACACATGGACACTTAGACACAGAACTTGCAGACCCATGCACTTACACACGCACACATATACACAATCATACATACACACAAATACACATGGACACTTAGACACAGAACTTGCAGACCCATGCACTTACACCCTCACACATACACACTCACATACATACACACAAATACACAATGGACACATAGACACAGAACTCGCAGACCCCATACACTTACACACGCACACATACACAATCATACATACACACAAATACACATGGACACATAGACACAAAACTCGAAGACCCATGCCCTTACACACGCACACATACACACAATCATACATACATACATACATATAGACACAGCACACGCAACCCATGCCCTTAAACAACGCACACATACACACACACATACACACAAATACACATAGACACATATACACAGAACTTGCAGACCCATGCCTTTACAGGCGCTGAACACACACACAACACATAAATACAACACGGACTTATACATACATACACACACACAATACCACAACAGACACAACACGCAAATAAGCATACGGACGCATACACACACACAGACAGACACACACGCAATACACACCGACACATAACATCAAATATGCACACGGTCGCATACAACAAAAATATACACACGGACACATACAACATACATACGGGCACTGAACAACACACACACCAAATACACACTGTCACATACACCAAGACATAAAAAATATACACACAGACACATATAGACGCTCACAAGTAAAACACGGACAAATAACAGGATAAATAACACACGGACGCCTACACGTACACCCAAAAATCAATATAGCACATACACAAAATACACATGGACATATACACACATGCACACACAAAAACACTGACATATATACAGACACAAATAACACTGGACATACACATACATACACATCACATGCACACGCAAAATACATATAGACACATACACAAAAATCACATGGACATATACACACATACACAACAAATTAACACTGGGACATTATACAGACACAAATACACATGGACATACACATACATACACACACACGCAAAAAATACATATAGACACATACACACAAATACCACATGGACATATACACACATGCACACACAAATAACCCTGACATATATGCAGACACAAATACACATGGACATACACATACTAACACACACGCAAAAATACATATAGACACATACACACAAATACACATGGACATATACACACATACAACACACAAATAAACATTGACAATATATATAGACACAAATACACATGGACATACACATACAACACCACACCAAAAATACATATAGACCATACACACAAATAACATGGACATATACACAACATACACACACAAATAAAACACTGACAATATATACAGACACAAATACACAGGACATACACATACATCACACACACGCACACGTACACACAAAAATACATATAGACACATACAACAAATACACATAGGACATATAGACATATACACAAACAATAAACACGGACATATATACAGACACAAATACACATGGACATACACATACATACACACACATGCACACGCAAAAAATACATAATAGAACATACAACACAAATACACATGGACATATAAACACATGCACACAAATAAAACACTGACATATATACAGACACAAATACACCATGGACATACAACATCATACACACACACGCACACGCATACGCAAAAATACATAATAGACACATAACAACAAATACCATGGACATATACACATACACAAACAATAACACGGACATATATACAGACACAAATACACATGGACATACACATACATACCACACACGCACACGCAAATTACGCAAAATACATATAGAACACATACACACAAATACACTGACATATACACACATACACACACAATAACCATTGACATATATACAGACACAAATACACATGGACATACACATACCATACACACACAACGCACACGTACAAACACACAAAAAATACATATAGACACATACACACAAATACACATGGACATATACCACATACACACACAAAACACTGACATATATACAGACACAAATAACACATGGACATATACCCATACATACACACACACGCAAAAATACATATAGACACATACCACAAATACCAAATGACAATTACACAACATACACACAAAAATAAACACTGACTATATGATACATGACACAATACACATGGACTCATATACATACACAACATGCACACGCAAAAAATACATATAGACACATACACAAAAATACACATGGACATATACACACATACAACACAAATAAAACAATGACCTATATACTGACAAATACAACATGGACAACTACACAATACATACAACACACACGCACCGTACACAACCAAAAATACATATAGACAACATACAACACAATACACATGGACATATATACACATACACCACACAAATAAACACTGACATATATACAGACATAAAATACACTGGACATACACATACAGTACACACACAAAAAACACTTGAACATATATACAGACATAAATACACAATGGACAGATAACATACATACACACACAAATAAACACTTGACATATATACAAGACATAAATACACATGCACATAACACATACAATACACACACAAATAACACTGACAATAAATATAACAGACATAATAACATGGACATAACACATACATACACACACAAATAAACAACTGACATATATTAAACAGACATAAATACACATTGGACATACACATAATACAACAAATAACACTGACATAATATACAGACATAAATACAATGGACATACACATACATACACACACAAATAAACACTGACATATACAGACATAATACACATGGACATACACATACATACACACACAAATAAACACTGACATATATACAGACATAAATACACATGGACATACACATAATACACACACAAATAAACAGACATATATACAGACACAAATACACATGGACATACACATACATACACACACAAATAAACACTGACATATATACAGACATAAATACACATGGACATACACATACATACAACACTACAAATAAACACTGACATATATACAGACATAAATACACATGGCATACACAAACATACACACACAAATAAACACTGACATTATAACAGACATAAATACACATGGACATACACATACATACACACACAAATAAAACTGACATATATTACAGACACAAATACACATGGACATAACACATACATACACACAAATAAACACTGACATATATACAGACATTAAATACACATGGACATACACATACATACACACACAAATAAACACTACATATATACAGACACAAATACACATGGCATACACATACATACACACACAAATAAACACTGACATATATACAGACATAAATACACATGACAATACACTACATACACACACAAATAAACACTGACATATATACAGACACAAATACACATGGACATACACATACATACACAACACACGCAAAATACATATAACACATACACACAAATAACACTGGACATATACACACATGCACACACAAATAAACACTGACATATATACAGACAACAAATACACATGGACATACACAATACTACACACAAATAAACACTACATATACGCACACAACATACACATACAAACACAAATAAACCTGACATATATACAGAACAAATACAACATGGACATACACATACATACACACACAAATGACATACATACACTGACATCACAATACATACACACCAAATAAACACTGACATATATACAGACACAATACACATGGACATACACATACATACACACACAAATAAACACTGACATATATACAGACATAAATACACATGGACATACACATACATACACACACAAATAAACACTGACATATATACAGACATAAATAACAATGGACATACACATACATACACACACAATAAACACTGACATATATACAGACAATAAATACACATGGACATATCACATACATACACACACACAAATAAACACTGACATATATACAGACATAAATACACATGGACATACACATACATACACACACAAAATAACACTGACATATATACAGACATAAATACCATGGACAACACATACATACACACACAAATAAACACTGACATATATACAGACATAAATACACATGGACATACACATACATACACACACAAATAAACACTGACATATATACAGACATAAATACACATGGACATACACATACATACACACACAAATAAACACTGACATATATACAGACAAAAATACACATGGACATTCCACATAAACATACACACACAGCAAAATACATATTAGACACATACACACAAATACACATGGACTAACACACAATGCACACACCAAATATAAACACTGACATATATACAGACAACAAATACACATGGACATACACATACATAACACACACAAATAAACACTGACATATATACAGACATAAATACACATGGACATACACATAACATACACACACAAATAAACACTGACATATATACAGAAACAACAAATACACATGGACATACACATAACATACACACACAAATAAACACTGACATATATACAGACATAAATACACATGGACATAACACATACATACCACAAATAAAACACTGACATATATACAGACAAAATACACTGGACATAACTACATACACCACAAATAAACACGCATATATACAGACAAATACACATGGACATACACATACATACACACACAAATAAACACTGATATATACAGGACATAAATACAACATGGACATACACATACATTACACACACACAAATAACACTGACATATATACAGACACAAATACACATGGGCATACACATCATACACACACAATAAACACTGACATATATACAACATAATACACTGGACATAACACATACAACACACACAAATAAAACTGACATATATACAGACACAAATACACAGGAACATACACATACATACACACACAAATAACACTGACATATATACAGACATAAATACACATGGACATACACATACATACACACACAAATATAAACACTGACATATATACAGACATAAATAACCACATGGACATACACATACATACCACACAATAAACACTGACATATATACAGACATAAATACACATGGACATACACATACATACACACACAAATAAACACTGACATATATACAGACATAATACACATGGACATACACATACATACACACACAAATAACACTGACAATATACAGACACAAATACAATGGACATACACATACATACACACACACGCAAAATACATATAGACACATACACACAAATAACAACATGGACATACACATACATACACACACAAATAAACACTGACATATATACAGACATAAATACACATGGACATTAACATACATACACAACACAAATAAACACTGACATATATACAGACATAAATACACAATGGACATACACATACATACACACACAAATAAACACTGACATATATACGACATAAATACACATGGACATACAACATACACATGGACATAAATACACATGGACATACACATACATACACACACAAAATAACACTGACATAATATACAGAACAAATACACATGGACATACACATACATACACACACATAAACACTGACATATATACAGACATAAATACACATGGACATACACATACATACACACACAAATAAACACTGACATATAACAGACATAAATACACATGGACATACACATACATACACACACAAATAAACACCATCACATATACACACATGTGTGGGCAAAAGATAAATTGTCTTCTTCTGAATAGCTTGGTGGATCAGAGACACACAATACGTGTGCATCCATTGAGTATAGAATTTGCCACGTGAATGAAACACTTTTGCTGCTTCCTCCAGAAAGCTGAACTTGATAAAAACAAACTTGTTTTCAGGCAAGTTATAACCAAAACATAAACCTGCACATTCAAAATATCCGGGTCTTTTCAGGAACTTTCTTTTTTGGTCGGACAACAATGAATATATCCATCCCCACGGGCAGCGACATGA
>CM042153.1:21105035-21110035 GCA_023376005.1 Doryteuthis pealeii | reverse complement strand
TGTATTCTGAAAAAAATTAACGTTCCCTTCATTGTTCATTTCTATCTTAGTAAATACAGCTTCAAACTCTGCTCTTAAATGACACACCTTGTATTCTGAAAGAAATAACGTTCCATTCATTGTTCATTTCTATCTTGGTAAATACAGCTTCAAACTCGGCATTTTTATAACACACCCTGTATTCTGAACAAAATTAAAGTTCCATTCATTGTTAATTTCTATCTTGGTAAATACAGCCTCAATCCCGATATTTTATGACACACCTTGTGTATATTCAAACAAATTTCATTAAATAAAGTAAAGTCGTCGGGGCGGCCTAAAGTCGGTATCAGCCAGTCATCGAGTGAGTCAATCCCCTTTTCAATAGCGCTAGACCAAGGAGATTGTTTTTTAGCATCTGAGGTAGAGCGCCACACCTACCACCAGCTCCTTACTTTACCGCACAGATTCCTGTGCTACTCATACGCTGAGTTGGCGGGGACCGGTATCGAACTAGGAACCTTGTGGTTTCTAGCCGAACGCTCTACCGACTGAGCTAACCCGGCCCCTCTTTATTATTTTCAAATTTTTATCTTTTTTCTTTTCAAGCTTTCTGGTAATTCTTTAGTTCTTACAATCTTGAAAAACATTAATTATTTCTCCGAAAGAGACATTTTTGGCTGGCCAAGTACTTTCCGTTCGTATCCGGACTCAAGGTAAAGTGGGTGTGTCTTTCATCATTAAAACTACTATCAAATATATGCACCCTCCGGGCGCAAGTATTTAAGTTTTAATGTAATAAAATATCGTATTAAATTAGAAAGTCTAATGAAACTAAATAAGAATGCCGATAAAAAGATTTGAAATAGAGGGAACATAATCGAAAAAATAGAACAATTGAAATTTACTCTTCCATCACTCTCGTCTTTCATTCTTATTTTTTCTAATTTAAGTATTTAGTTAAAAGAGGAAGCAAAGAATAAAATGACAGTTATTTTTTCTTGTTAATGGATTTCATTTAAGATTCATTGAAGAGATTTTTGCTTATATTCATTAAATAAAAACCAAACAGTTAGAAATCAATAATACTAAGCATACATTTATTAAAATCACATTTTTAATATCAATATGCAAATTAGCTTTCCCGTTCACACTGTAAACCGCTATTTTGTTGTATATATAAATATGATTGCATGTTGTTAGTATGTAGATATGGTTAACAGTATTGATAATATAAAACAATTTTATTAATAATTGAGGTTTAAATAAAAATAAATTCATGGTCAATTTGACCTCAATAACAAAGGGAATTGTGACTTGAGTAGTGATTTAGTTTCGGTTACAGACAGAGAAGCACACAATCTCCATTATAATAAGATTTAAGTAATGTTAAGTAATACTAATGTAACTGTTAAAGGTTTGTTTGGTTTTTATCAAAAATGTGACGCTAAACATTACTGTTAGTATAATCTCTTCAAATGTTTCTATTAAGCGAGATAAACATATTTAGAATAAAAATTGTTCAATCTACTTTAAGCATTTTGGAATATAAATTGTTCTATCAATCTATTTTACACATTTTAAAATATTATCGCTAGTTTCAAAGTTAATTCTATTAATTATGGGCTCTTTCGGACTGTGGATTACGCAGATGATCTAGCGATTCTCGCAAATACCCCTACACAAGCGGAATCACCGCTGCATGGTAGGCGACAAGAAGTATTGGTCTCTATGTGAACTCAGATAAAACACAGTTTGTTTTAAACAGGATGGAGATATTTCCACACTGGATGATAGATATCTCAAATTAGTAAACCAGTTCATATACCTAGGTAGTAATATCTCATTTATGGAAAGCGATGTCAATATACGCTAAGGATAGATGTATCATAGATATATCATCGATCATATGGAAATCGGATCACTGTGATAGAGCAAGAAATCTTCTAAGCTGTAGCAGTATCAGAGCTACTGTATGGTTGCACCACTTGGACTCTAACAAAACGCCTAGAGAAAAAGTTAGATGTGAACTACACCAGGACGCATTTACGTTTTTATATAGTTAAATATCATATCAGATTTAGAAAAACTAGAAATACTTAATAGGAACACAATAAATATTACACTTATTTTTACTTTATTCCAATTTGTTTCAATATAAAATTATTGCTTTTAATACGTTTGAGAATAAAACAATAATATATGAAATCAATTACAATGAGTAATTATTTATTAAACACGGTTTTGTTAAAACCAGTATGCAAATTACTCACACCATATACTATGTAAACATGTATTTCTTAATGATATATAACATACATCACCGGATTTTAAACACATTTATAATATTTAACATAGCTTAACACCTGTACCCCAGCTATGGTTAGAGGAATGAGAACAGGATACCCCCGTGGGCTGAATAAAAAGTTAGGTTCAAAGCTCTGTGATGGCTCCCTATTACAAGAAGGTTCCTGTGTCCGACAAGAAATACCTAACGAAGGCCGGAGAGCACATCGGCCGAAACGCTGTACAGATAACAATGAAGATGAGGACAATAGTCTGAATAATACAAATAATGGTAATCTTTGCAGAGTTCCGTCCTGGCCTCCTGCCTCAAAAACTGCTAGCCGCAGATTGCTGTAAAAACAACACCAGCTACGATTGAGGCAAATCCATCTCAGCTAGATCTTAATTAACATCTTATTTATTAACCATGTCTCTACTAAGATTAAATAATGGTTATTAAATAAACCATTGACAATATAACATAAATGACTAAGTGAATTGTAACGTTGGTGGTGATATAGTTTCGGTTACAGACAGACACCCACAATTTCCATTATAATAAGATTGGGTCACAACATTAGCTCGATGTAGGCAACCCGGAAATAGAAGTAATTGCAGGACTCCTATCGATGTCAACGTGCCGACTCAGGGCGGATATGTATTTAAATCTTCCAAGGCGACAACGTTCGTGCTCCAGAACAGTCAAGCGAAAAGAGGACAATTATCAGCGAGTCCAGCCGGTTTGTCGACATCACGAATTCGCTAGGCAGGTTGAATACAGCAAGGACAGCTGCTTTCTCGTTCGTTCGCAATGGAAATTTCGCAAAGAGGGGAAAAAAAAAGAATAGACATTTCATATAAAAACGAAAAAGAAAAAAAAAGAAAAAAAGAAAAAAAAGAGAAAATGGACATTGGGCAACTAGTTGATCTGTTGACAGACGTCGAACAACAACAGTAAAACTCAATTAAGAGAAAGATGTTAGAATAAAAGAAGAATTTGTTAGGAGGGAGGGCCTTATATTTTTTATTTTTTATTTTGTTAAAGAGACGTACATGCTCAAGTCAATACTAAAGTTACATACACATCCGTATATAAACAGTGATACCCAAGTAGATAAATACGTACACATTTTACATTACACAAATGTATATATGTATGCATGGATATATATATATATATATACAAGGTGTATCAAAAAAGTATCCAGATTTTTTGTACTTTTTGACACACCTTGTATTCTGAAAAATATAACGTTCCATTCATTCTTCATTCTATCTTGGTAAATACAGCTTTAAACTTTGTACTTTTTTGACACACATTGTGTTTGACTCTTAGATCTTAGCCCCGAAGAGCACTAAGCGAAACTGTTAGTAAGTATATCTGACTCATTAGGTTCAGCTCAGTCGGTAGAGCGTTCGGCTAGAAACCACAAGGTTCCTAGTTCGATACCGATACCCGCCAACTCAGTGTATGAGTAGCACAGGGATCTGGGCGGTAAAGTAAGGAGCTGATGATAGGTTTGGCGCTCCACCTCAGATTCTAAAACAATCTCCTTGCTCTAGCGCTATTGAAAAGGGGATAGGCTCCCTCGCTGACTGGCTGATACCGACTTTAGGCCACCCCGTCGAATTTACTTACTTATATATATATATATATATATATATATTAGGAAAAATAATAGAAGATCTAGATGTTCAGCGTTAAATACTATTTCAGAGAGCCTAGAGAAATTGTCTAGTAGCTCCCATCATCAGAGGCAAAAATGAGGTTTACTTTATTATTCGAAAGTCAGTTGAAAACAGATCTTTTTCTTAAATGTCCTGTGTTCCTCTGTGAAGGTAATTTAACTGTCGGTTATAAAGTTTGCTCTGTGACTCTGACAACCTGATCTTTGGATTATATATATATATATATATATATATACATATATATATATATAAGGGAATCTGATGGTTCTGCTGGTTAACAAAAAAAAACATGCCTAGAGGGCGAGCCAAATCTGAAATAATAATTAAATGAAAATGAACAGACACAAGCGCGCTCACAGACTTATACACACACACACACACACACACACACACGCGCGTGCGCGCGTACATATACAAGCACCCCCTCCACACACACATAATTTGGAAGACATGAGACAGACTAAATGAACAGCCACTAGCAACAGCTTCAGTTCTAGTAATCTTCTGTTGAAGACAGGTTTATCTCGAAATATTAAGAATTAAGAATAAATCACAAACAACACCACAGTTACCTTCTTTTTTCTTTACATTTGCATTGTGATAGCCTTCAAAACTAACCAACAAACCAATATATATATATATATATACATATATATATATATATATATAATCAATAATAATGGTATTATGGATGATTTAAACTCATAACTTTAAGTTTCATGCTTATGCAATCTTCAGATGTGTCAAAGAACCATTTGACTCATCTGAAGATTGCATAAGCATGAAATGTAAAAATTATGAGTTTAAAACATCCATAATACCATTATTATTGATTATAAATCTGCTCTGCTTTATTAGCATTGAGCACCTTTTTATGTCAATACTTTTCTCATTTATTCTCTATTCATTATATATATATATATATATATATATATATATATATATATATATATGTGTGTGTGTGTGTGTGTGTGTGTGTGTGTGTGTGTGTGAAATAAAAGTTACTTAATCCGACAGTGTGAATTTGATATATTGAAAAAACAAAA
>CM042153.1:21090035-21100035 GCA_023376005.1 Doryteuthis pealeii | reverse complement strand
GTGGGCTGGATAATTGAAAAAATAACGAGTGCGGGCCACATTATTATTGTGTTCAATACTTGCTAGCCAGAACGAAAGCTCTTAGAAAAAGATGTAAAACAAAATTTATCTTTCCATGTTATATTCATGGATGAGTGGCGTAGGATGCACAAAAACAAATTTAACCAACATATTTATTTTCAAAACATTATCAAAGATCGCAACATTAGCAGAAAGGTAGTGAGATTTATGAAACTGAATTCAAGTACCGTCGTCGGGCCTGTTAAAATATTTTCGAGGGCCGGATCCGGTCCACGGGCTGTAGTTTGGTGACCCCTGGTCTATTGGATATACTAGCAAATATATTCACCCTTCGGATGCAAGTATTTAAGTTTTAATGTAATAAAATATATTAAATTGGAAAGACTAATGAAACTAAATAAGAATGCAGATAAAAGGATTTGAAACAGAGGGGTCTATAATCGAAAAATAGAACAACTGAAACTTACTCTTCCATCACTCTCGTCTTTCATTGCTAAAATTTCCTAACTAATTATTCAGTTTAAATAGGAAGTAAAGAATAAAATGACAGTTATTTTTTCTTGTTAATGGAATTTAAGATTTATCCCCGAGATTTTTGCTCATATTCATTAAGATAAAATCCAAACAATTAGAAATCAATAATACTAAGTATATATTTAAAAAATCAATTTTTTAATATGAATATGCAAATTAACCTTCCCGTTCACACTGTGCAGTACATATAGATACAAATGCATGTTATTAGTATGTAGATATGGTCAACAGTATTAAAAATGTAAAAATGTAAAACAATTTTATCAATGATTGAGGTTTAGATAAAAACAAAATAATGGAGAATGTGACGTAAATAATTAAGGGAATTGTGACTTGAATAGCAATTGAGTTGTGGTTACAAACAGACAAAACACGCTATCTCCATTATAATAAGATATATTGAGAGAGTTCTTATGAGAAGATGAGAGGTATCCGTGGTTATACTCCCATATCTTTCTTACTTACTTGAGTAGCTGGCTGCAATTTTACTTCTGTAGTCTGTTTCTAGCTTAGCTGGGATATTTTTTTCTGACTGGTCTGTAATCTGTCATCTTCATTTCTTCTAACTGGTTGACTGGTTTGGTCTGTCTTGAAGATGCTGGTTCGCAAAGGCAGTCATTTATTTCCAATTAGACAACCAAGGCTTGTATTCTGTGATCACATTTTTAGTCAGAACCAGATATTCTCTATATAGTTATTTACTAAGCTTAGCTTAGATGGAGCACAAGGCCAGAAGTATGGGGTACTCAATGAGAATCGAACGCACGAACAATGGTCTGCTAATCTAGCTTGCTAACAATTACACTACATGAGGTGCCTTTTTATTTAGGATCCTTCAACCTCATGCATGGGATCGAAACCGGTACTTGTTTACATCCCGACGTCTCCGGCCTAACTGACTAAGATAACTAAACTTTAATTCCCACAGTTTTCCAATAGCAGAATCCGAGGGGGTCAACATGATGTTACCAAGTTCAATTATCCAGCCACCCTCGATTTTGAATTTCAACGACATTGAATTTAAAATCTACTCTACACTAACCGCCCAACAAACAACGGTTTATTATCAGTACTGGCAAAACATTGCGCCCTCCTGGCACAAGTAATCAAGTTTTAATATAATTAAATACGATATTGAATTAGAAATATTAATGAAATCAAATACGAATGCAAAAAAGATTACACTTTTTTTTACCTTATTCTAATTGATTTCAATATAAAATCATACATAGGATTGTTATGTTTTAGGATCGTCGCATTTATTTTGCGCGGGAAATTCGAAACCTGGACAAAGAAAAATTTGGACAAAAGAAAATAATAAATAGCTTAGACAGAAAGTCTGGGTAACAAAAGGAAGGGTAACAAAAGACTTCTTCTGTACAGACGGGAATTTGAGCAAAGAGACTGTAAGTGGAAGAAAGGACTTCCAGTGAACCGAACTAAGAGATGTGTGGGCAGGTGATACGTACTTAAGCGTAGAGTCAAAACTGCAGGGGCAGTTGGGCAGCAGAGCAGCCAAGAGTTGCGACAGTCAGTCAGGAGAGAGACAGGACGAGAACGTGCTTGACCGCGCCGGTCACGCTCATCGCTGCCAGCGGGCAGTGGGGTTCGTTCACCCCTCTGTGCCTGAGATCCCAACAGTAGTAGTAGTAGTAGTAGTAGTTCCCATTGTCAACGCCTGCCACTCACACTCACCACGAGGGGAAAAGAAATAAACGTTCAGAGTCTTACTACTACATATGTCTACTGTTATATATTGTACAAACGGAAATATGAATTTCCGGTTTTATTAAACAAAGAAGTTTTTACAACTGCCCGTTATCAGATCAAGAGATAAAAATACGTGGGTGTAGCTATGAATATAAAAGAACCGAGGGCCCGAGACAGGTCGGTCGGCAGTTAGCCCCGGAGGCAGTCACGCGGAGAGAGAGTGAGGTGATCGGGGTCAGTAGTGGGCCGAGCGGGACCACGTGTAGTTGGTGTTGGAAAAGCTAGCGTTAATATTTACCAACTGAAAAAGCTTGTCGCCCAGAAATTTAATCGGAGGACCGAAAGTCTAAAGACTGAATATATTAATTAAACTGACCCTCTCTCTCGAAGTTAAGAAGCTTGAATTTATTTCAATAAACTTCTGGAGGATAACTTTGGTGTTATTGTCATCCCTTACAACGAAGATAAAACTATTGCAATTTAGTACAGTGACGACGCGCTATGCAACACTACGTGTGAATCTTTATACTCCATTACTAACACATACGACCCAGCAACAGTATATAACATGTACGATTTTGTGGCCCGCGTCGAGCGCTATGCAACAGGATTGCTTTTAATACATTTGAGAATAAAACTATAATAATAGAAATCAATAAAACCAAGTAATTATTTATTAAACACGGTTTTATTAAAACAGATATTCAAATTATTCAAACCATATAATATGTAAACATTTATTTGTTAATAATATATACAAACATTGCAAGATTTTAAACACATTGATGGTGTGAGTCATTCGATGTCTGTGTCTATTAATGAAATTAACGGCGTGATCCGGGGAGCTCTCCCCCCAGCCAACACCTGCCCCCTTGATTTAAAGGAGCAGGGCTGGGTTTATTGCCCAGCGCCCGACGCGCCCCTTGAGGGGGAATGCCGAGGGGATCGACGCAATTTTTGTTCTTTCCCACCCATTAACTTCGGCTTGTGGGTGGGCCCACGTTAAAACGAGACATTGTGCCCTGTCCATACAAGTGGGGTATGAGACAAATACCCCTACCCCCTTGGTTTAAAGGGACAGAGCTGGGTTTATTACCCAGTGCCTGAGGCGCACCCCTTGAGGTGGAATGCTGACAGGATCTAAGCATTTTGGTGCCTGCCATCCCATGAGCTTCGGTTCATGCGTAGTCCCACATTAAACGAGATTGTGTTATCTCGCATACGTGGGATGCGAGGTAAATAACTTAATACCATAGGTCTTCTGGGGCCTGGGTAAATTAAGGAAATTAACGGCTTGATCCCAGGGGGCCTTCCCCAAAGCAACATATCCCCCCTTGATATAAAGGGCAGGGCTTGTTTTATTGCTTACTGATTGAGGCGCCCCCTTGTGGGGTGCGAGGTAAATGCCTTAATAACATGGGCCTTTGTCCAACCCACATACGTGGGATGCGAGGTAAATATTTTAATAACATGGGCCTTTCGGGGCCTGTGTGTTAATGAAATTAATGGCGTCATCCAGGGGCCTTCGCCCAGGCAATCATCATCATCATCATGTCACACACGCATCACGGATATCCATGACAATCTCTTGCCAACCTTCCCTGTCACTCATTGCCCCAGGGAGGTCCTCTGTGCAGCATCCCGAATCCTCGCATAGTTGGTGAATGCAGGTCCTTAGTGGGCGTCCTACGTTAGCATGTCCATGTGTTGGCTTCCACAGGAGAACGTCGCTTATGAACTCGTCCCCGCTTCTCCAGCAGTGCCTAGTCTGTCTCACCCGGATGGTTTGTGAGATGGGGGCAGGTGACCATATAGTTGCTTCTTTGTGGGGTGCTGCTACCACGACTTGTTCAGGACTGCACGCAACATTTTTGTGCAGGTCCCATCCAGCTTACTCCCAATGCGCTTTGTTAGGGTCCAGGTGGTTCAGCCATACAGCAGTACTGACATAACCACAGCCTGGAAGAATTGTCGCTTTAGCTTGTCAGTGAGATCGGATTGCCCAGTGTCTGAGGCGCCCCCTTTGACGGAGAATTCCGACGAGATCTACGCATTTTTTATGCCTGCCATCTCATGAGCTTCGGTTCGTGTGGGCTCCCATATTAATAAAACCTTGTGTCATACCCGCATACGCAGCGTGCGACGTAAATACCTAGATATGGACTGTTTTGAGGCAAATCTATCTCAGCTAGACCTTAAATAAAAGTCAATTAAGTCAATTAAGATTAAATTGTGCATATTTAATAACAATTGAATATATGACATAAATAACTAAGGGAAGTGTCACGTTGCTGGTGACGTAGTTTCGGTTACAGACATAGAAACACATAGAATCTCCATTATAATAATAAGATACAACAATAATAAGTAATAAATATCCATAGACGGGTTGACATGATGTTAAAATCATTGTGAAAATATAATCTTTGTACAGCAGTGTGCCGTAGGTTTTTTTGAAAAAAAAAAACAAAACAGCAAGTAGAAACCCTTTAGGAATTTACCAAAAAAGACACGTCTTCCCACGGGAGAATGGCGGTTTTCACCAGCTTAAAAGCCAATGTCGCCAGTATTAACCTATTCCTCACGGCAGAGACGTACCAGACTCTCTTGCGGATCAACAGCTTTGGTGACAAAAGGCGGAATGAACAGAGCAGCGAGGCGACAAGATTGAAACGACTAAACTCTATAAAAATTGGCGTGTATAGAAAATATGTCCAACTTTTATAGATTTTTACTCTCAACTTTATTTCATGAAAGCCCCAAAAGATTATCTAAAAGTCCAATATCTATTCAACTGAATTTTATTAAAATTATACAGGGTGAGTCAAAATACACGCAAATTTATATTGTTCAAAATTATTCCACCAATCATATATTAGTTAATATTACTTTTATATATGTTATAGATAAATGCATGGCGTTTGTATAATTAATGTTTTTCTAATACTTTACAGGTCATTAATTACATCATTCCATTTGATTTGGAAACTAGACTGGAGCTAATAAAATTGTATTATAAGAATAATGAAAAAGCCATGCTTCGCGATCATCTCATCCCTCAGTTTCAGAGAAAGCGTAAAATGGGGACTGTTGTCTTTCAATACGACGGAGCTCCTCCTCACTATTCGTTGTTGGCTCGTGCAGAGTTGGTGATTGAAGAAGAAGGCGGTATAATTGAACATTTGTTGTAATGTTACAAACCCCATTAACTCTGCTTTCTTTTGATTACATTTAGTTTCATTTAATCTGATTTAATATAAATTTAATAAAGGTTTTATAATTTGCGTTATGAATATGCAAGGTGAGACATAAAAGTATCGAGATTAAAGCTGTATTTACGAAGATAGAAATGAATGGAACGTAAATGTTTTTCTGAATACAAGGTGTGTCAAAAATCTCGATACTTTTTGACACACCTTGTATAAGTATATATATATATGTGTGTGTGTATGCGTATATATGTGTGTATATATATATATATATATATATATATATATATATATATATATATATATATATTGTAATGGAGATTATGTAACTGTCTGTCTGTAACCGAAACTACGTCATCACTGACCTTAGGATTTCCTTAATTATTTAATTTATAGTCTCAACAATTATGAAACTGGCATTATTTAATCGTAATTAGCATCTTATTTATTAACAACGATATCTATTGAACTCTAGTTGAGTTAGATTTACCGCGAAGCTGTCCATATTATTAATGCATGTAAAATCCTGAAATATGTGTTATATATCTCTAAGAAATAAAGATTTACATAGTATACGGTTGGAATAATTTGCATAACGATTTTTACAAAACTGGGTTTAATAAATAATTTTTTGCTGTTATTGAATTCTAATACTATCATGTTATTCTCAAACCTATTTAAAGCAATCCTATATACGATTGTATATTGAAATCAATTAAAATAACATTGAAATACGTATTATATTTTTTATATTCTCTCTTATTTAGTTTCGTTAGTCTTTCTAATCCAATATAATATTTAATTACACTAAAACTTAATCTTCTCATCGTTATCATTTTGCTACACCCTCTGGTAAAATATCAGACCGTCCAAATGTTCCAAGATGAAATTTAAAAAAATGTAACCCCTGTGCATCTTGTGTTGCTTGCCAGCAGAATTCTCATTTCTTAGGAATGTCGTCATCTCAGCTAAATAATGAACCATTCCGTATTTATTATAAAATAGAAAAGGAAGAAAATGGATATGCTACACAGAAAATATAATAAGAAAGAAAGAAAGAACGAAAGACAGTAGGGGAAAGATAGAGAAGGGGAGTGAGCGCGCGGAATCGATAACGCTTATCTGTTTCAATGGAACATAATGGAAAGGGAAAAAGAATGAGAGAGAGAGAGAGAGAGAGAGAGAGAGAGAGAGAGAGAGAGAGAGAGTTAAAAGAAGAGTGTTATTCATTTGACATATTGAAGTAATTGCAATAGCTCTTAAGTAAACAAATCAAACGTGGTATTAATTAAATTATCATACTGTAGTATATCCACAGGGGACACTAGTAATATCATAAATGGTATCCCATAGAAGTGTTAACATATCTTAATCATCCGTAGATGATCCTTATTACGTGCTGACAGGAATACTGAACAGGTGGATACGTTTTTAAATCATAATATCATAAACTTACTACCATATATGTGTTAACATTTTTTAAAACCTGGTAATATCATGAATGGTCTCCCATAGATGTGTCAACATATTTAAATCACCCGTAAAAGACTCCTAGTACGTGTTGACAGATATAGTAAACAGATGAAAACTATTTGAAATTATATCAAAATGGTACTCCCATAGAAGTGTTAATATACTTTAAATATCACTGAAAATCTGTTGGAAAATTATTAGATAGAAATATTTGTATCATATAAATGTGTGCAACAACCTCTTTAAAATTATTTGTATTAGATAGAAATACGTGGTATCATATAACCATGAGCGAAAATCTCTTTAAATTTATTTGGATGAGATGAAAATACTTGCTATCATATAACCGTGTGCAAAAACCCCTTTAAAATTATTTGGATGAGATAGAAATACTTGCTATCATATAAGCCTGTGCCAAAACCTCTTACCAAATTATTTGTATGAGATAGAAATATTTGCTATTATATAACCGTGTTAAAAATCTCTTTAAAATTATTTGTATTAGAAGCAAATAAAAGTCTATCTTCATACCATCCATCAAAATAACAAAAACAATGACAAAACAACATCCAAATTTATATATTGTTACGCTTGTTCCTTAATCTTCCCATCGTTATCATTTTGCTACACCTCTGGTAAAAGATCAGACCGTCCAAATGTTCCAAGATTAAATTAAAAAAAACCTTTAAAATGTGCAAAAACCTCTTTAAAATTATTTGTATTAGATAAAAAATAGTTGCTATCGTATAATCGTGTGCAAAAACCTCTTAACAAATTAGTTGTATTAGATAGAAATACTTGCTATCATATAACCAAAGTGCAAAAACCACTTAAACTATTTTTATTAGATAAAAACACTTGATATCATATAACCGTGTGCAAAAACCTCTTTAAAATTATTTGTATGAGATGGAAAT
Source organism: Doryteuthis pealeii (assembly GCA_023376005.1). NCBI lineage: Eukaryota > Metazoa > Mollusca > Cephalopoda > Myopsida > Loliginidae > Doryteuthis > Doryteuthis pealeii. The sequence continues at coordinate 21,092,171 of CM042153.1, read as the reverse complement.
ACTTGCTATCATATAAGCGTGTGCAAAATCCTCTTTAAAAATTACACAATCGATCAATCACAGAGGCGAAGAGAGAAATTTGAAAATAGTGTGCAAGGCCTCACTTATAAGCCTCAAGGGTCACATGTGGTCTACAGGTCGTGGACCTCCGATTTAAATGTAAAAGAAAGTATTACTTTCTCTGCATTGGAATCCCAAAGTAGACAGTCCGGCATTTTATTCGAATTAAATCAACAGTTATTTTCGATAATCATGCAAATGATTTCATCAAACTGTAGAAATTATTTACCCAGAGGTTTCCCCAAGAGAAATAGAGAAAGACAGATAATAATATTTAATATTTGATTATAAAGTCCGCGAGGAAATAATCATTGGTCTAATCCATACAGCGTCAAAATCCCTGTATTAACCTGTGCGACCTTTGCTAAAAAAACTTAACAAGATTAGATTGGAAATACTTTGGAGAATATTAAGAAATTTCCGCGATATTTTGGGAGATTTACTGTCTGTTAGCCTCTAGAAATTACTTTAACAGGATTCTTATAATAATAATAACTAGCTTAACCCGTGTAAATTACACGTTATTGCTAATATTGAAAATATCCTCCAAACAGTATATCTGCTTTCCTGATCTCTTTTTCACCTGTTTTCAATACAGTTATTGCTATGTTCTTATCTGATGAGACCGTGATTAAGCTGCTCCCTGTTACATAGTTCGTAGGTAGCCTACGAATTATGTATGAAGTGTAGTTAGAATTTTAAATCGAATTTCGTTGAATATTCAAGTAACGAATTTAAATGGAAAATTACTGTTAGCCGATAAAGTTATTGACAGCATCAAACCTGTACGCCGACTTCTGATTGGCCGAAGGAAGGAGTGAGAACAGAAATTAAGTTAGTTAAGCAGATTCCGGCAGTAAGCCAGTGGGAGCAGACGTTAAGGATGCTTGCTCTGAAGATGTCGACTTCTCATCCGCGTGGTTAGAAAACTGGGCTGGGGTGTTTGTTATAAAAAGAATTAAATAAAACAACAACAAAGTCTTGCTTCGTTATTAAAAAAGGAATTAGCACAGACTGCCCAGCCCGAACAGAGAAGAAATCAGCCCACTAAAGGAAGGATCAGGCCAGAAAAAGAAAGATGACATTAAGGATTGTCGCTCTCCATATGCCGACTTCTCATCCGCATGGTTAGAAAAACTTTTGGGCTGGGTTTTCGTAATAAAGAATAAAAAAAACTTTTAAAAAAGTCTTGCTTTGTTATTAAAAAAGGAATTAGCACAGACTGCCCAGCCTGAACAGAGAAGAAATCATTCCACCATAGGAAGGATCAGGCCAGAAAAAGGAAATATGACGTTAAGGATTGTCTCTCTCCATATACCGACTTCTCATCCGCGCGGTTAGAAAATCTTTTGGATTAGGGGTTTTGTAATAAAGAATACAAAAAAAAAACAACAAACAAACAAACAAACAAAGTCTTGCTTCGCTATTAAAAAAGGAATCAACAACCGGATATTGACGGTGTAAATGAAAAACATGTCCTTTCTTAATCGAGATAAAAAAAGGGGTGCCTAAAGGTCATATAGTTCAATTAAGATTTACTAAAAGAACACCAAAATACAATTAGTAGATGTAGATTTTTACCAATACAGTAAATACCCTACATTTTTAATTTGTTCCAAAAGACATGGCGTAACGCGGTTTTTGATGTAGAACTAGACCTAATGCATTTAGACGAGAGCAAACAACGTAAAACTAGCGTAAATAACTCGCAAAGTAATGAAACAATAAATGAGAGGTCATGAATTGTGAACAGACTAATAGCTAAGAAATTAAATTGATGTCTGTCGATTTAGAATCAAGGTGTCCCCATGGGAAATTACCGACGACTGTTAGTAGCCCTGGATCAGACCAGACCTGTTGTTGATCAACAAAGAAAAAAAACTTTTGAAAGTGTTATATTTCTAAATTATTCGCAAACAGCCACGTTTGTAATTTTCAACTCAGCAAGCCCACTGATTCCGTTTTCCTTGACGGTATCCATCAGGGCAGTTGTGATTCTCCTAAATATAATATTCTAAATACATTTTACCAACCCCTCCACACGAGTAGGATTTTATAAAGATCAACTTCTTAAAC
>CM042153.1:21047535-21085035 GCA_023376005.1 Doryteuthis pealeii | reverse complement strand
TTTGTAAATACTATCTGATCTACTAGTCTCATATTGAGTCTCTGGTTGAAATAAATTTATTATAGTCAAATGACGGGTTGTTAAGTTTTTCTTTTATTGAAAATTATATATATATATATTAGAAAAACGTGACCCTTTGGATCATCCATTGAGAACTCATTGTGATCAGAAAAGAAGTGAGTTTTTTTTTTTTTTTAAAGACATACGTCCGGAGAATTTTTTTAAAAAATCCTTAAAATCATTTTGTAAGATTTCTAAGAAAGGGAAAGTCTGACCAAATTTAGATTTAAATGGATCTGATTCTTGAAATTCTATTAATAGCTACGATGTTGAGAAGCTAAGTTGTGGGAATGACTGAAAATCTTTTTTTTTTTAAATAATATCTCTCAAATAAAAAAAAAAGTTTTGAAAATAAGGCAAAATGTTTTGTTTTATAAGTCATCGTTCTTGGAAGTTCCTCTTCACGGCATCTAGTCTGCGCAATAGCCGTTGAATGTAAGTTTTTGTCGGTACACAAACACTGGTGTGTCCATGAGTTGGAGTCCATCACTATTTTTCTTTGATGGTTTGCGACATAATTAGCCGCACAGCTGCTGTTTTCTGGGACGATCCCTCCATTATTTCTTTAAAACAGCACGAAACATCCTTACGTAGTTTCGATCTCTTTTCAACTAACACTTTGTTAAAGTCCAAAAGGTACAGTTATACATTAGTACCAACATTGCTACAGCTTGGAAGAATACCCGTTTTATTTTATCAGAGAGATCAGATTTCTATATGATCAATCAGCTATTAATAACAGTCCATACTTTTTCTGGTGTGCGTGCGCTTGTGTGCGTATCGGATGAGTGTGAGAGTCTATAACTCTTATCTGAACATATATAAAGAGCAGTTGTTGTATATATATATATATATATATATATATATATATATATATATATATATATATATATATATGCATGTCCGGATGAAACTACAAAAATAAAATAAGCTACTAATGCAGAATAGCGCGCAAGTAATAAAAGCATTAAAACCACATTTTACGTTTAAAAACATTAGATGACTGAAAGCCCCGATGTAGAGAGATGCTGTGATTTCTTTTTACAAATAAAACACTAGGAAAACGGTCTTAAAAAAGAAAATGAATTTCTCAGAGTTGGTATTTAAAGTTTCGTCTCCTCCGTAGTAGAAGTGTCTCATTGATTTTTGTAAAGAGAGGGGCCTTTTACGGAAATAAATAAAATAAGAAATACTTTTCGATAAGGACGGGTTCTTTTTTTCGAGATGTCGAAATTAGAAATGCCGCTGATATTAAAGATTAAAACGAACTTATAAAATGAATGTCTAAGAGTTGGTATTTAAAGTTTCGTCTTCCGTAGAAGGGTGTATTGATTTTTGTAAATAAAGAAAGAAATACTTTTCGATAAGGACAGGCTCTTTTTTTCGAGAGGTCGAAATTGAAATTGTAGCAGATTTTAAAGTTTATTTACGTGGTCCTACAAAATGGTCAGTAACTGTTACATAGAGAGGGAGGACTGGACTTCGTAGTGGACACACAGTAACTGACAGTGCGAACACTGCATCAACAACCCCAGAATTATTGGTAGGCCAGGTCACACGGTTGAAATAGATGAGACGGTTTCCAACAGGAGAAAATGTAACAGCCAGGAAAGAGCAACTGAGTTGCCTTGGATTTTTGGCAGGATTATGATAATCCGGTAGACAACTTTTTGACTTTCAGTAGTAGTAGTGAAAATATGCTCTCCAATTCAAGTTTCCGTTGCATGTAAATCCACATTCAAAGAAAAAAAAATTGAAAAAAATATAATAAAATAAAGTAAAAGGTAAATAATTTTTGCTATGAAAATTTATAAACCTTTTTAGCGTTCTCATTTTTTGAAATTTTGTTTTAGTTTCTCAAAGATTTAGGGAATTTCCGTAAATGTAAATGTTTTTTTATATGTAATCTAATGCTTTTATCAAAAGCGCGCTATTCTGCATTAGTCATCTTTTTGAAGTTTTGTTTTACCTATAGGGACAACCAAACAACCCCAAAAATAAATCTCCTTTTTCCTTTCTCTTTTTTCTTCTCAAATTAAAACCTTATTTTTCTTTTCTAAAATGTTGATATTCATTAAACATGACAAATAGTTTTATTTACGTCTATAATTTTAAAACATAACATTTTTGTTATTAGTATTATCAGCGTTATTCGGACTATTGTCCCCATTTTTATTGTTATTTGTACAACGTTTCGGCTGATATGCCCTCCGGCCTTCTTCAGGTATTTCTTGTCGGACTCGGGAACCTTCTCGGACTCGGGAACCTTCTTTTCGGACTCGGGAACCTTCTTGTCGTAATTGGGAGCCATCACAGAACTTTGAACCCAACCCTTTATTCAGTCCACGCGGGTATCCTGTTCTCATTTCGCTAACCATAGCTGGGGTAGGAGTTGTGTTAATTATTTTTCTATGTTGCTGCGTCAACATAGGATTGAACCAGCGATAACTGTCACTTAGAACTGTCTTAACCTAACTACCTTATCTACTAGGTTCCCGAGTCCGCGAAGGTCCCCGAGTCCGACAAGAAATACCTGAAGAAGGCCGGAGGGTATATCGGCCGAAACGTTGTACTTGATTCTTGCTTTTTTGTGCAAAAAATATAAAGATTTTATTCATATTTGAAAATATCTAAAAATTAAAATATACATAGAAATAGCATTGAAATTCTATTTAAAAATGTCCAACATTTGTGAATCACAAAAGTCAACAAATCAATACACTAGTCCCCCCCCCCTTTGCTCAGGTGATGTTGGGTAGCCGCGTCTAGTTATGTAAAAAGAAATAAGAAAGAAAAAAATGGAGATTTTGGTAAATTTTCACCCTGTCGATTGTCATCGTGTAACTCATTGTGTCTGTGTGTTTGTTATGCACTGTTTGTCTGTGTGTTCGTTCTTAGCTCGTGAGTTTATTTGTACAGAGTTCTACGAAAGATTTTGTTGCTATCGTGTTTGGCATTTGGTACATTCTCTTCTGAGAATTCCATGGAATTTCCATATACGACATTTATTCAATAAATAAGGTGAATTTTGTCAAATAGGAATATCCATATTCTAGACAGAATTAAGTGCTAGGATGAGAAAAATAATACTGGAAATAGATAATACTGAAAAATGGATTTTTTCGTGAAATATATGAGGTCATTCTAAGATACATAGATATATACATATAAACAGAATGTGAAGGATAGATAGACAAACAGATATATAAGAAGAAAAATGAATATATATATACACGTGTGTGTGTGTGTGTGTGTGTGTGTGTGTACATTTATATATATATATATATGAAGGTAAAAATGGATATTGAATCCGACAATATGTAAGAAAGTTTTATAGAAAAACAACAAGATGTTAAAACATTTTTGCTGACAGATATCTGTTTCGACATTATGAATATGTCTTTTTCAAAGCAACATTGTAAGCGATTGAGAGCGTTCGTTGCCTTGTAATTACTGACATATTCATTTCGTTTTTCTGCTTACAATGTTGCTTTGGAAAAGACATATTCATAATGTCGAAACAGATATCTGTCAGCAAAAATGTTTAACATCTTGTTGTTTCTATAAACTTTCTATTATATATATATATATATATATATATATATATGTATTTGTGGAAAAGGTAACTTACCGGTGAAAATGTTCACAATGGTTAGTTGATGCAAGTTTCACAATGATAAGACAGCAATATAACAAATATAAAGTGCTCAATACGTTAGTAGAGCAAATTTATTATCATTTATTATTACCGTGTATCATTATGATAATATATATATATATATATATATATATATATATATATATATTATATATATATATATATATGAGGAAAAAATGAGTAAAGAAAAAAATGTAGATGGATAAAAATGAATTTTATCGATATCACTTTTAATCGATATCACTTACACATGTGTTTCGGTCTGTTTATCAAAATGTATACGGATTTACGTTATTATTATTATTATTATTATTATTATTATTATTATTAAAATATCATTAAAATAATAACGTAAATCCGTATACATTTTGATAAACAGACCGAAACACATGTGTAAGTGATATCGATTAAAAGTGATATCGATAAAATTCATTTTTATCCATCTACATTTCTTTTCTTTATTCATTTTTTCCTCATATTGTCGTATTCCTTTTTCCATTCTTACATATATATATATATATATATATATATATGAGAGAGAGAGTGAGTACGAAATGTTGACATATGAACATAAAGTGATAGATATATAAATAGATAGATATAATCAAACCTGGAAAGATTAAGAGATAGATCGGACATAGATAGATAGATAGATAGATAGGAAGAGAGTATGAAATATATATAGAAATAGAAATACATATAGAAAAATAGACGGCTCCATAGATTATCTATCCAACATGATATATAAAATAATTACATAGCATTATGTGAACTCAGATAAAACTGAGTTCATGTGTTTTAAACAAGATGGAAACACTTCCACACGGAATGGTAAGCCTTTGAAATTAGTAGACCACATGTAGTAATGTCTCATCTACTGAAAGCATAGGAAAGGCATGGGCTGCTACAGACATGTGATCTCACTGATGAGGTAAAATGAGATTTCTTCTAAGTCATAGCCGTATCAGTACTACTGTACGACAGCATCACTTGGACACTAATCTATATGGGTGCTGCACAAGGATGGGACACATTGCAAGAATTTAAACGCACTAATAACATGGACTGTTTTGAGGCAAATCTAACTCAGATTTTCGTTGAGACATCGTTGATAAATAAAATTCCTTCTATGTATTAAGGATTTTGACTAAAAATTAAATACTCCTTGAAAAACTTACGCGATTTGTGACGTAAGCAGTGACATAGTTTCGGTTAGAGACACACATACACTGAATCTTCATTATAACAAGATATTAACTTTAAGATTTCTTTGCATTTTATAATCGTTTAAAACATATCAAACATTGTAATAATAAAATTATCATAGTGTGGTATACTAATTGATTAAAATAAAGTGCTTGTATGCAAACAGATCAGTATGAAAGTCTGAATAAGAAAGAGGTAAAGAAAACGGGGTGAGAATGAGAGTTGAATTAAGATTGTTTGTGGCACTGACATTAAAAAGATGGCCAGAAAATTAGAAAAGATCGAACAAAAACTTGTCCAACAAGAATCGTCAGAAACATATATATATATATATATATATATAAAGAAAATTTGAAAAAACAAGTATTCCGAAATTGGGATGAATTTAATAATCGATGTTTAAAACATTTCGGTTACATTGAACCTTCATCAGGATGTCTCTTGGGGTGAAGAAAATGATGGATGTTTTTATATGTGACAGGAGATGAAAATCTTTTTAGTTATGTAACTGTATTTGATCAGCGTTTTAATTTTGAAAGGCAAGTCGCGATCCGCACATGCGAAGATGTCATGACGCGTGACGCGTGACGCAACTCGAAGAAATGCAAAAGACGAGAAAAAGTATTAATGGACTGATTATTTTTAAGAGAACAACGGAAACAAAGTGGGAATGATAACTAAATAAATAATTAAATGAAGCCTGGTATTTAGTAATTATTTAACACTATTTAACTAGAAATCGCGACTTGCCTTTCAAAATTAAAACGCTGATCAAATACTGTTACATAACTAAAAAGATTTTCATCTCTTGTCACATATAAAAACATCCATCATTTTCTTCACCCCAAGAGACATCCTGATGAAGGTTCAATGTAACCGAAATGTTTTAAACATCGATTATTAAATTCATCCCAATTTCGGAATACTTGTTTTTCAAATTTTCTTTATATTGTCGGATTTAATTTCCATATTTACTCCCATATATATATATATATATATATATATATATATATATATATATATATATATATATATATATATATATATACCAAGCGTGTTGGTAGATCCTAGCGGAGAGAAAAAAAACAGCAGAAAGTTTGATTGTAAAAATATACTACCAAACATCAACCAGGAAGAAAAAAAATTTTTTGAAAAAAAAGAAAGGACCAAGATATTCGTACCAACAAAAAATAATCTATTGGTACAGTATTTGGCCAAAAGAAAAAACAATTTATATGTATATATATGTATATAAGATATATATATATATTCATATAACCGCTAGGAGAAGCTAATATGTAAAAAGTGCTCGATACCTAAGTAGAGCCAAGTAATAAAGATAATCTAATGAGTCAGACTCGGATTTTAGCCCTGAAGAGCTTTATGCGAAACTAATAGTAGGTTCGTCTGTCTCATTAGATTATCTTTATTATATATATATATATATATATTAAATGTTTTTTTTAAGTTGGGCGTTATTACGAAGCATTAAAAATATATAAATGAATGAACTCGATATTATGGAGTATTGGATTCACTTATTTTTGTATTATTTTTTGTCATAAATCTTCAGGTTCGTTAGATACCCTTTATCAAATGAATGTTATTACTGTTTAACGGCTTCCTTGTCTCTGTTGTTATCGACAGTGGCAGCGTCTGTGAAATATTTATAATAACGGAGAATTCCGATGTCTGCGTTCACGTGCTTTGGTAATTTTAGAATCCATTTAGTTTCTGATTGTTTTCTAGATTGCATTGTTGGAAATGCGTGTTCTAATAAAATGCATTTGAGGTGTGTAAGGTTGTGTGATAAGGTGTTAAAATGAAGTGCTATTGTACTATGCGGGGATTTAAGATTTATAGTGGATTTGTGGTTATTTAGTCTTAGTCTAAAGGGTGTTGATGTTTCTCCAACATATCCGCTATTTCTGCATTGTGTGCAGTATATATAGTATATGATGTTAGCGCTATCGCATGTTAGGTGTGGCGGATGGATTGTTATGTTTGTGTAGGGTATTTTTATTTCAGTTTCCGTATGTATGTGGCTGCAAATTTGGCATCTAGGCTAGTTGCATCGTTTATTACCTTTCCGTACAGTGTTATGTAAATTTTTTCCTGGATGCAGTGAGGATGTTACGTAGGTTGGGTGGTTGTTTTTTTGCGTTGATGGGCGGGGTTTTGAAGATGGACTTTGTTGTGGGGTCGGTTTGTAGGGTTTTATATTGTTCAGTGAGTAGCTTAGTCAGTTTGTGCATATGTCGACCGTGGTGAAATACCATAGGGATTCGGTCATTAGTTTGGTGTGGTTTGTATAAGAGTAGTTCTTGTCTATTAAGAGTTAATGCTTTGTCGAATGCTTTTTTTATTAATTTCAGGGGGTAGTCACTATTTAGGAATTTTCTTGCTAGGTTGGCTGTGTGTTGTATATATTCTTGTTAGTCTTCACATATGCGTCTTAGTCTTATGCATGCACTATATATTATCGATTTTTTTAGTTTATGGGGATGGTTGCTGTTATAGTTTAGAAATGTGTGGTTATCAGTGGGTTTGGTGTAAAGAGTGGTGTTTATGGTATTATTTCTTAATTTTGTGGTAATGTCTAGGAAAGGGATCGAGCTGGTGGAGTATTCTATCAAGAATTTGATAGATTGGTGGTAGCTGTTAAAGTGTGTGTGGAAATCTAGGAGGCTGTTGAGGCTATGTGTCCATATAAGAAATATATCGTCTAAATATCTATAGTAGTAGGTTGGGGTTAGAGGGTAGTTTTTGAGTAATTTTGTTTCTAGTGCGTGCATGAAAATATCTGCATAGCTAGGTGCCATCTTCGTACCCATCGCCGTACCGCTGATTTGTATATAGTTTGTAAATATATATATATATTTGCTGGTTGGTTTTAAGGCTATCACAATGCAAGTGTAAAGAAAAAAAGAAGGTAACTGTGGTGTTGTTTGTTAACCTGTGATTTATTCTCAATTCTTAATATTTCGGGATAAAATCCCTTCTATAGAAGGTTACTAGAACTGAAGTTGTTGCTAGTGGCTGTTCATTTTTACTGTCTCATGTCTTCCAAATTCTGTGTGGTGTGGGGGTGCTTGTTTATGTGTGTGTTTGTGTGTTGTAAGTGTGTGTGTGTGTGTAAGTGTGTGTGTGTGCGCGCGTTTATGTTTCTGTTTCTGTTCATTTGCTTTTTTTTTTGTTAATTATTATTCCAGATTTGGCTCGCCCTCTAAGCATGTTTTTTTTTTTTTTTACTAACATGACTATCTGATCTCTTTTTTATTAATATGTGTTTATATCTACAGGTTCTGCTAATTGACTAAAATAATGTGCATGTATGCCAACAAGCAGTGTAGAATAAAAGCCTAAATAATTCTTATATCATCTTATTTCATCCATTTCTCTTAATTACATGTGATTTATAAAGCGAAAAGGAAAAAAATAAATAAAAAAATAACACAATCCTCAGACAGAAATGTGTTCGCAAAAATGAACAGAGAGATGGATATTTAAATACGAAAATTTCTGGTTCGATGCATTAAAATAAGTTGCTGTACGGCGCATGAGCGGAAGTTTTGCGATAGAAAAAAAAAAAATTCCTGAATGATTAAGTTGACAAGAAAACAAAGGGAGATTACTGGAATTAATAGAAGGTTAACAGGTTCCGTGGAAATTTCACTGAACGGAAATAAATCAAAAGAAGTTATTCAAGCAAGAATGGTTGATTTGCAATTTAATTACATATAAATCTTATTTTTGCATTTGTAATAAATAATACAAAAATATACAATAACAATCTGAATGATACGAAATAGACAGTTGTATCAACAGTAGTAAAGTGAGATGGGACAGAGAAATGAATGAATGATAATAAGTAATGAAAAAAAGTTTCCGTCTCCATAAATGACTATATACTGAGCAGTTGGTGTACATGCCCGTATGTATGTATGTCCGGTGACAAATTCTAAACACCATATGGAACTCCAACTCACCTAACACAAAAGTCCTTACAAGGCAGGGTGCACAAGCATCGAAACTCTTATCACAACGGCCCAAATGCAATGGGCAGGTCATGTTGTGTGTATGAGTGATGTTAAAATACAAAAGCACCTCCTTTACTTCAAAAGGCCACATCATAAGCCTTGGAAGAGGTATAAGGATTGCTTAAAAAGCAATCTTGGAAAACTAAGAATAGATCCTGATAACTGGGAAAAGCTGGCATTGAAGAGAACTGACTGAAGAATTCATATGGATGATGGCTGTACCAGATTTGAAAGTGAAAGATTGAGCATGAAACCTCAAGCGTCAACTTCGAAAGGAATACACCTGTCATATTGGTGAGAACAAGGAGGGTTGGAAATGTCAAATAGGTGGACGGATTCTGCTTTCTAAGGCCAGATATATCAATTATAGGAAATCACATCAGGGACAATTCTTGCACACCCCAGGAACAAACAATGTGTCTTGTGCAATCTGTAACAAAGTCTGTAAGTCAGCTTCTGGTTTTAAAAGAAATACGGTGGTGTATAAGCATCAAATTTTATCATCTGACACATCCGATCCAGTGGGAAGGACGTCTTTCCTATGTCACATTTGCATCAAACTCTGTGGATCTGCTGCGGGATTGATGAGTCATTTGAGGGCTCATGAGAGGAAAGGTTCTGGTGGTGATGTTTTAGGATTGTGAGGGACGGCAGTTATCTGTCAAGATTATGCTATTGCTATGTCCGGATGAAAGTACAAAAATAAAACAATTAACAACAAAGTATATATATATATATATATCTATGTCGTTTTACATTGGTCAATACTAATTACAGAGTCTTATCATCCAGTGTGGAGATGTCACCATTTTATTTAAAACACATGAACTCAGTTTTATCTGAGTTCAACCATTATTTTCCATAGAGACAGTTTAGCTCACTCAATAGAGTATCCACCTACAAACAACATGATACATGCTTTCGCCAACTCAGCGCATGAGGAGCACAGCTTGGATTTGTGCACTAAGTGGGCAGCTGATAGTAGCTGTGGTGTTTCATGTCATACAAATAAAACAATCTCCCTGGACTAACACAAGCAAAAAGGGGATAGACTCCCTTGCTGTTTGGCTGATACTGACAAAAGTGCCAAGTAAAGAAAGGACAAATGAGGATAATATTTAGCTATATAACGATATCTTGTTTTTCATTTAAATAAATAAAATTTATAAAAAATACATTTTTCGATTGAACAATAACTAAGGGGAGTCCCCGTGGCCTTGAGGCTAACATGCTGGACTGCGATATCCTAGTAAGCGATTTCAAACTCCAGTACCGCTATTACATTCAATTCCGGACAAGTAATGGATATAACATTCAATTTTTGGGAAAGGTATGAACATCTTCATGCCTCAACCCCTTCGTTAAATAGTACCACTACTGTTCTTCTGGAAGGCTTGCTCTAAAAACAGAGATCTGTTCCACAAACTGTTGTCTGTGGGTGTGTTGTTAAATAGTTTCAATCGTCTTTCTTGTGAAGCCATGGGCTAGGCCACCTAATTGATAGAGGTGGAGGCTGATTGAATATCCAACTTGTTATGATTCTAGTCACTATTTTAGGTGTTTCGATCTCCTATTGGTAAATTCAATGGTAGAAATGAGTGTAGTCTGTTGTATTCCTTCAAATCCTAGGAACAAGATTGTAGAATGCAGAGTTAGCTTTTTCTAGTAAACCCCAGCCCATCTGGCCTACAGACAAACCCCAATTTTTCGCCAATTCCCCACTAAGAACACCCACGCTCGCCTTAGAGGAACTGACTGGCTTGCTTTCGAATCTAAAAGATCAGGAAACATTTGGCGGTCCTATATATTAGTCGAGGGAAAGGGGGTAACCGAAAGATGGCCCACAATTCTATAATTTAAAATATTTTCAGTTTCTTGGGGGGTTTTCTTTACCCTACCCGTCCATCTTCAAAAAATTCATTCGGAGCACGCATTATGAGCTAAACATGAAAATCTTTCGGAATTGGGATATTTTAAGTAGGATAAACCCATAGAGAGAACGAGGTATTTTTGTGAAAGTAGGCTGCACAAGGAAAAGAATGCAAGAGTTTATTTTTGAATGGATCGGTTGGCGAGTGTACCTAGCTAGCTTGGAACCGTGTAGCAGTATGACCAGTTCTGTTACCGCTCCCCAAATACAACTTCCGGCTATATGCCGAGATGTACTGTACACATCTGTAATCCATTTTCAAGTAAATAAGATTATTTGAAGTGGGTGTAGAAGTGTACCCACATCAAATGAACCCTAACGTGTACATGGTAATTGATATAAACCGGATGAACTGACAGATTGATTTATGCTGACTGTATCTCCACGAAGAGGAATAGGTCTCGGTAATTTATTTGTACTAAGAAGTTAACTGTTCGAAAATATAAAGAATGGGATTTTTTCCCAAATCATCGGAAGCAAAAATGAAAATATAAGGAATTAGAAAATAAAAACAAAATCAATTCTATCTTTAAAAAATTTATTACAAAAAATTATTTTTTTAAAAGTTATTGGAGGGGAAAATTATTTGATGTCAAGTTAGAGTTGGAAAACCCTGACCTAAAAAAATGACATCAACTTTGCTTACACACGTAGAATTAAAAGGGTTTCACCCAAAAAGTCGTAATGTTGATACATATAAAAGGATAGAAGAGGGGATATATCGTTTTAAAGAGTATTTCCAGCTCCCACATCTACGGTATTTTGATCCAATGAGATGATTTCAGTCGGTTTGGTTTGGTTTGTTTTTTTGTTTTACGGCAGATCTACCTCAGTGGATCATTTAATGCCGATAAAGTTTTAAAATAAACTCAGTCGTGATGGATACACAATTTTTTGTAAACACATTTTTCTATTTAACCCATAGATGGGACCCTAACAGGTACTACCACTACGGGTCAGAGTAGACCATGGAGCAATGGTGATGAAGGAGTGCTCCACATTCCCCAAACCTCCAAAACTGGAACCTCACCACAGATAGAGTTTAACGTCATTCCCAGGACATGTAGACCCTCGGCTATCGCCTTCTAGCACCCATATCATAAAAAGGTTGGAGCTTGCCAAAAGTGCAATAGGGTTGGGGCAATCATATAGGTGCTAGAGCTTGACGTGATCAGCTGATTGATCGGTGGGGGCATCTGTAAGTAAGGTTCTAAGTGAAGTGTTGCAGGTCATGGACTGCTCATCCACCAAGACTCTGTCCTTAAGCATCACGAGTAGCCACCCACGGCCAACAGGTGGCCTCATTTGGTGGAGTCTTACCCCTCTGCAGAGGTGCAGTCGGTGCATTCTAACGACTCAGTCGACTGGGCGGGATTTCAGTAGGGGTACTGATGATGGATGTTTTGTGGTCAGATGAGAGGAATTGAAAACCCAATCCTAAAAATGAAAGAGAAAGGATAGAAAGAAATTGGAGACAGACACCATGAAAACAAAATGGATAAAGAGAAAGAAGTGTTTTCCAATTCCCTCGCCATGCTGGGATGATCTCGTAGCTACTGGAATAGTCCATTTCATCATTGGGATGTTGGGATGCTCTCAGTCTTGTCGCTGTAAGCTGCATTAGGGTGTTGGGTGATCAATTTACAATATTCACTATTTGAATATTTAATACTACTAATCAACATTCATTAATTAAATATTTTGAATACTAATAATAATTTACAAGAAATTTACAAGAAATTTTAATATTTTTGTACTAGCCATCCCATAGGCTTTGGATTGTGCGTGACACAAAAGCCTAGTGGAAGGTCAGGTAAATAAAGTCTATTTTCCCTCCTCTCCAGCATGGCAACTGTGATACTGCTTCTGTAATGGGAACCCTGCCCTAGGGAAAAGTCAGGACTAAAAAAAAAAACATTGAAAACACACGTAAATACCAGTTTCATTCGAGTATTGTAAATAAAGTTCATATCATTCATGACTTTTACGTGGGGAAGTTTTAAGTAGGTTAAAGCCATGAAGAGACTGTTGAAATGAGACTGCGCGAGAATAGCGTACGTGTTTCGTTTTTGTATGAATGTTACAATTTATGTGCAGTCATAAATTGTGAACGTGTTATATACTGGCATCAAATTCTATATGTTATATAGCGGCTTCTTTAAACTCACGCTGCTGAATCGTGTATCTGTATACGTTGCGGGTATATATGGTTTTAGTTGAATGAATTCACTTTCCAAGTGTATTGCCGCGATGTGAAATACAAGGAGTCTCGTCCAGATTTTGGACTCCGGTCGACGAGTTCATTTCCTTCCTACGACGATAACCATTACACCACGCGAGAGATCACATATATTAATCGATCATCCATCGATTTTTTGAATTTTAAAATATCTTCAGCTTTAATTGCTTCGCTCCACGTCACGACATATTGTCATTCGTCTTCTGTGGTTGAAAGCTCATATTCATCTTCACAACCCTTTTCTCATAGGGAAAAAAATGGATTGGGATCTAGAGACAATGGTGGCTTGTTCATGTATGATTTTTGAAACCCTTTTCCATCATGGAATCGGCTATCGCTTGCTCACTCTGTGAAGGAGTGTTGCTTTATATAAAAAAAATAAGTGGTTTTCTTAATTGGCAGAGAATCTTTTTTCGGGTGGGTGGGGGTAGCGTAAAATTGCAGGGGACATCTTCTATACATCATCTGCTATATCAAATCTTCAGACAACTTGTCTCTTACAATTCTAGCCCAAGGAGATGGGTTTTACTTCTTTTTTTAAAATAATTTATCCTCTTCTGTGATGTTTTTTCTTACCTTATTAGCAATTTTAAAGAGTTTAACACTTCATTTTGGTCATGGACATGACCAAAAAATAAATAGATAAATAAATAAATAAATAATAATAATAATAATAATCTTATTATAATAGAGATTGTGTGTTTTTCTGTCTGTAACCGAAACTATATCACTACTCAATTCACAATTCCATTAGTTATTGATATCATATTCTAAATGATTTTATTTTAATTTTAATTTTAACCTCAATTATTGATAAAATTGTTTTACATTATTAATACTGTTAACCGTATCTACATACTAACAACATGCAATTGTATTTATATATACAACAAAATATCGGTTTACTGTGTGAACGAGAAGGCTAATTTGCATATTGATACTAAAGATGTGATTTTAATAAATATGTGGTTAGTATTATTGATTTCTAATTGTTTGGTTTTATTTTGATGAATATAAGCAAAAATCTCTTCAGTGATTCTTAAATTAAATCCATTAACAAGAAAAAATAACTGTCATTTTATTCTTTACTTCCTCTTTTAACTAAATACTTAAATTAGAAAAAATAACAATGAAAGACGAGAGTGATGGAAGAGTAAGTTTCAGTTGTTCTATTTATTCGATTATACCTCCCCCCCTCTGTTTCAAATCTTTTTATCTGCATTCTTATTTAGTTTCATTAGCCTATCTAATTTAATACGATATTTTATTACAGTAAAACATAAATACTTGCACCCGGAGGGTGCATATATTTGCTAGTAATAATAATAATAATAAATAAAATAATTATAAAAATAGAATCGAGTGTACAATACAACAATTATTGAGACAAGCAAAAATATGCGTACTCCGGGCGCAAGTTTTATTGTAATCAAATATTATATTAAATTAGAAAGACGATCGCAAATAAATGTTAGAAAAATAATAAAGATAACATTTAGTATTAATATATCTATGATTATATGTATTTATGAGATGAGGTTATATAAATAATTTTGATATTTCGGACTGTTGTCCCCATCTTTTTTGTGTATAAAAACAATGTTCAGGCTACAGTAAACCCGGGCTCTGTTCAGATGTTTTCTTCAAATTACCTTAAAATATGTCATGTTCAGACGATTACCCATGAATTCAAACATGTGTAATTGTCTGAAGATGATTTATTTTAAGGTAATTAAGAAAAATATACCTGAACAGAGTCTGAGCTTAATGTGGGCTGAACGTTGTGTTTATATACAATAAAGATGGACACAAAGTTCCGAAATATCAAACGTTAAATTTTCCATTCTTTCATTCAACAAAAACATGTGCTCTAAAGATGACTACTATTTATACAATGCCTTTCACAATTGTTTTCATTTTATTTTTAAAATGATTTCAATTGAATTACATTTTATAAACCCCATAAAGTTGAAACAGGCGCTTGTTAGCACAATATTGTTTTTCTTCGCCTATACTAGATACTATCGGATAGCATTCCATTTTTTATATACTTTCACTGTGTGTTATGTTTTTCACACCCACTTAAGCTGATGGTTCATTGGAGAGTGAGTGACAGCAAGTCTCCCCAAGTCTCCAGGACTCTTCTTAGTGTTCTAGCTGATTTTAACAGAGGTGTTTTTTCGGTGGTTTCGATTCTTCCTCAGATTTCCAATTATTATTCACCCCTTTTGAGTTTTTCCCACCAGCATTAGCTGATGGCCTTTCGCTGGAATCTGAGTGACAATAAGTCTCCTCAGGTCTCCAGCATCTTTTGAGTATTCTGGCAGATTGCAGCAGTCCAGTATTCTGGATGGTCTTGATTCTCTCTCTGATTTCCAGATTTTCCAAACTTTTTTCAATCTTTTTGGGACCGTTCCAAGTGCACCAACTACAATTGGTATAACTTTGACTATCATATTCCATAACTTTTTCAGTTCTCTGGCAAGGCCCAGGTATTTGACCATTTTTTCATTTTCCTTCAGCTTCACCCTGTGATCTACTGGAACTGCAAAATCCACCAGTTGACATTATTATTATTATTATTATTATTATTATTATTATTATTATTATTATTATTATCATTTGGCTTTCAATTGATGTATATTATCTGATATGATGTTACTAAGTATATATCAGATATTTTATGCAGGCTATTCGATAACACTGTACCGACAAAGAACAATATCAAGATAGGAACAAAAAAAATATTGATAACACATTTTATGATATTTTCGTGTTAAAACATAGAGTTGTATTGATTCGAACATATTCATATTTTCAGTGTAGATTTACGGTGAAATAAAAATGGCCGACCAAAACACACGGCTTCCTTAAAGGTTCCTCAGAAGTTACTCTCATTTATGTAGGCAATGTTCAGATTACCCACAGAATGCCTACGGCTGGGGAGGGTGCAACCCCCACATTCATAAAGGACAGAGACACAACCTGTGTGTTATGCGTGACAGCAGGAGATTCTAACAGAAAGAAATTCGATTTTGGTAGTACTGCCTTTATATAATACTGGTTGCAATGTCACTTAATGGGAAACCGTAGCAAGTAAGTGAAAATAACCCTAACAGGAAAATATTTTTAATAGCAATCTACATCAAATATTGAGAAAGAAATTTCCAATCTGACCAAATATCTGCACTGTGGACATTGGTATATTTTTTGTCTCAATAAAACATTTTTTGTCTCAATAAAACACATATTTTTGTCTCAATAGAACACCTCTTTTTGTTTCAATAAAACACATCTTTTTGTCTCAATAGAACACATCTTTTTGTCTCAATAAAACACCTCTTTTTGTCTCAATAAAACACATTTTTGTCTCAATAAACACCTCTTTTTGTCTCAATAAAACACATTTTTTGTTTCAATAAAACACATCTTTTTGTCTCAATAAAACACATCTTTTTGTCTCAATAGAACACCTCTTTTTGTCTCAATAGAACACCTCTTTTTTCTCAATAAACACCTTTTTTGTCTCAATTTTTTTGTCTCAATAAAACACATCTTTTTGTCTCAATAAAACACATTTTCTGGCTCAATAAAACACCTCTTTTTGTCTCAATAGAACACATTTTTTGTTTCAATAAAACACCTCTTTTTGTCTCAATAAAACACATCTTTTTGTCTCAATAAAACACATCTTTTTGTCTCAATAAAACTTTTTTTCTTTTATTGATTGGCAGCTTATTGGAAACTCATTCATGTACTTTGAGGAATCAATTGCAGGATTGGATTTTTAAACAATTTTATTAATTTTGATACTGAAAAAGGGTCACTGACAGGATATCCCCTTGGGACACTTTGTTTTACAGTTGTTTTTTTTAAAGTCGGGGAATATTGTTCCCACAGGTATTTTAAAATTGTGATTTTCTAAGAAGCTTTGGTTGATTGGCTGGTTGGTTGGATTTTACGGCATGTCAACCCAATGGGTTATTTTATGTTGAAAACTATTTGTCTTATTCATTCGAGATGGGCATTCAAATTTTCTTAAACACAATTTTTAAACACATTTTTTAGTACTCATTTTGTTCTATTTAATCCATGGTTGGGACTCTAACATCATTACCAGTCCGGGTCAGAGTGGATCAGGGAGTAATTGTGATCAAGAAGTACTTCGCATTCACAGAGCTCTAGAATTGGGATTTCATCAGATAGAGTTTAACGTCATAAACAGGACACCAAGAAACTCAGCCACCAACTTCTAGCATATTTATGATAAAAAGGGTTGGGGCTTGCCATAAGGGCAAGGACAATCCTATAGGTGCTAATTTCTTTGTCCTTGGGGTTTTCTAATAATCAGACCTTTTTTGTTTGTCTCTTTGCTTCCTCATATTTCCTTTTGGCATTTGAAATCTCATAATAAAAGGAAAGGTTTTCGAAGTTGCTTTATTAAAGGGTCGATTTCTGATTGGATGATGTTTTAATTTGGCGGTATATACGAATTAATGCCATTTTGTTTACGACAAGTATAATTACCAACACAGGAACATGTATCATACATAAAAGTGAAGTTGGTCCCCTGTGGATCACATCACGACTTCTCTACATAATCACCGTTTCTCTCAAATAGCAATGTTCCACCTTTGAATGAGAGCATGTATCCCTGCCCTGTAAAATTCTATTGACTATTCTTTGAGCCACTTCTTCACCACAGATTTCACTTCCTCGTCACTGGAATAATGTTTGCCTCTCAAATCCTCCGAGGAATTGAAATCTGTAGTGATGAAGTGACATCCATGATGAAGAAGTGGCTCAAAGAATAGTCAACAGAATTTTACAGGGCAGGGATACATGCTCTCATTCGAATGTGGAACATTGCTATTCGAGAGAAACGGTGATTATGTGGTGAAGTAGGGATGTGACCCACAGAGGACCAGCTTCTTTTGATGTATGATCCATGTTCCTGTGTTGGTAATCATACTTGCCCTAAACAAAATGGAATTTCTTTTTGACTCACCTATATAGAGAAGTAGGGCTGTAATCCACAGAGGACCAGCTTAATTTTGATGTATGATACATGTTCCTGTGTTGGTAATTATACCTGTCCTAAACAAAATGACATTACTTTTTGACTCACCTATGTAGAGAAGTAGGGCTGTAATCCACAGAGGACCAGCTTAATTTTGATGTATGATACATGTTCCTGTGTTGGTAATTATACCTGTCCTAAACAAAAGGGTATTACTTTTTGACTCACCTATGTAGAGAAGTAGGGATGTGATCCACAGAGGACCAGCTTCATTTTTATGTACGATCCATGTTCCTGTGTTGGTAATTATACTTGTCCTAAACAAAATGGCATTACTTTTTTACTTACCCTGGTAAATGGAACAAATGGTAATTGTTATCTGTATGTTTGTATCTAGAGGAATCTGGCTTTGGGAAATTTACTTGTTGACAATAATAAATGCTTCAGCTGATGCTCTCTGTTTATATCAATATATGATGCGTTTTGTTTTATGTGTGCACCATTGTTTTCCTTAAGGAATGTTTCTTGTAAACAAATGGCTGCCGGTTATATCTTTAAACGGAAAAGTAGTTGATAGAGATGTGTCGTTGTTTCCAGGTGATTATTCTCTTATGCATGATCTGGTTTTATTCTGGTTCGTGCTTTCGTTTCGTTTAGTGTTGACGACCATTTCCCCAAGCCTTTTGGATCTTCTGTTTTGGTTGAAGTAATTGAAGTGTTTTTTTTAACTGCTCTTTTATTTGTTCTTTGGTACGGTTTCTTTTGCTGTTTTTTTTTAAACATCAAACATTATCATATTATCATTTATAATGTATACATCCTCTGAAGGCGACCATTTAAGCAATATCATAACATTATGTAGAGATCGTATTTCGCGCTTAAAGTGATTATTATTACAATATTTGCTGCTAGCTCTTTTTTTATGTGATTTGAAATATTACACATATTAAATTGATATTTAAGTTAACTTGATTATTATTAGAAATGTTTTTTTTTAAATTTAAGGGGCTCATTTCTCGTTAGTTAAACTACTTAGAGAGCTTCACCCAACAAATGTAATATTCTAATTTTCATGAATGTAATTACACAACCTTTTCGTGAATGTAATACTAATTTTTATGGATGTAATATAATAATATTCATGAATTTGGTTGTAATTCTATCTATCTGTAAAAATATTTCTATTTCTATATGTCGAATATTGGTACTGTAAGCAACCTGAGTCCTATGTTTATCCAAACAATAATAGACATTCTTTTATGCTGTATATTAAACTAGAAGCGGCTATCCAGCATTGCTTTGGTAGGGGTGGCGATAATAATAAAAGTTAGTATCACAAATCCACTGATTGTTTTAGGTCTTACATAATTAATTTATGTTTTAATTATGAACGCCAAACTTTTCCTTTTCTTACTGTTAAAATCCTACTTTTAAATATCTTCCCAAATATAGATAAAATCTTCATTATTTTTGCACAAAAAGCAAGTTCAGGTGATAGTGAATATGTATATATATATACTTTGTTATTAATTGTTTATTTTCATAGTTTCCTCCGGACATACATACATACATACGCACCAACGTTCCTTTATATATAGAGAGATGAATAATAATAATGAAAAAAAAAACCTTATAAAAATCAACGTATTAATATTCTAAACACTTTTTAAAAAATCCATAATCAAAGGATTCAGTATCCTAAAATAAACCAAAAAAAAGACAAACAGAAAATATAAAACAGATTTTTGTCTTGAGTGATTTTGGAAGAATTTCCTTCGAAATGGAATGATGTTCTCGTTACGATTTTTGTGGCCATTTTTAGGCTTCAAGTGAAAACAATTTACAATGGAGATCCCTTGTGTTAAACACAGGTTGATCCTCAGTGAAGAATACTTTGGTTGTTCCTGGGTCTCCCTTAGTGTTCAATAGAATTCTTTGGTTGAGCAAAGTCCTTGGTGGTAGATGGTTCGTCCGGGGCTAATACGTGCAAAAGAATAGCTTTCAAGATCGGCGATTAAATAGTTATCTAGCCCCGTATTCGAGGTGTTGATTGGCTGTCTTTAATCCCCGCGCCCATGCAGAGTTTAGAAGTTTAAGTGGTGGACTATGTCAAAATACTCCAACAATTAACCCAACTCGTTTGTCATGGTTAGAATATAACTCATGGTCGACAGTAAGGGGGATCCAGTTAAGATCGAACTCACTATTCAGTAGTAATGTGTCTGCGAGACTAACTTGCTAACCGTTACTTCACGATGGGACGCCCTTTTATTATCATGTTTGGTGTGTTTTTGATTTTAACTTCTTCATTCACTGTTACTTTAGCACCATAAACATTCTGTAGCTGTCTCTGCTTTTTCTGTATTTTGTGTAAGGCATCTTTTTCGATGTCCTGTTAGACATAGTTTTGATAAGGGTCGACAGTGTGAGCGGCTTATGGCATCCGACATCTATTCTGTAAGGCATTTTCTTTTTTTGTCCTGTTAGACATAGTTTTAAAAGGGTTCTACAGTGTGAGCGGCTTATGGCATCCGACATCTATTCTGTAAGGCATTTTCTTTCTTTGTCCTTTTAGACATAGTTTTAAAAGGGTTCTACAGTGTGAGCGGCTTATGGCATCCGACATCTATTCTATATGGCATTTCTTTCAGTGTGCTGTTAGACTTAGTTTTGATAGGGTTCTACAGTGTGAGCGGCTTATGGCATCCTACTTCTATTCTGTAAGGCATTTTCTTTCGTCGTGCTATTAGACATAATTTTGATAGGGTTCTACAGTGTGAGCGGCTTATGGCATCCTACATCATTTCTGTAAGGAATTTTCTTTCGTTGTCATGCTAGACATAGTTTTGATAGGGTTCTAGTGTGAGCGGCTTATGGCATCCGACATCTATTCTGTAAGGCATTTTCTTTCGTTGTCATGCTAGACATAGTGTTAATAGGGTTCTACAGTGTGAGCGGCTTATGGCATCCGAAATCTATTATGTAAGGCATTTTCTTTCGTTGTCCTGTTAGACATAGATTTGATAGGGTTCTTCAGTGTGAGCGGCTTATGGCATCCGAAATCTATTATGTAAGGCATTTTCTTTCGTTGTCCTGTTAGACATAGATTTGATAGGGTTCTTCAGTGTGAGCGGCTTTGGCATCCGAAATCTATTCTGTAAGGCATTTTCTTTCGTTGTCCTGTTAGACATAGATTTGATAGGGTTCTACAGTGTAAGTGGCTTATGGCATCCGACATCTATTCTGTAAGGCATTTTTTCGTTGTCCTGTTAGACATAGATTTGATAGGGTTCTGTATATTTATGACGTCCTTCTTTTATTGGCTCATAGTGTGCTCACCATCCCTTGTTTCTACATTCCAGTACTAGATTATAGTATTTTGAGAATTTTCACTAATATGATTCTTTAATATTATCTTTTCATGATACTGTCAACTTGCACATTTTCTGTTTGGTAGAGTGTGAAAAGATAATCATGTCTGGTCAAAATGATGTATTTGTAATTTGTTCTGGAAATGTTCACATTGAATTCCCAGTCCATGGCATTTTAAAGCCACTTTGGTCTTGTGCTTTTTTGCTATGTTTTTTCTTCTACTTTAAGAAATGTTATATTTATTCCGTTACCACATCTGCTATCACTGTTAGCCCATGGCCGTGGCACCATCCATCACGTAATGCCCACGCACATTCCGTCCAACTACCTCTCAAACCTAACAACCCTACCAACTCGTTCCTCGTTTATACCACGACCCTACATTAAGAATAGCGACCACGAAACCTGCACTCAGCCCATACGTGACCAACAATGCGCATCACCCAAAAAGCAGGAACTTAGTGTTGGGTAGAATCCTTTGATTATTCCTCGGTGTTCCTTAGTGTTGGGTAGAATTCTTTGGTTGTTCCTCGCTATTCCTTAGTGTTCGGTTGGATCCTTTGATTGTTCCTCGGTGTTCCTTAGTGTTGGGTAGAATCCTTTGGTTGTTCATCGGTGTTCCTTAGTGTCCGGTAGGATCCTTTGAATGTTCCTCGGTGTTCCTTAGTGTTCGGTAGGATCCTTTGATTGTTCCTTGGTGTTCCTTAGTGTTGGTTAGAATGTTGCAGATTGACTGTTCAGTTTGTTTTGCGCGGGAAGTCGAAAAGACAAAGGAAAATTGAACTGAGAAGACAATGTCTAAAGGTAGACAGAGGGTCTGGTGTGACAAAGGACTCATCTGGACAAACGCGAATTTGAACAAAGAGAAAGGACTTCCGGTCAAGGAACAAAAGAATGTGTGGGCGGTCGTCAGTACTTAAGCGGTTATCAGGCCAGCCCAGAAGAGAGACCCGAGGAGACGGCGAAGAAAGCACAAGGTGTCTGACCGTCGACACGGTCGGCGGGCAGTGATGCTCGCCCACCCCGTTCACCTCCCGATCGCCAGCCTGCAATATTCGTAGCGCCGTTGTCCAGCTCGTCCACCCACACGCACCCACCACGAGGTGAAAGAAATAAACGTTAAAAGTCTTACTACTACATATGTCTACGTGTGAATCCTTATACTCCATTACTAACACATACGACCCAGCAACAGTATATAACATGTACGATTTTGTGGCCTGAGTCGAGCTCTATGCAACAAGAATCCTTTGGTTGTTCCTCGGTGTTCCTTAGTGTGGGGTAGAATCCTTTGATTATTCCTCGGTGTTCTTTAGTGTTGGGTAGAATTCTTTTGTTGAGCAAAGTCCTCGGTTGCAGATGTGTTTGTCCGGGGAGAATATGTGCAAAAGAATCCTTTCGAGATCGGCGAATAAAAAACCCCGAAAATTCATATTGTCGACATTACCATTAAGAATAAATATTCATCCCTTTGAGCATTTCGGATTTCTACATATATCCACAAATAGTAGGCCGAAATGTACATACAGAGAATGACTTTTTCTCGATTTGTTTACGCTTTATATTTGAATAGATATATTCGCCTAATTCATTAATTATCAACTAATTAATTTTCAAATTAGGTATGACTTCAAATAAGCACATATTCTCCCAGAAATTGTCGGCATAGCCGTATCAAACAAACTGTTTGCGTACTTTCATATATATATATATATATATATATATGTATATATATATATATATATATATATATATATATATATATTGGCAGAAACCTGACCCGTTTGGCCACCTATTGAGCTCTGGATAGATAATTGTGATCAGGAAGAAAGTTAGTTTACAAAACGAATTAATTTTTTTTAAATAATTGGGACCGGATAATTAAAAAAAAAGAACATTAAAATCCACATGCTAGATTTTCTTTTAAATATAACTTAATCACAAAACCAAGGAATGTTTTTGGGGTGTATTTTAAATGTTGCAGTGATTCACTGTCTGTTTGGCAATGTATCGTAATCAGTTTGGACTAGAAATTTGACCCTCTAATGGGATAATAGAAGGGCAGACTGGGCTTTTAAACCTTGGTTAGTCAAAGTCAATTCTGATTTCAAACATGTCAACTCCCGCGTAAGTAAGTGACCTTGTGTTGCATCCAACTCGCGTGGAGGGCTTAGTAAGTATAAATAGTACTCACCTGGGTTCCGGGGCAGAAACTGATAGTAATGTTTTTATTACTTCCTGGGTTACCGACCAGCTCGGTACCCTAGTTTTAAATTATGTAGTCGGTAGTGCAGGGCTTTTAATTAATGGGTCGTTTTTGTGTCTTTAAGATAGGTGTCCGTATCCTCTGCTGTAAACTCTAACTGACCTACCCACTTATCAACAAGCAACTTCTTCGAAGTAAACGAAGAGGCTTGAAAAATATTATGATATACTGTACACCCATCGTTAAATGGAATATGGTGGTTTATTCTGTACATATGCCGGCCTGCAGAATACGATGAGTATAACTCTTCAAAGGGGTTGGATCCATTCCCCTATGAGGCGACCCTTGAGGAAGAACTCCTAGTGGCTAAGCAGTGCGGGACTCAGCAACTAAGTGGTAACTTGATTTGCAACACTCCACTTTAGAGCCCTGTTGGTGACCCGAATTGCTTAATGACGGAATCCTGGTGAGCAGTCCATTACATGCAACATCCCACTTTACCCCGTACTTAGGCTAGACAGGCGGTCGGAGAGGAGGGTTGGTCACGTCAAGCACTCATATGATTGTTCCAACGCTATTGCACTTATGACAAGCCCCAGCCCTTTTTATCCTATGGGTACTAGTAGGCGGTGGCTGAGAGTCTTCATGCCCTGGCTATTTACCCATAGCTGGAGGGGAGAATAGTTGGATTCATACCTTTCACAAGGGTATTAGCGGTATGTGAAATGCAAACAGCTTTGCCCAGGATTTGAACTCGTCTCTTCGTGTTCATTTCCTACGACGGTAACCATTATACCATCAGACGCCCCCACAGCTTTGTTATAAGGTATAAGGTTAGGGAACTGTTGTGATGTTAATCCAACAGTAAAAAAGAAGTCAAGTCGAGGTAGGGTAAAATAAGACAAGTGTATTTACAATAATGGTACAGGAACGGCTAGCTTGACGTTAAACGGTAATAGTACAACCTTTTCACTCGGTGTCTAACTATTTATAGTGAGAACCGGTGTATATTCTTCACTGTAGGAACGGCCGGTAAACAGGAACCTTACACGGTGTAATGCTTAGCAAGCTTGATTCGCAGACCATTGTTAGTGAATTCCATTCTCATTGGGCGCTCCATACTTCTAGCCTTGTGCCACATCTAAGCTAAACTGAGTAAATAACTGTATGCAATAAAATTAGGGTGTAATGGTTAGCAAGTTAGATTTGCTGACCATTGTTAGTGAATTTGATTCTCAAAAGGCGCCCATAGTTCTAGCCTTGTGCCACATTTAAGCTAAACTGAGTAAATAATTATATTAATAAATATTGGGCACCTTCACGTGGTGTAATGGTTAGCAAAC
This sequence comes from Doryteuthis pealeii, assembly GCA_023376005.1. Taxonomy (NCBI): domain Eukaryota; kingdom Metazoa; phylum Mollusca; class Cephalopoda; order Myopsida; family Loliginidae; genus Doryteuthis; species Doryteuthis pealeii. The sequence continues at coordinate 21,059,961 of CM042153.1, read as the reverse complement.
TAGATTTGCATACCATTGTTAGTGAATTTCATTCTCATTGGGCGCCCCGTACTACTAGATTTGCAGACAATTGTTAGTAAATTTCATTTTCATTGGGCCTTGTGCCACATCTAAACCAAGCTTAGTAAATAACTATAAGGTATAAGATTAAAATCAGTGTTTGGTGGTTTTGTGCTCTAGGGTGGATTTTCTTTTTCATCCAGATAGGTTGTTAACATTGTTGGTGCTAATTGAGCATGAAGGCAAGTTGTGGGTTTTATTTATCCTTATGAACTTTCATCTGGCCTTTTAGGTCTCCAGCTGTTCGGCAATCTTCATTGCATTCAGGAAATGTAGTGCCATTTACCAGATGGTACGTAATTGGCTTGTGGTGGCTTATGGGATTTCAGATGACTTGTTCTGTCTGAAAAATGACCGGCGCTCCGAACATATCTTGCAGGTAAGATTCGCTTTATTCAGTACTAGAAACGGCTGTCCGGCATCGCCTGGGTTGAATGAGGTGGGACAAAAGAAATTAGTCTCGCAGATCCATTATTACTGAATCGCGAGTTGTATCCTCGCAGGATGACCCATTAAAATCCCTATGTAAAAAAAAAGACTTTGCGTTGATGCAGCTTGGTAGGGCATCAGAAAAAAGTGCACAGACACATGAAAAGAAAAATCAGTATCTCCTAATTAAATATCAAAGGCAAAAAAAATCATGCTGTTGCTATTTAAATTTTATGTTTTAATTATCTTCATGAATATAAAACAAATCTTGCTAATTTTTGCACAAAAAAAAAAACAAGAACCGCTGATATTTAATGTGTATATATATTTACTTTGCTTTTAATTGCTTTATTTTCAGTTTCATCCGGACATCCATGCATATATACCTACACTGCCCTTTACATATATATATATATATATATATTATATATATATATATATAGTCGTAGAGAAGTTATTTTCCGACAGCAGTTTCGGTGTTACTCTAACACCTTCATCAGGAGGATTGAGTGGAGATTTTCGGTTACTTTAATAGCTAGACTGACATTTCTTTAATTCTTCCTGAAATTTAAACTTAGTGGGCTGCTAGTTTGTAGTTGAGGTTAAACTCCTCCTATCTTGACCTAAGTGGGTAGTAGTGTCCTGTAACATTATACTTTTATTACCCCTTACCACTATCTTCAACTTACTCTATTGACCTTTATGGGGTCAGTTTGTCTGAAGTTTGGCTAAATTTTTTATTTCTTTCTTTATTTCTTCTAGTAGTTTTTCTTTGTTACTGCTTTATCATAATTTTACTGTATTATGTCCTTATTGATCAATTCTATCTTATTGGTATTCTAATGCATTGCGTAATCTATGCATACATTTTCCTAGGAGCTCATCCTTTTTATTATTTAAGTCATTTTTATTTGGAAATCTAATTATTTCTAACTTTTGCTGTAGACACAAGAAGCATGGGTCCGTCAGACCTCGGCAAGCACTCATTTTTAAAAATAAAATCCATTTGATAATCGGTGTTATATATATATATATATATATATAATATATATATATATGTGTGTGTGTGTGTGTGTGTGTGTGTGTGTGTGTGTGTGTGTCAGTTATGTGGAGGTGCCCTTGGTGTAATAGTTGTCGTCGTAGGAAATGGATACAGCAACAGTTCAAACCCTAGACGAAGCAGGTCGCATTTGGCATAGCGCTAATACCCTGGGGATATTTATGCATCCAACTATGGGTAAATAGTAAGGCAGATTGGGCTCTTTAACGTTGGTGTGGCAACTAATCTAGGAGAAAGAAAACTCTGCGTGAAAAAAAAAAACTTGTCTTATTTCCAATTTTATACATCAAACCTTGGGGACCGTTCCTACAATTGATGCGACCTTTACCTTCATGTTTCATAATTTTCTCAGCTCTCTGGCTAGGTCCCAGTGTTGCATAGCCCTTCTTTGCTACTCTGAATCGTATACGTTGCTGGTATACAGCGGAGATCGTTTCTAACCCCTAGACGATGTATTTAGTGGTCGCTTAAATGAAATCACAAGGCATGCTCTATGTAGTAGGAGATTTGACTTTATTTCTCTCATCTCGGCTGTACGTGGTGTGTGTGGGTGACGGCGTTGACAATGGGAACTACTACTGCTGGGATCTCAGGCACAGAGGGGTGAATGAACCTCACTGCCCGCTGGCAGCGATGGTGCGTGACCGCGGTCAAGTACGTTCTCGTCGGCTCTCTCTCTCCGGACTGACTCTGGGCTGACTGACAACCGCTTAAGTGTTTGACGACCGCCCACGCATTTTAATCTTTCTCTTTGTCCCTCAGCCGGAAGTCCTTACTTCCCTTTCCAGTCTCTTTGTTCAAGCGGAAAGCTTGTATAGAGAAGTCCTTTGTCACACCAGACCCTCTGTCTACCTTAGCCATTGTCTTCTCAGTTCAATTTTTCTTTGTCTTTCCGAACTTCCCGCGCAGAACAAACTGAAACAATAGTCAATCTGCAACATCAGTATTTGTCTATCTCTTCGTTTCTTTCGTTTTTACTCTTTATCTACCGGGAAACAACTAACTGATAAAAGGAAACTCTTTATTACACTTTGTGCTTTTTCGATAATTGAAATTTGTCAAATATGTTTCAAATATGAGCACTTCCACCACAACATCTCGGTCAACAATCATGTATCTCTTAATGTATCTTATTTAACTTATTTTTCGATAATTGAAATTTGTCAAATATGTTTCAAATATGAGCACTTCCACCACAAACATCTCGGTCAACAATCCATGTATCTCTTAATGTATCTCTTATTTAACTTATTTTTCGATAATTGAAATTTGTCAAATATGTTTCAAATATGAGCACTTCCACCACAAACATCTCGGTCAACAATCCATGTATCTCTTAATGTATCTCTTATTTAACTTATTTTTCGATAATTGAAATTTTGTCAAATATGTTTCAAATATGAGCACTTCCACCACAAACATCTCGTCAACAATCCATGTATCTCTTAATGTATCTCTTATTTAACTTATTTTTCGATAATTGAAATTTGTCAAAATATGTTTCAAATATGAGCACTTCCACCACAAAATCTCGGTCAACAATCCATGTATCTCTTAATGTATCTCTTATTTAACTTATTTTTCGATAATTGAAATTTGTCAAATATGTTTCAAATATGAGCACTTCCACCACAAACATCTCGGTCAACAATCCATGTATCTCTTAATGTATCTCTTATTTAACTTATTTTTCGATAATTGAAATTTGTCAAATATGTTTCAAATATGAGCACTTCCACCACAAACATCTCGGTCAACAATCCATGTATCTCTTAATGTATCTCTTATTTAACTTATTTTTCGATAATTGAAATTGTCAAATATGTTTCAAATATGAGCACTTCACCACAAACATCTCGTCAACAATCCATGTATCTCTTAATGTATCTCTTATTTAACTTATTTTTCGATAATTGAAATTTGTCAAATATGTTTCAATATGAGCACTTCCACACAAAATCTCGGTCAACAATCCATGTATCTCTTAATGTATCTCTTATTTAACTTATTTTTCGATAATTGAAATTTGTCAAATATGTTTCAAATATGAGCACTTCCACCACAAACATCTCGGTCAACAATCCATGTATCTCTTAATGTATCTCTTATTTAACTTATTTTTCGATAATTGAAATTTGTCAAATATGTTTCAAATATGAGCACTTCCACCACAAACATCTCGGTCAACAATCCATGTATCTCTTAATGTATCTCTTATTTAACTTATTTTTCGATAATTGAAATTTGTCAAATATGTTTCAAATATGAGCACTTCCACCACAAACATCTCGTCAACAATCCATGTATCTCTTAATGTATCTCTTATTTAACTTATTTTTCGATAATTGAAATTTGTCAAATATGTTTCAAATATGAGCACTTCCACCACAAACATCTCGGTCAACAATCCATGTATCTCTTAATGTATCTCTTATTTAACTTATTTTTCGATAATTGAAATTTGTCAAATATGTTTCAAATATGAGCACTTCCACCACAAACATCTCGGTCAACAATCCATGTATCTCTTAATGTATCTCTTATTTAACTTATTTTTCGATAATTGAAATTTGTCAAATATGTTTCAAATATGAGCACTTCCACCACAAACATCTCGGTCAACAATCCATGTATCTCTTAATGTATCTCTTATTTAACTTATTTTTCGATAATTGAAATTTGTCAAATATGTTTCAAATATGAGCACTTCCACCACAAATATCTCGGTCAACAATCCATGTATCTCTTAATGTATCTCTTATTTAACTTATTTTTCGATAATTGAAATTTGTCAAATATGTTTCAAATATGAGCACTTCCACCACAAACATCTCGGTCAACAATCCATGTATCTTTAATGTATCTCTTATTTAACTTATTTTTCGATAATTGAAATTTGTCAAATATGTTTCAAATATGAGCACTTCCACCACAAATATCTCGGTCAACAATCCATGTATCTCTTAATGTATCTCTTATTTAACTTATTTTTCGATAATTGAAATTTGTCAAATATGTTTCAAATATGAGCACTTCCACCACAAATATCTCGGTCAACAATCCATGTATCTCTTAATGTATCTCTTATTTAACTTATTTTTCGATAATTGAAATTTGTCAAATATGTTTCAATATGAGCACTTCCACCACAAATATCTCGGTCAACAATCCATGTATCTCTTAATGTATCTCTTATTTAACTTATTTTTCGATAATTGAAATTTGTCAAATATGTTTCAAATATGAGCACTTCCACCACAAATCTCGGTCAACAATCCATGTATCTCTTAATGTATCTCTTATTTAACTTATTTTTCGATAATTGAAATTTGTCAAATGTTTCAAATATGAGCACTTCCACCACAAATATCTCGGTCAACAATCCATGTATCTCTTAATGTATCTCTTATTTAACTTATTTTTCGATAATTGAAATTGTCAAATATGTTTCAAATATGAGCACTTCCACCACAATCTCGGTCAACAATCCATGTATCTCTTAATGTATCTCTTATTTAACTTATTTTCGATAATTGAAATTTGTCAAATATGTTTCAAATATGAGCACTTCCACCACAAATATCTCGGTCAACAATCCATGTATCTCTTAATGTATCTCTTATTTAACTTATTTTTCGATAATTGAAATTTGTCAAATATGTTTCAATATGAGCACTTCCACCACAAATATCTCGGTCAACAATCCATGTATCTCTTAATGTATCTCTTATTTAACTTATTTTTCGATAATTGAAATTTGTCAAATATGTTTCAAATATGAGCACTTCCACCACAAATATCTCGGTCAACAATCCATGTATCTCTTAATGTATCTCTTATTTAACTTATTTTTCGATAATTGAAATTTGTCAAATATGTTTCAAATATGAGCACTTCCACCACAAAATCTCGGTCAACAATCCATGTATCTCTTAATGTATCTCTTATTTAACTTATTTTTCGATAATTGAAATTTGTCAAATATGTTTCAAATATGAGCACTTCCACCACAAACATCTCGGTCAACAATCCATGTATCTCTTAATGTATCTCTTATTTAACTTATTTTTCGATAATTGAAATTTGTCAAATATGTTTCAAATATGAGCACTTCCACCACAAATATCTCGGTCAACAATCCATGTATCTCTTAATGTATCTCTTATTTAACTTATTTTTCGATAATTGAAATTTGTCAAATATGTTTCAAATATGAGCACTTCCACCACAAACATCTCGGTCAACAATCCATGTATCTCTTAATGTATCTCTTATTTAACTTATTTTTCGATAATTGAAATTGTCAAATATGTTTCAAATATGAGCACTTCCACCACAAATATCTCGGTCAACAATCCATGTATCTTAATGTATCTCTTATTTAACTTATTTTTCGATAATTGAAATTTGTCAAATATGTTTCAAATATGAGCACTTCCACACAAAATCTCGGTCAACAATCCATGTATCTCTTAATGTATCTCTTATTTAACTTATTTTTCGATAATTGAAATTTGTCAAATATGTTTCAAATATGAGCACTTCCACCACAAATATCTCGGTCAACAATCCATGTATCTCTTAATGTATCTCTTATTTAACTTATTTTTCGATAATTGAAATTTGTCAAATATGTTTCAAATATGAGCACTTCCACCACAAAATCTCGGTCAACAATCCATGTATCTCTTAATGTATCTCTTATTTAACTTATTTTCGATAATTGAAATTTGTCAAATATGTTTCAAATATGAGCACTTCCACCACAAAATCTCGGTCAACAATCCATGTATCTCTTAATGTATCTCTTATTTAACTTATTTTTCGATAATTGAAATTTGTCAAATATGTTTCAAATATGAGCACTTCCACCACAAATATCTCGGTCAACAATCCATGTATCTCTTAATGTATCTCTTATTTAACTTATTTTTCGATAATTGAAATTTGTCAAATATGTTTCAAATATGAGCACTTCCACCACAAATATCTCGGTCAACAATCCATGTATCTCTTAATGTATCTCTTATTTAACTTATTTTTCGATAATTGAAATTTGTCAAATATGTTTCAAATATGAGCACTTCCACCACAAATATCTCGGTCAACAATCCATGTATCTCTTAATGTATCTCTTATTTAACTTATTTTTCGATAATTGAAATTTGTCAAATATGTTTCAAATATGAGCACTTCCACCACAAATATCTCGGTCAACAATCCATGTATCTCTTAATGTATCTCTATTTTAACTTATTTTTCGATAATTGAAATTTGTCAAATATGTTTCAAATATGAGCACTTCCACCACAAATATCTCGGTCAACAATCCATGTATCTCTTAATGTATCTCTTATTTAACTTATTTTTCGATAATTGAAATTTGTCAAATATGTTTCAAATATGAGCACTTCCACCACAAATATCTCGGTCAACAATCCATGTATCTCTTAATGTATCTCTTATTTAACTTATTTTTCGATAATTGAAATTTGTCAAATATGTTTCAAATATGAGCACTTCCACCACAAACATCTCGGTCAACAATCCATGTATCTCTTAATGTATCTCTTATTTAACTTATTTTTCGATAATTGAAATTTGTCAAATATGTTTCAAATATGAGCACTTCCACCACAAATATCTCGGTCAACAATCCATGTATCTCTTAATGTATCTCTTATTTAACTTATTTTTCGATAATTGAAATTTGTCAAATATGTTTCAAATATGAGCACTTCCACCACAAATATCTCGGTCAACAATCCATGTATCTCTTAATGTATCTCTTATTTAACTTATTTTTCGATAATTGAAATTTGTCAAATATGTTTCAAATATGAGCACTTCCACCACAAATATCTCGGTCAACAATCCATGTATCTCTTAATGTATCTCTTATTTAACTTATTTTCGATAATTGAAATTTGTCAAATATGTTTCAAATATGAGCACTTCCACCACAAACATCTCGGTCAACAATCCATGTATCTCTTAATGTATCTCTTATTTAACTTATTTTTCGATAATTGAAATTTGTCAAATATGTTTCAAATATGAGCACTTCCACCACAAATATCTCGGTCAACAATCCATGTATCTCTTAATGTATCTCTTATTTAACTTATTTTTCGATAATTGAAATTTGTCAAATATGTTTCAAATATGAGCACTTCCACCACAAATATCTCGGTCAACAATCCATGTATCTCTTAATGTATCTCTTATTTAACTTATTTTTCGATAATTGAAATTTGTCAAATATGTTTCAAATATGAGCACTTCCACCACAAATATCTCGGTCAACAATCCATGTATCTCTTAATGTATCTCTTATTTAACTTATTTTTCGATAATTGAAATTTGTCAAATATGTTTCAAATATGAGCACTTCCACCACAAACATCTCGGTCAACAATCCATGTATCTCTTAATGTATCTCTTATTTAACTTATTTTTCGATAATTGAAATTTGTCAAATATGTTTCAAATATGAGCACTTCCACCACAAACATCTCGGTCAACAATCCATGTATCTCTTAATGTATCTCTTATTTAACTTATTTTTCGATAATTGAAATTTGTCAAATATGTTTCAAATATGAGCACTTCCACCACAAACATCTCGGTCAACAATCCATGTATCTCTTAATGTATCTCTTATTTAACTTATTTTTCGATAATTGAAATTTGTCAAATATGTTTCAAATATGAGCACTTCAACCACAAATATCTCGGTCAACAATCCATGTATCTCTTAATGTATCTCTTATTTAACTTATTTTTCGATAATTGAAATTTGTCAAATATGTTTCAAATATGAGCACTTCCACCACAAACATCTCGGTCAACAATCCATGTATCTTTTAATGTATCTCTTATTTAACTTATTGTAACAGATTTTGAAAAAGAAAGACATATATACCAAATTCATCTCCAGATAAATTCACTCATTTAAACAATATGAATATTAACCGTTGAAGGTAAGCCAGCAATGGAATTTAGGAAATATTTGTTTATTTTTGTAATACATTTTTTAATATCTTCATTTTTCTATTTTTTATTTTTCTTATATATAAAGTAAGAGAGTTAAGAAAGAATGTAAGGTTTTTAATTTTTAGAATAAAGTGAAATTTAAATTTAATGTGAAATATAAATTTAATTTAATCTATTTTATTTAATTATATTTTTCTTAAATATTAACCGCGCATCTGATGAGTCGGGAGAGTTAGACACTTTGTCTAAGCTCCCTGAAATAGACTATAAGCTAAATCTCTAAGTCTTTTGTTATTTCTTTACTTATATATATATATATATATATATATATATATATATATGAAAAACAAAGGATGTTTACAAATGCATGGGCTCATCAGGAGAGAATGTGCAAACCGTTTCGGGGCCTTTTCTCTCTACGGTTTATATAGCAACACCGGCCCTCCTCACTGATGATGTGAGGACCCAAGTAATATCATGCATCGACCGCACGTGGATCGTCTTATTTTTGTTGAAGACCGATCCACGTGCGGTCGATGCATGATATTACTTGGGTCCTCACATCATCAGTGAGGAGGGCCGGTGTTGCTATATAAAACGTAGAGAGAAAGGCCCCGAAATGGTTTGCACATTCTCTCCTGATGAGCCCATGCATTTGTAAACATCCTTTGTTTTTTTTTTCAATATATCATATTTACACTGTCGGATTAAGTTCCAATTTTATTTCACATATATATATATATGTATATATATATGTCTGTGTGTGTGTGTGTGTGTGTCATTGAACGGTACTTTGTTGTTAGAGATTATGTCTAAGATGATTGTGAACCTTCATTGAATTCATTGAAAAAATGGCGTAAGGTTAGAGAAAGATAGGAAAATACTTTGAATTCATTTAAACAAAAGGTTGTGCAACAAATGCTGGAAATATTTGTGTTGTAGAGTAGCTAACACCCCTTCAGTACTCTACCAGATGGACTGGCTCATAGCCATAAAATAGCCTACGATTAAAGTAGATTAACTAGCTGAATAATATTCAGACTGATTTTGCTGCGTTGGTTATACGGAACTGACCCTCCTCTTTTAGTGTGAGTTTGTCTTGTTAATTATTTGTACTTATTTGTTCTGTGTTTGTATGTATCCGTTTAGCACCGGATGCTGGTGTTTAATAAATGTATTAAACACAACATTCATCTGTGTATCTTACCACCTCGTGATACAACAATTAACTGTGGCCATTATTTTGTCTCTGGGTCAGTTTAGCTACGTTGGCTTTCAACAAGTTTCAACATCCATTCTGCAGACCCCTGAATTCATGGTGGGCGTCAGTTGATAGGATTGGACCCATCAAAGGCGGAATTAATGTTTCATGCTGGACTTATTTCCTGATAATCATTTTAAAAAAATCAAAAGGAGATATCAGTACAAAATTAAATGATTTTGAGAATATCAATTTTGCGTTGAAATTTGTTTTCTTGATAATGTTTTTTTTTAATGTTTTTAAAAAAAAATAATTTAAATATAAACAAAAAACCAATTCCTAAAACAAATGAATATTATGATAGGAAAATTCTTAATTTTTTTTTATAGCTACATTGGCTTTCAACAAGTTTCAACATCCATTCTGCAGACTCCTGAATTCATGGTGGGCGTCAGTTGACATCGCGGGGGAATTAAATTTTCACGCTGGACTTATTTGCTGATAATCATTTTTTTAAATCAAAAGGAGATATCAATACAAAATTAAATGATTTTGAGAATATCAATTTTGAGTCAAAATTTGTTTTCTTGGTAATGGTTTAATCAAAAATCTGGCATCGGGATTATCAGGTTAGCTATAATCGCCGTAATGTATCCAAGAAGATTACATGCAAAATACAAAATAGTTCTAAGAGGAAGACCGACCGAAACTGTAAAACGTCGTTGTATTACTGCTGTATCGTCGAGGTGGAATGATACACAAAAGAAATTGAGTGCTTAATATATAATAATTCAGCACCAGTATCCGGTGCTAACGGATACATACAAATGCAGTACAATAAGTTACAAAACAATTAACAAGACAACTAACAAGAAATAGAGGAGTGTCAAATGCTGTATTGCAAAAGTCAGTAAGATCAGTCCGAATATTAATCAGCTCATTAATCAACTGTTGAAGTCTCTAATCGTAGACTATTTAAGGCTCTGAGCCAGGCCATCTGATAGAATGTTGAAGGGGTGCTAGCTACTCTAGAACAATAACATAATAGAGGGGGAGCCAGGAAGTTAGTAGTGACGTGTAAATTAGCACGGGAAAGTTTTTCGGAGGAATATAAGAATTATATGTAGATTAGAATGGATAAGTTTAAGGATGAATTATCATAAGGCCACATGGCATATTTTTTCGATTGGACGAGACCTGAGACGTGACAAAGTGAGAGAGAGAGAGGAAGAGGAAGAGGTGAGAGTGTGGAGGAAGTCTGGTACGATGCTTTGATAGTGAAACATGGGCTCTTGCTCTTGACAGTTGTGACTTGGGGCAAAATAAAAATCCCAGTCCGTAGACGGGGAGGCACTACGCAGCCTTTCAGCAAAATGAACAGACCCTAAATAGGGTATTACAGGCAGTTAAAAGTGTTCGTTTGCAAATACAAAGACAGTTCGTTTAATTCACTCTGATCCTGCAATTGCCTATAGAAGAAATACCTTAATATGAATTAAATGTAGTTTTGGCTTTAGTGAGCCAAACCGCTTCTTATGAAAGTTAAAAAAAAAAAAATGAAAAGAAAAGAGATGAAAGATGAAAAAAAAAAAACAGAGAAAAGAATGAAATAATGAAAAAGAGACAGGGAAAAGACACAAAAAGAGAAGGGGAAAGAATGAAAAAATGAAAGAAAAAGAAAAAAGAGATAAAAGAATAAAAAAGAGAAACGGAAAAAAAAAAGAAGAGTAAGGGGAAAGAATGAAAGAGAAAAGGAAAAAAGAGATGAAAGAATAAAAAAAGAAACGGAAAAGAAAGAAAAAGAGTAAGGGAAAAGAATGAAAGAGAGAAAGATAAAAGGAATGAAAGAGGGAAATGAGGAAGAATGAAAGAGATAGAGAATGAAAATGTTTGAAAGTGAAGTCTCTTACGTAGGTGAACATGTATGTAAAAAAATCCAAGAAATAGGTACATATAACTACAATACAGACTTTATTGTCTTAGCATATGTAAAATGAACTATAGAACATAGATACAAACAGGACGAAAGTCTTTAGGAAGTAAGACAGGGTTCTTATAGAATAGAAGAGCCACTTACTGTATATGACCCACGTGGTAGGATATATAAAGAGCTACGCACACACATGTATACAAGCCTATAGTTGGGAGGCAACCCCCCCCACCTTAATGGACAGAGACACAACGTGTCTAGTGCATTATTACGGATGCCAGATGAAAAAGAGAGAAACATATTCCCGGCCTGTGTTTAGATAGCCAGGTATTAATGACACTTTGTGGCAAATCCTGGGGAGATAACTCTTTACCACTCAAGTCCATCACAGCAAGGGCAGACAATCGCTACATCTTCTTCAATTAAAGGTAGAGAAACTCCAGACTGCTGGGCTTGTTAGTCTGAATCTAACACTGCTATCACCCTGACACTAATACTGACCTCTTCACGCTACCGACTTCACACATCCTACCATTTAGCGCCCTACTGACCTCTCATCTTATTCCAAACTAAACCCAGCGCTGTACGCATCACGCAGACACTTAAACAGAACTGAAACAGGCATACACACATATACAAAAGAAATATCTTATACACATATATATATATACGCAAATATACATATACATATACACACATATACAAAAGAAATATCTTATACACACTAGCAAATATATGCACCCTCCGGGT
>CM042153.1:21000035-21040035 GCA_023376005.1 Doryteuthis pealeii | reverse complement strand
AATACTCCATCACCTACACAGAGGTAAGGTGAAGCAAATACTCCTCGCATATGGTCTTCTCAAAGAAACTGTAACCGCTAATACACTGCACTACAAAGATACGAAAGCAATGTTTCCATCACCTGATGGTGGCACAAATTTCTTTGACATTGTGACTTGAGCCCAACGAGGAGATATATTTGCACTATACATGTTTATATTTTGCCAAGAGTACGTACGGTGGGCTTCATAAGAAAGAATAAGGCTTCTAGATGAAACGGGTAAGAATCTGGTGACTTCCCGCTAAACTATTACAGATGCGGACTATGCAGATCTAGTGATTCTCACAAATACACCTGCAAAAATAGGGTAGGTTGATTTTGGAACTGTAGCGAAAGTTTCAAATTAAAATAAATAATTACCATACAAAAGTTTTTTTTCTTTAAAACTTTGCCTTTGTTTGAGGAAATAGATTTCAATCATTTAAAAAGATGTCACTATTTTAGCTTACTTATTAGATGATGATGATAATGATGATGATGAAGAGTCGTGTAAATGCCTACTGTCGGCGTGAGATGATGATGATGATGAAACGACCTGAAGAAGGCCGGAGGTTACATCGGCCGAAAGGTTGTGCAAATAATAATGAAGATGAGCACAATAGTCCTAATAATACAAATAATACTCCTAGAATTAGTTTTTAGTTTTTATTTTCATTTCATTTTTGCTGCTGCTGCTACTGCTGCTGCTACTGCTACTGCAGATGATGATGATGATGATGATGATACTTTTGCTAAGTACTGGTAGTCTTTATTGTTAGCACAATTATTAACCTACTCTATATCTTTAATGATGGGGGAGGTGGAATGATGATGATGATGGTGGTGGTGGTGGTGGTGGTGGTGGTGATGGTGATGATGATGATGATGATGATGATGATGAACTTTTGCCAAGTACTGGTAGTCTTCATTATTTGCAGAATTATTAATCCATCCTATATCTTTACTTCGCATATAAGTATTTTTAAAGTCATTTTTTTTTTTTTAAATTTGGAGTCTGATATTAAAAACATAAAAACGGTAGATATGTGTTGGAATCATTTTTTCCTAAAAATATTATAGTTTCTTTTAAATAATTTGAAAAAAAAACCCCAATAAACAAGAACTTATTTTCACTGATATTTTAAGACTTCTTATATTTTTTTTTTCTTCGCAGATATAACATAAATTTTTGTAATTTTTAGAATATTTTTTTACATATTCTTCTAGCTGATATTTTCTAAAGTTTATTCTAACTTTTAACAGTTAACAAACTTTGAGATAAAAATTATTCTTGAATATATTCAGAAGAAAAAATGTTGTGTAATTGATGTAAATAAAACTATTATTCCTATAAGAATAAAATGTAGACGCTAAAACGAAGGAGTTAAGGCTGGTTGCTTTAACTGTGTTGAAATATTAATTTATAGTTGAATTCAAATTTATTTCACCTTAACAGAAATATCCAGACAGTTATCTATAATCCTAAATAATTAAAAACCTTCGTAGTGATACTGAAAAAAAAAAAAAATTTTTATAACAATGGAGATTCGGTGTTCGTTTGTAACCAAAACTACGTCACTGCGTATGTCACAACACCCTCAGCGATTGCGTAAGTTTATCAATGAATATTTGATTAACAGTCAGAATCATTAATATATAGAATAATCTGATTTATTACCGATGTCTCGATGAAAATCTGAGTTAGATTTGCCTCATAAAAGCTCATGTTATTAATGCATTTAAACTCCTGCAATATGTCTTATATATCACTAAGAAATAAAGGTTTGACGACATAGACTATATGTGACAATGATTTTATTTGAGAAATGCATGAAAGATCACAAAGAATGGTCTGCCAGAAATAGATACAGAGATTACTGATAAAATAAGACTATTATATCTGTTTGTTTGTTTGTTTTGTTTTACGGCATATCAACCTCAGTGGGTCATTTAATGCCAATAAAGTTTTGAAATAAATCAATTCTTAATGGATAATACAATTTTTTTATAAATACATTTTTCTATTTAACCCATAGATGGGACCCTAACAGGTACTACCACTCCGGGTCAGAGTGGACCAGGGAGCAATGGTGATGAAGGGGTGCTTCACATTCCCCAAACCTCCAGAACTGGAACCTCACCATCAGATAGAGTTTAACGTCATTCCCAGGACAAGTAGACCCTCAGCCACCGCCTTCTAGCACCCATATGATAAAAAGGGGCTGGGGCTTGCCATAAGGGCAATAGGGTTGGGAAAATCATATAGGTGCTAGGGCTTGACGTGACCAGCCGATTGATCGGAGGGGCCTCTCCGACCGACCGTCTAGCCCAAGATAGGGCCAAAGTGGAGTATTGCATGTCATGAACTGCTCATCCACCTGGGCTCTATCCTTAAGCATCACGGGTCGCCACCCACGGCCAACAGGTGGCCCCATTGGGGGAGTCTTACCCCTCTGCAGAGGTGCAGTCGGTGCATTCTAACGCCCCAGCCGACAGGGCGGACTATTATATTTAATGTAAATGCATTGCTAGTGATTTTACTATAGAAATGCATTGAAAATAAGGAACAAAGGAATTGACAGTGGTCGGGAATTAATACAAGCATACTAGAAAAATGCTAGTTATATGTATTAGACTGATCATTATTCAGTTAAAAAAAAAAACTTTGAATGCCTTCACACATTATTTAAACTTTATACAGGATGTCTAAAAAAATTCAAAATGTAACAACAAAGATGACAATCTTGTTGAAATGCAATAATCAAAACATACATACTTTATTAACACTCCGTATTATAATTTTCTATTGTTTTAATATATTATTTTTGAAAGTAAAACATTCAATTAAAAAGGATTACACTGATACCTTGACTTAGAAGTTTAATTCATATTGCTCATAATTCAATTTCCCCATATATCAAATCAATTTTCCCAATTACAATAAACTGAAATGCCATTAATCTATTCAATCCCCACCTCAAAAACACCTTAATTTTTTTGTTAGTTTTTTTTTTAATACAAAAATTAGCAATTTGAAGATAGTGTAGATACGACAATCCGAGAACTAGACGAATACACTAATAAAAGTAAGGAAATGCTAATTGCAGCAGCCAGGAAAAGCAATTGCAACATATTGAAAAATAGAAATACACCAAAACTAAAAAATAGAAATAGGAAGAAAAACAACTACATGGGTACTTTAAGCGTCAAACTGAAGAGATATCACATCAGAAGACATGGACATGGCTAAGAAGAGGAAACCTCAAGAGTGAAACCAAATCGCTTATAATCGCAACACAGGACAATGTCATAAGAACAAACTATTAAAGGCAAAAATAATAAGACGCAGCAGAATAGCAAGTGAAGAATGTGTGGAGATGGAGACGAAACGATTAATCATATAATAAGCGAATGCAGCAAACTAGCACAAAGAGAGTACAAGACTAGGCACAGCGCGGTGGGAAAGGTAACCCACTGGGAATTGTGCAAGGAATTCAATTTTCAATATAAACTAAATGGTATATGCACAAGCCTGAAACTGTCCTGGATAATGAGACGTATAAAATTCTCTGAAACTTTGAGGTACAGACGGAACACTTAATCACGGCCAGGAGACCGGACCGAGTATTGATTGACAAGAAGAAGAGAATCTGTCATATCGTGCATTTTGCCGTCTCGACCGGCGAGCAAGTGAAAATGAAAAAAAGCGAAAAGATAAACAAATACTTGGACTTTGCATGACATTTGAGAAAACTGTGGAACATGAAGGTGAAGGTCGTACTAATTGTAATTTGTGCCCTTGGAACGATCCCCAAACGTCTGGAAAAGAATTGGGGTGAATTGGAAATCAGAGGAAGAATCGGGACCATCCAAACTACAGCATTGTTGATATCGGCTAGAATACTCAGAAGAGCCATGGAGACCTAAGGAGACCTGCTGGCACTCAGCCTACAGTGAACCACCGGCTGCGGCTGGTGTGAAAAGATAATAATAATAATAATAATAACAATAATAATAATAATCTTATAACGCCCCCTAAAGGGCTGAAAAAAGACTAGACGAACTGAAGATCAGAGGAAGAATCGAGACTACAAAGACCACATATCAGCTAGAATACTGAAAAGAGTCCTAAAGAGATGAGGAGACTTGCTCCTAGACTAAAACCAACAAAACAAAACAAGAAGGCACCAGTTAAAATTGGTATGAAACTCAAATCGGGTGAAAATGATAACAACAACAACAATAATAATAATAATAATAATAATAATAATAATAATAAAAATAATAATACATTCAAACTCCAGAGAAAGACCATCAGCTAACGCCGGTGTGAAATAATAATAATAATAATAATAATAATAATAATAATAATAATAATAATAATAATAATAATAATAATAATAATAATAATAACAACGACAACAACAAGAAGAGTACAAAAATACATTCTAAAATATCGCAATAGTCCATTGTTTCTGCTGACGCCCCCATTCAAATTTTGCCCACAAAATGGAGTGTTTGAATAATTCTCTCTTAATAGAATCGATAAAGTATAAGAAATGAATTATCTGCTTTTTTTCATTTCCTATTTCTAAATCTTTTCATTGAACAGATATTTTTTTTTTCTAAAATTCAAATGTCCTGGAAAACAATATGTCTAGTTACGTGTTCATAAATGTTTCTGCAGGGCATTTCCGCCTTACAAAATAAAACAGAATAAACGTTTCCTATTTTCCTGAAAATATAACCCACTCAACCACACGTACACACACAGAAGCGCTTGTGAGGACACACACACACACACACACACACACACACACACACACACACATGTGCACATAAACACACAAACACGCATGCGCACATACGCACTCGTGGACATCTTAGGCACAACAAAGAAAGCAAACAAATAAAGATTAAACGTTTAGACGTTCCGAAATTTTCGGTGGTAAATCTATGACACAAACCGCGAACTTGTATAATAATAATAATGATAATAATCTAATAACAGGACCTGTGGATATACTACAGTATTCCAGTTGTGGAAGCGCGTGGTGTAATGGTTAAAGTCATGGGAAATGGACTCGCTGGCACGAGTTCAAATCCTGGATGTGGTAATTGCATTTCACTTAGCGCCAATACCCTTGGGAAAGGTATGAATCCTACTCTCCCTCCGGCTCTGGATAAATAATAGGGCAGACTGGGCTCTTTAACCTTGCTTAGGCAACTGATCTAGGAGACGGAAAACTCCTAATTCAAACCTGTTGTACTCCGCATAAGAAATTGACCTTGTGTCACATCCTGCTCGTGCGGAGGGGTTGGTAAATATATATACTACAGTATTATAATCTAATTATTACAACTCTAGCATAGACTCAGTAACCTGGATCCCAGCCTCTCCGATGCAGTACCGGTCCAGAGATAAGTATACAAATATTTCGGACCAAGACACCATTAAGCACCCCATTTTCGACCTAGATTCAAAAGGACATGTTTTGCTTTTCCCCGTCAAAATCCGGTTGTTTGTTAACATACGATTTTTAGACGCACTTTTTAAAAATTATAAAACTATAAACGAAAGACACATTTTTATATTAAAGACAATTTTTTTTTACTTATTTCATGTTGTTGTTAATTCAATAGCAATTCTTTTTTAATTATAACACTTTTAACGGTACACACGTTTAACACAGGAATAATTAAAGCTATAATAAGTATATTATAAGGTTATAATAAGAACTGCTAACCCTAACCCATAATCCTTACCCTAACCCCTAACCCCTAACCCTAACCATAGCAAAATAAATACTTTTTAATATTAACTATCCATAGAGGCACATCGAAAATAAATAAACATGTCTTTCGTTTTAAGTTTTATTTTTAAAAATAACAATATTAGTTTATCTTTAGTGCAAAATTAACTATTTCACATATGATAACGACAACAACAGGAAATAACTAATTTTGTTTTAATTAAAATCAAAAACTATTTTAGTATAAAAATGTTACTGGTTTTTATCGGCTGGCTGTTTTGTTTACTAACAACCGGTGAAAAGCAAAATTTAGTTCCTTTTGGAGCTGGGGTGCCTAATGGTGTCATGGTCCAATATTCCTACTATCAGCACATCATCTCTCTATTCGGAAATGAGTGCCAGAACGTACCAAATGTTGACACGTCATCTCTCCATTCCGGAAAGCTTAACGCAACACTTGCAGAACTTGTGGATATACCACAAGATGATAATTTACTTATTATCACGTTTGATATATTTACTTAAGAGCTATTGCGAAATACTTCAATATGTAAAACATATAATAATCATGATTGATAATAATCTTCTTTTTATCTTTGCATTATGAAAGAGATTAACGTTCCATGTGCTCAACCCCTCTCTCTACTTTACCTTACCCTCTTTCTTTTTTTTTCTTTCTTTCTTTCATTCTTATCGTATTTTTCTGTGTAGCATTTCTTTTTTCTTCTATTTCTTTATTTATAATAAAAACAGAATGTTATAAAAAAAAGGACATGCTACGCAGAAAAAATATAATTAGAAAGAAAGAGAGTAGAAAATAGAGAGAGAGAGTGGGGTGAGAACGAGAAAACAATAACGCTAATCTGTTTATAACGATACACATTAAATATCACCAGGGTTTGGTTTGTGAGCAAAAATAATAGAGATTTAATATATATTTGTGAAGATAATTAAAAAATAAAATGTAAATGATAACAGCATGGATTTTTTTTTCATTTAATATTTTAGATAGTAGACATTAACATTTATTTTCAGAGTAGCTGGATCAATGCAAGATCTTTTTCTTTTTTAAATAGGGGTTTAAATGGGGCATCCTACGAGGATTCAGCTCACGATTCAGTAATACTGGACCTGCGGAACTAACAAAAAAAATCCCCTTCTACCCAGGTGACGCCGGGTAGCCGCTGCTAGTTGTTCATATTTAAAGAAGTCAAATTAGCAGTACTTATCTATATTACATACGGTTTAGAAGTCGGTCATTATCAAAATATAAAGGATTTAGAGATGCTTTTAGTAACCCTTGTGATAATTATTCGTATTCTAAATAGTAAAACTGACAGCACTTAACTAAATTACATAGAAGCTGTTAAATGGTCATTATTAAAACTAAAGAACCTAAAGTGGTTTTTACAAAAGTTTAGCATAATTATTCGTATTTAAGGAAGTTAAACTTGTAGTACTTATCCATATTAATTGTTGAGATTTTTTTTATATATAAGGTGTGCTGGTGGTCCCAATTCAAATATATAGACTCTTCGTGGCCGTGTGGATTCAATCGGCCAACCAAAACACTCGAATACGTGGTTGGTTGACTATTTAAAGGCCTTCTTTGAAAGGCTTTCAGTTGGCCGTGATTACCACTGAGGGATACAAGGATTCTGCTAACACTGAGGGAAACACTTTCTGCCTAACACTGAGGAACACAAGGATTCTGGCTAACACTGAGGGACACAAGCATTCTGTTTAACACTGAGGAACACAAGGATTCTGCCTAACACTGAGGGACATAAAGATTCTGCTTAACACTGAGGAACACAATGATTCTGCTAACACTGAGGAACACAAGGATTCTGCCTAACACTGAGGGACACAAGGATTCTGTTTAACACTGGGGAACACACGGATTCTGCCTAACACTGAGGAACACAAGGATTCTGCCTAACACTGAGGGACACAAGGATTCTGTTTAACACTAAGGAACACAAAGATTCTGCCTAACACTGAGGAACACAAGGATTCTGCCTAACACTGAGGGACACAAGCATTCTGCTTAACATTGAGGAACACATAGATTCGGCTTAACACTGAGGGACACAAGGATGTATATATATATATATATATATATATATCTTATATATATATATATATATATTATATATATATAATCTTTACATATATATATATATCTTTATATATATATATATATATATATAATCTTTACATATATATATATATATCTTTATATATATATATATTTATACATATATATATATATATATATATTATATATATATATATATATATATATATATTTATATTTATATATATATATATATATATATATATATATATATATATATATATATATAGTGGTGAATGTAGAGTGACGTGTCATCATTACCCAACATTTTTTTTACCAATTTGAGCCAAATTGGATGAACGCATTTTAAAAATTTTTTTAAAAAAAAAGCCATTTGCATCCAGAAGTTTTTTAGATAGTCAATTAAATTTCGGTTTTGGCCGGATGAAAAAAAAGTTTTTAATCTCATTAGGACGTCATGCTGATGTCATCAATCGGGAGGAAAATTTAAAGAATCTTTTTTACAAAAGGGACACATTTCAAATCCAATTTTAACCCTCTCAAGGCAGCGGAAATGTTTTCGATAGTGAAGAAAGAGCACCAGTAGAAGTTTCCGAAAATTATCCGGAAACTTTTTTTAAAAATCTTTTTTTCTTTCTGGAAATAATTAGTTAGATTTAAGCACCATTTCAAGATCTAAAAGAGAAAATAATGAAAACGGAGGAGGGGGTTACGGATATTTTGTTTGTTTAAGGATGAAATTTGGTTAGAAATTAAATCTGAAAGAAATTACATATTGGAAACTGCACCCAGAATGACCAAATTGTTTGGTTTGGTTTATTTTACGGCATATTAACCTCAGTGGGTATTTAATGCCGATAAAGTTTTGAAATAAATTCATTCTTGATGATAATCACATTTTGTTTATGAACTCATGTTTGTCTATTTAACCCATAGATGGGACCCTAACAGGTACTACCACTCCGGGCCAGAATGAACTATGGAGCAATGGTGATGAAGGGGTGATCCACATTCCCCAAACCTCCAAAACTGGAACCTCATCATCAGATAGAGTTTAACGTCATTCCCAGGACATGTAGACCCTCAGCCACCGCCTTCTAGCACCCATATGATAAAAAGGGTTTGGGCTTGCCATAAGGGCAATAGGGTTGGGGAAGTCATATAGGTGCTAGGGCTTGACGTGACCAGCTGATTGTTCAGAGGGGGTCTCTCCGACCGCCCGTCTAGCCCAAGAAAGGGCCAAAGTGGAGTATTGCAAGCCATAGACTGCTCAACTACCTGGGTTCTATCCTTAAGCATCACGGGTCGCCACTCACATCCAACAGATGGCCCCATTTAGGGGAGTCTTACACCTCTGCAGAGGTGCTGTTGGTGCATTATAACGCCCCAGCGACAGGGCGGTGACCAAACTAGGAAAAAAAAACCCATAAATAATGCTGTTATGTTATGGCTCTTGTCGAGTTGATATAGAATTATTTAGTTATAAATGTTAGCCTGCGCACATCGGTACGTAAATATAAACAAACCACAACACTAATAAAATTGAGAGCACGTGTATATATATATATAAAACTGAGTTCATATATTTCAAAAGGAAAGGAGACGTATCTACACTCAACGGTAAGCATCTAAAGTCAGTAGAACAATTCACATACCTAGGTAATAATATCTCATCCACAGAAAGCGAATAAATAAATACACGAATAGGAAAAGCATGGTCGGCCACAAACAAATTATCAGTAATATGGAAATCCGATCTCACTGACAATTTAAAGAGACAATTCTTCCAGGCTGTGGTTATATCAGTGCTGCAGTATGGCTGCACCACCTGGGCCCTAACGCCTTGAGAATAAGCTAGATGGGAGCTGCACAAGAATGCTGCGTGCGGTCTTGAACAAACCATGGAAACAGCAACTCACGAGAAACAGTTGTATAGCCACCTGCCCCCTCCCCATCTCACAAACCATTCGAGTGAAACGGACAAGGAATGCTGGACACTGCTGGAGAAACAAGGACGAGCTCATAAGCGACGTTCTCCTGTGGAAGCCAACACACGGGCATGCTAGTGTGGGCCGCCCACCAAGGACCTACATTGACCAATTCTGTGAAGATGCTGGATGCTGCGCAGAGGACCTCCCTGGGACAATGAATGATAGGGAAGGTTGGCGAGAGATTGTCATGGATATCCTTGCTAATTGCGCGATATGATGATGATGATATATATATATATATATATATATATATATATATATATATATATATATATTGCACTAAAGCTGAGAGAATCAACTTTTGGTTCTCTAAAGCTTTTTTCCTATTTAGTTTAACGACACAAAACACATCAAAACATATTCCTTAGAGTTAGGATTGAATTATGTCTGAAATAAATTCCATTTTATTTGGTTCTAATTAGTCGTAATTTGCAATTAAGTCAAAAACTGACCCGACCCCCACTTAACTTTCAGCCTGTCACTTTTCACAATATGTTAGTTCTAACTAAGGTGTTAAGAGAGAGAAGAGTGTCTGAGAGACAAAGAGGCTTTTCAGCAGCCAGTACCAGCAGCCAATAACATAAAAATAGAAAAAGAAGGCCTATCTACCTCCCACATCCCCAATCTTTCTTTCTCTCTTTACGGCCACAGAGAAGACTAATTTTTTTTTTAATTCTCCGTCGTATTTATTTATTTAAAATTAAAAAATAACTTGCTTACACAATTAATACTTATTATCTATATAAGTATTATATAGATAATCTGTCTATAAGTCCATATACCGAAAATTTTTTTAATAGAATTAAATCTACATGTTTTAATATTTTAAATATACGTGTTTTAATAGATTTAAATCTACGTGTTTTAATAGATTTAAATCTGCGTGTTTTAATATTTTAAATATACGTGTTTTAATAGATTTAAATCTACGTGTTTTAATAGATTTAAATCTGCGTGTTTTAATATTTTAAATATACGTGTTTTAATATTTACGTGATTTAAATCTATGTTTTTAATATTTAAATTTCGAAAGTTGTTTTTACTAAACTCTCAATTTACAAAGCTCAAAAATCTACTCAAAAATTATCGCGGGAGGGTAACATAAAATAATTGTTTAATTTCTAAAAAGAAAAAATGTAAAATAAGATTTGTACACAATGTGTCTTAAAATTATTTTTTTGGTTGTAAAAAAAAAATTAAAATTGAATATCATGTTTTAAAAAATAAATTACATGTGTAATATTATTTTCCTTTCTTTTACTGATGCACATTATGTTACTACTTTTTGACTTAAACAAAAATTTGATCTTAAATAATCGATTTAATTTATTTTAATTCGTTTTTAAATTGAAAAGCAGACACCATTTTGGCAGTGCCTATTATAGGCTTATTTTACCGGCTCTGAAAATATTTTTATTTTGAATGCGAGTAATGTTAAAAATAACAACAGGTTTGACACAAAATTTTATTTATATTCATTTATATCTATATTTTGTGATTGATAAAGATACAAAAATATCTTCTTAATGAAAAATAGAGATACCGTTAATGACTTTGTGATCAAACATGTGAATTTTTACAAAAGTAAAAAAAAAAAAAATTAAAGGAAATGTTAAAGGTAAATTTGACTATCATGAATTTTTTCCAAAGTGGAAAAATAATATTTTTCACTATCAATTGTTAAAACATAAAATTGTAACCCTAACCCCAAACCCAACCTTAAACTTAACCCTAACCCTAACCCTAACAAGATGAAAATCTTGTCAAGTACCATTTTAAGAAATTACCTTTAAGATAGATTGTTTTACAGTTTGTTTATATCACAGAATTGCACAACAACTTCTTTTTAAGCAATTACCTTTTAAATAATCCCAGATTGCTTGTCAACAACCATTTTAATCTTCTAGCTTTTAGATAGTTTGAAATATATTTAAATATATTTCAAATATATTTACTGGCAAAATAGCCTATGGTCTATTTTATTAGAACCAAGTTTGTCTATTTTACCGGAACCGGCTAACTAACCTATTCGAAAAAAATATATAGAATTACAGAATTAAATTCTTCTAAATAAATGTAAATAAAATAAAATAAAATAAATAAGAAAGTTCATCTTCGTAAATAAAGTAAAATATTCGTAGAACCATAAATCTACATGATTTAAAGTTTTATTTTTATTTTTTATTAAACATTCAGTTTTCTGAGCTAAAAATATTATGTTTTAAAAATAAAATAATTGTTTTATTTCTAAGTAAATGTAAATAAACATTTTATTCACTCTCTATCAAGAGATTTTCAGCCGTATGGTATGGCAGCCAAATGATATGGCAGCCAAATCTGCACATGCGTAAAACGGACGTAGTTCTCCGTAATATAGCTGTACCAAAAAAAAGTACAACCCTCATTTTTGTGTCTCTTCTCAATACAATCCAACTTATTTAGACACCTTTGGAAAACTTTAAATTGATGAAATAATATTATCCTGTGATTTTTTCCAACAATCTAGCCTGAGCCCAATGGGTGACACACCGGGTCATGTTTTTTCTAGTATATATATATATATATATATATCATTTCTCTGAATGTTTGAGATGAGGCTTGAGGATTAGTATTATCTGCGATATATTCGGACTATGGAATTCAAAAAAGTTGAATATATATATATATATTAGGGTAGGTCGCTTTTTAACTTTTTGAATTCCAAAAACAGGTTGGGTATTGGTATGATAAGTACTGATACCAAAAATTAGATTTCTAACTTGCACCAATTTTTGAGCATTTAGTTTTAAATATAGTCTAACATAAAACCTCCCAAAATCCTTGTTTATAAATACATTTAGATATAAAATAAATATAGATATATACTGGGCTCGATATATTTACTGGATCCCAATTTCCAAAAATGAACACTAGAGGTCTCATAAAGAATAAATATTCTGTAGCTTTCAACAATACCAACTTATATATATATATATATATATATATATATATATATATATATATATATATATATGAATACATTTTTGGTACAGGAAAATTGGAGGAATCATATGTATGTAGGGAGATCATACAAGTTATGATACAAGTATACATAGGCAGTACATCCCAGAGACTTGAAATTAGAATAAAACAGCATGTTCCACGTACACTACGCAGCGCCATTGCTACTACATCCGGGCATTCCCAAGCCTATGATTCGGCAATAGCCGAACATTTGTCATCTATAAATGCTTGTAGGGCCGACTATACTGATGAGTATTTTCTCCGTCTTGCACAGAGCTAGGTCTAAGCAACACCTAACCACTCTTGAAGCTGCTTATTTTTCATTCTTTCGTCCCACTTTGTGCAGACAAAAACCCAAACACTTCCTTTACTTGTAGGGAGACATCTCCAATCCTGGTTCGACCAGAGGGTTATATATATATCCTCCCTTTTTGCCCCCTCTGGCTCACCTCCATTCGTTCTTAAAGAATATTTCTTATACAATTTTATTGGTCGCCGGTGTTTATACTTGAAAAAGAACCGGTCGGAAAGGCCTTCGTATTCCCCACATTTTATATTTTATTTTCGTAATAAAACATTACTATCTTATAACTTGAATGATTTCCCTACATACATATGATTCCCCCAACTTTAATAATATATATATATATACATATATATATACATATATAATATATTAAGATAAATATATAAAGGTTTTACATATCTATTTATTAGGTGACAAAGGAACATTTTATATAACAGCTCTATTTTATATTGAGCACTCTACCAATAATCCTGCCTTTGGTACGCCATTCCAGCAAAAGCTGAAACAGTGATCATCTCAAACTATAGTATATATATATATATATATATATATATATATATATATATATATATATATATATATAATATATATATATATATATATTACGCTTTTCAGTTGTAGGTCTTCGTAATTATCCAGTTCACGTTGATGCCCAGGATGAATAATCTAACTGCAAAGAAACCGTTAAAGGATGGAAACTATTTTTTAAATGAACTGACCTGATCACAATAGGAAATCCATTTTAATTTCGATTAACTGTGACATTACACTTTATGCAGCATCCATCAAGCCCGCGCGAAAATGTAATTATTTATAAAGGAAACTTCTCGAATACACCCTCTTTTATGCTATATATTAATTGTTTTGTATACAAATACGACTAGAAATTGCACGGATCCGGTTTTGATACCGGTCTCTGCCAACTGTGCTGGTTTCCACATGTGAACATCATTTATAAGTTCGTCCTTGCTTCTCCAGTAGTATCTAGCATATCTCGTTCATGTTACTCTGACGCTTTGTGTAATTGGGAGCAAGGGGCCGCATAGGTGCTTTCTTGTGAGCTGTCGAACTTCGAATTGAATTAAATTAGAATTAAAACAATTGAACTTCAATTTAAAAAAGTCGAAATTCAAATTAAATTAAATTGAAATCTTATTATAATGGAGATTGTGTGTTTTTCTGTATGTAACCGAAACTATATTACTAATCGAGTCACAATTAGCATAGTTATTTACATCACATTCTCCATGATTTTATTTATATTTAAACCTCAATTATTAATAAAATTGCTTCACCTTACTATTAGTGTTGTCCATATCTACATACAAATAACATGCAATTGTATTTATATATACAAAAAAATAGCGGTTTGCAGTGTGAATGGGAAGGCTAATTTACACATTGATATTAAAAATGTGATTTTATTAAATATGTGCTTTGTATTATTGATTTCTAACTGTTTGGTTTTATTTTAATGAATATAAGCAAAAATCTCTTCAATGAATCTTAAATGAAATCCATTAACAAGAAAAAATAATTGTCATTTTATTCTTTATTCCCTAATTTAACTAAATAGTTAAATAAGTAAAATTCAGCAATGAAAGACGGGAGTGGTGCAAGAGTAAGTTTCATTTCTATTTTTCTATTATACCCCCACTCTGTTACATATCTTTTTGTCTGCCTCTAATTTAATACGATATTTCATTACATTAAAACATAAATACTTGCACCCGGAGGATGCATATATTTGCTAGTTAGAATAATTGAGCTTCCATTGATTCCCTGACTTGTTTAAGACCGCACGCAGCATTCTTGTGAAACTCTAGTTTATTCTCTAGGTGCTTTGTTAGGGTCCAAGTGATAAACAGAAAGAAATATCTACAGTCAAGCTTTAGATTTTGAAACAAAAATAGTGTCTTTGAAAGATTGGGGAGTAAAACACATTTGATATTCTATAGATTATTTTTATTATATATTAATACTGGTGTTCCTAAATCTTCCGTCCGTTATCATCTTGCAATACCCTCTGGTTAAAAATGAGAACGTCCAAATCGTCAAAGATGAAATGCAAAAACGTAAATACTGATCATCTCGTGTCGCTTTTCCGCCAAATTCATATTTCTCATCAGTGTCGTCACCTTAGCTAATAAAGAAAGTATGGAGATGATACTCAGAAAAATATAATAAAAAAGAAAGAGAGTAAGGTAAAGATAGAGAGAGGGGTTGAGAACGCGAAAACAATAATGCTAATCTGTTTTAATCGATGATGAAAAGAAGAAAAGAAAGAAATAAAGAGTGAGATTACACACACACGCATATATATATATATATTATATATATATATATATATATATCTTATTATAATGGAGATTGTGGGTTTGTCTGTCTGTAACCGAAACTATATTACTATACAAGTCACAATTCCCTTTGTTATTTACATTATATTTACCATGATTTTATTTTTATCTATACCTCAATTATTAATAAAATTGTTTTACATTACTTATGCTATTGACAATATCTACATACTATTAACATGCAATTGTATTTATATATACAACGAAATAAAGGTTTACAGTATGAATGGGAAGGCTAATTTGCATATTGATCTTAAAAATTTGATTTTAATAAATATATGCTTAGTATTATTGATTTCTAATTATTTGCTTTCATCTTAATGAATATGAGCAAAAATCTCTTCAATAAATCTTAAAAGAAATCCTTTAACAAGAAGAAATAACTAATATTATTCTTTACTTCCTATTTTAACTAAACAGTTAAATTAGGAAAATTTACCAATGAAAGACGGGAGTAACGGAAAATGATGGAAGAGTTAGTTTCAAAGTTGTTCTATTTTTCAATCATACCCCCTCTGTTCCAAATCTTTTTATCTACATTCTTATTCAGTTTCATTACCCTTTCTAATTTAATATATTTTATTATATTAAAACTTAAATACTTGCACCCGGAGGGTGCATATATTTGCTAGTATATATAAAGAAACTCATTGCATTTTGTTTAATGTGTTCAATTCATTCTCTGTTTGGCAGCTGTTGTTCTATTCCTACACTCTTTATAAATATAAAGTAAGTGCACCAAAGACTGTCACTCAGGAATTGGCCTGCTCACCCACTCGATCAAGTGCAGATAATTTGGTGATGGACACTATGCCATCGTTCTTAGTGCACGGAATGGTGCCAACAACACTCTTTATATTGGTAAACTGATCAGGGTGCTCGACATACGCAATTTCGGTGAAGAATCACAGTTTCTTCATGACAGATTCTCTCAAGCTGTTCCGGAAAAGGAAATACAATCCATTGTCCAGAGATATCTACCAGCTGACAGTTGGTTTTGTTCATCTGATCGAGGATGAATTCACTCTCAACCCAAGGAGTAGAAAAGAAAGGTACTGTGTCAGGAGTTGACCCTGGTTGCAAATATCAAATCTGAATCAAACTGTCGACTCGGAGACACACACACACACACACACACACACACACCCCACACACACACCATGACTTTATCTGGACTAGCAAATATATGCACCCTCCGGGTGCAAGTATTTAAGTTTTAATGTAATAAAATATTGTATTAAATTAGAAAGGCTAATGAAACTAAATAAGAATACAGATAAAAAGATTTGAAACAGAGGGAGTATAATAAAAGATTTGAAACAGAGGGAGTATAATAAAAAATAGAACAACTGAAACTTACTCTTCCATCACTCTCGTCTTTCATTGTTATTTTTTCTAATTTAAGTATTTAGTTATAAGAGGAAGTAAAGAATAAAATGACAGTTATTTTATCTTGTTAATGGATTTCATTTAAGATTCATTGAAGAGATTTTTGCTTATATTCATTAAAATAAAACCAAACAGTTAGAAATCAATAATATTAAGCACATATTTATTAAATTCGATTTTTTAATATTAATATGCAAATTAGCCTTCCCGTTCAGATTGTAAAGCGCTATTTTGTTGTATATATAAATATAATTGCATGTTGTTAGTATGTAGACATAGTTAACAGTATTAATAATGTAAGACAATTTTATTAATAATTGAGGTTTAGATAAAAATACAAATCGCGGAGAATGTGACGTCAATAACTAAGAGAATTGTGACTTGAGTAGGAATATAGTTTCGGTTACAGACAGAAAAACACACAATCTCCATTATAATAAGATAAGTTTGGGGATTAAATCTGACACGGATTATTAGATGGGATATTCTAAAGTAATCAACCACATTCAGGTCTTCTATTTAAAAAAAAAAAAGTTTTATTACCCCTTGAATAAAATTGGATAAACTTCGTGATACTTATACTGATGGAAAGACGCAAGTGTGTGTATGTTCAATTATTAATAAAGGACTTGTGCCATAAAAATATGAAACATTAAACCTCGAAAAAGGAAAGTTATTTCACTGCAAATGAATACATACACCATGTTAATAATTTCTGATCCGTTATGGTTCTGTGAATGTTTTGGTATTTCTAGAAAGACTTTCTTTAATGTCGACTTACACGTGTATTCTTACTCTACGCTTCGAGTGGGTGAATATTAAATTAAAACAAAACAAACAACTTTTATCATGTTATTCCATAAAATAAGTGCATAGCGCACAATTTAGTACATTTTTTTAGTACATTTTTTCGTCTCATTTTTGAAAACGACCTTTTTTCCGAAAATATGAAACTATTTACAATTTAAAAAAGAAGAAAAAAAGTACATCTAGAAATAATTAAACTGAGAGAACCAACATCACCAAAGTTTAAATCGAATTTCAAAGAAAATATAAAAATGTAATAATTTTTGTTTGAAATAATACATTTAAAATAAAAACTACGCTTCCTATGCATACACAAAAATAAGCAAAATTAAATTCCCGATAAATAAAACTGTTGGTAATTTATGAGGAAGTGCGTCCCGTTCTCTTGCCCAAAAATTGCTACCCGGTGACTATTAAATAACGGCCCAGCTCAGTCTATTCAAAACTATCCATCTTCATATCTATCCATCTCAATTTGGTCATATTTATCTATATTACTTTAGATACTAAGATTTTGTTTATTCATGTTTGTTTAATGTCTTGTTTTTAGTTTAAATAAACAAGAATTACGACAAAAAAGCACCCCCCCCCCAAATACATTTACTGGTCGAAAATATCTATCTATCTCCATTTGTTCATATCTATCTATATTATTTTGTTTATCTATCTATATATCTATCTCATTCTATTCCAAACTATATATCCATCTTCATATCTAAACAAGAATTACGACAAATTACGATAAATAAACAAGAATTACGACGATCTGGGGTTGTCATTTTGTTAGTCACCGGGTAGCAATTTTTAAGGCAGGAGACCAGGACGCACTTTCTCATAAATTACCAAATTGTTAAACAATAGAATAGAATCAAGCTGTAATTGTAGACATAGTACAGGTCGGTCCCGAAAATATAATTAGAATTATACTTGTAAAAGTTAACGGTTTACACTAGCTAACATTTGGAATAGTAATTGAAGTTCATAGAAAAAATAATAGAGTGATAAGAACATCTTATTATAATGGAGATTGTGTGCTTTTCTGTCTGTAACCGAAACTATATTACTATTCAAGTCATAATTCCCTTAGCTATTTACGTCACATTCTCAATGATATTGTTTTTATTTAAACTTCAATTATTAATAAAATTGTTCTATATGATTAATACTGTTGGCCTTATCTACAACGTAATAATATACAATTGTATTTATATGTACAACAAAATGGTGGTTTATTGTGTGAACGGGAAGACTAATTTGCATATCGATATTAAAAATTTGATTTTAATAAACATGTGTTTGGTATTATTGATTGGTAATTGTTTGGTTTTATTTTAATAAATATGAGTAAAAGTTTCGGGGATAGATCATAAAAGAAATCGATTAATAAGAACAAATAACTGTAATTATATTCTTACTTCCTATTTGAACTAAATAGCTAAATTAGGAAAATTTAGCAATGAAAGATGGGAGTGATGGAAGAGAAAGTTTCAGTTGTTCTATTTTTCATTTATACTCCCCTCTGTTTGAAATCTTTTTATCTTCATACTTATTTAGTTTCATTTGCCTTTCTAATTTAATATAATATAATATTATATTAAAACGTAAACATTTGCACCCGGAGGGTGCATATAATTGCTAGTGGGAATAAATAATTAGGATTAAGCCTGGTTATCAATACAAATTATAAATGACTAACAGAATAACAGACATAGGGATAAGCAGTGGGTAGAATTGCCTCCTTTTAGAGACAAAAATTATCATGAAGATAGGAAGAAAAAAGATTTACGAGCAAAGCGTTAGCCCAAATCTCACCAAGTACCTAATTGCAAATAAGGATAAATAGTAGTAGTTTAGCTTAATCTAAATAAATAGTAGTAGTTTAACTTGAGGTCCTGATGAGATAGTGATTGAGGATTGAAATCATGGTAGACCGATAATCTTTTCACAATTATTATAGCTTTACTTTTTATGAAGTATTGTACACTCTCGATAATGAGTACCTCTTATTTTTTAGTTGTAGTAACAATAGATAAATCGGAACAAACATAACTGTTACATTGAAATTTATTCTAAATTAAAACGAGGAGCTGATGGTAGGTATGGTGCTCCACCTCAGAGGCTAACATAATCTCCTTGGTGAAAAAGGGATAGGCTGTCTCGCTGATACCGACATTAGGTACGACTTCACTTCTTTTTACTTACTTTTATTGTGATCATTTTTTACAGCTATTAATTATATGAATATTTTGTGGCAATAACTCTTATGACTAAAATGATAGAGCTGAATGGGTGAGGAATGGGGGCGAACAAGACATTTATTCTCTCTCTCGCTCTCTCGCTCTCTCTGTCTCTCTCTCGGAGAGGTCAGTCATGGTGTAATTATTTATTGATAAAAAGTAGGTTTGGTTTGGTTTGTTTTGTTTTACGGCATATCAACCTCTGTGGGTCATTTAATGCCGATAAAGTTTTGAAATAAATCAATTCTTAATGGATAATACAATTTTTTTATAAATACATTTTTCTATTTAACCCATAGATGGGACCCTAACAGGTACTACCACTCCGGGTCAGAGTGGAACAGGGAGCAATGGTGATGAAGGGGTGCTCCACATTCCCCAAACCTCCAAAACTGGAACCTCACCATCAGATAGAATTTAACGCCATTCCCAGGACATGTAGACACGCAGCCACCGCCTTCTAGCACCCATATGATAAAAAGGATTGGGGCTTGCCATAAGGGCAATAGGCTTGTGAAAATCATATAGGTGCTAGGGCTTGACGTTACCAGCCGATTGATCGGTGGGGGCCTCTCCGACCACCCGTCTAGCCCAAGATAGGGCAAAAGTGGAGTATTGCATGTCATGAAAAAAGTAGGGAAAAGGGAGGAAATAAAATGAAATAAAAAGTAAGATAAAATAAAAATATATTAAACGAAAAATTAAACAAGAACTAAAATTAGTAAGAAAAATAGTTCTCTCAAGTATGTAATGATTTGTAGAGTTACTTTACAGCTTCTTTTCTAATGCTCATAATTCATTTTGAAAGAAGAAAAAAAAACAATAATGTCCCCGTGTGCGCACATTTAATTGGTTAATCCAATCAGGTGCGTGATATAGTGGCGTACACTCGTCCAAAATCATTAAAAGACAAGTGTCTTATAGCGCTTCAAAGTTAGACGTTGGTTTAGAGATTGATCATCTCAATGGGTCGGCCTGGAGAGGGGGGGGTATCATGTTGAAAGACCCATTACTCCCCATTGACCCAAGTAAATTACATCACTGACGACACACTCCAGCGCCAAAAAAGTAAGTAGGGTATATTTAAGATATAGCAAACCACACCACACACACACACACACACACACACAATATATATATATATATATATATATATATATATATATATACTATGTATAAAAAATACATTTTCAAAATTTGTTTCTAAATGTGTTAGTGAAAATATTGATAATTAATATACACAGTTTCGAAAAATTATTTAGGATACTGAACTTTAAAATCTGCTCATCATTAAAAGGTTGATGCTTGTCCATCTTCATTTCTTCATATATATATATATATATATTATATATATTAAACAAAAAGTGACCGGTTGGGTCACCCATTGAACAAATAAAATATTAAAATTAATTAAAATTAATAAAAAGAGGGAGTAACGAAATGCAAACACTATAACAAATTAAATATTTTAAAAATATAGGATTAATAAGATAAAGATGCTAGAACCCTTTTCGATTCAAGGAAAAATAAAAAAAAAAAAAAATAAAAATAAATAAAATAAATAAAAAAAATAAATAAATAAAAAAAAAAAATCTATGACTATAATTTACTTAAATAAAGCCCCTCTAAATAGATAAAGAAATATATGAATAAATAAATAAACTAAAATAGACCCTTTATAAAAGCATCGTAGATAAGGATAGTACTAAAGGATAAAATTAAACAATAAAATAAAATAAATTAAAATAAATAAATAGATGTAAAGAGGAAAATCGAAGTAATAGAATGAAAGAGGTTCATATATGAACATAAAATACAAAATATAAGTAAAGAACGCATAAATATAAATGTAAGAATATAAATAGCAAAGTACAGAAAAACATGCTTTAAGAAATGATACACACTAGAAAGATAAAAGGCTGATAACCCTAATAAAGTAAACTCAGATACCCCCACCCGCTGAGAAAAAAGACATACCTTCCCTGCTTTCCACTTGACCCAATTAGAGCGAAACGACATCTAGACCATAAATTAAAATCCTGTTGGTCAGTCAAAATAAACTTAGGAATTTACCAAAGAGACTAGCAGACAAAGGAAATAAAACACCGCCAACCAAAAAAAAAAAAAAAAAAAAAAAAAAAAAATTCCAATAATAAAAAAGACACTTGAAAAGAAAGAATGCAATATGACCACCCCTAAATAAGGGAGGTGAAATGTATGAATATAAAATGAGTTTAGCCATGTGCCTGTCTAAATAAAATATATCAGTGGTCTGAAGAAGCTCGTGAGCATACTCGCGAGTGGAAATGGTCCATAACCACGATACCCATGGTATTTAAGGCCTTTTTATTCCCAAATAACTTTGCTCTGTTTACAATAATTAAACATTTCGCTCTCATACGGAACCTGAACTCTACAACAAACTACGGGTAGAGAATTAGGACCCACCGAGAATCACCTTGTACCAAGAAACTTGGTACCGTACCAAAGTATATATATTATATATATATTATATATATATATATATAATATTATATATATTATATGGTGACCACATTCTAACGGTCGTTGTCTTACCCTTTTGCAGAAGTGCGGCCGCAGTATTCCAGTATCTCCAATATAAAAGGCATGTGCTCATTAAACACGCATGGTTATGCATCCATTCTCATCAAGCTACACTGATTTGATTAGAGCTCTGCATTAAACAAGTTTCCATACTTGAAGCCCCCCCCCCCTTAAGAAAAAAGTATTTTCGCTAAAAAGAAAAGAAAAACAAAGAATGAAATAATTATGGAACTAAAGTCAAAAATTGAATGTTTAACACTTTCATGAACATGCGATTGTCAGTTTTGTCATAGGAAATTGTAAAATCTTGAAGATTAGTCCATGCCAAATGAAAGGAAACAGATGATGATAGATATATATATTTACTAACCCCTCCGCACGAGCAGGATGTGACACAAGGTCAATTTCTTAAGCGGAGTTCAACAGGTTTGAATTCAGAGTTTTCCTTCTCCTAGACCGGTTGCCTAACCAAGGTTATAGAGCCCTGTCTGCCCTACTATTTATCCATAGCTGGAGGGAGAGTAGGATTCATACCTTTCCCAAGGATATTAGCGCTAAGTGAAATAAGATGATGATAGATATAAGTAAGAAAACAGTATGCTAGAAGAAAGAAGGTAAAAAAGAAAGAAAGGGAGAAGAAAGAAGCTTGAAGAAAGATATGAAAGAAAGGTTTGGTTTGGTTTGGTTTGTTTTACGGCATTTCAACCTCAGTGGGTCATTTAATGCCGATGAAATTTTGAAATAAGATTCATTCTTAATGGATACTCATTTTTTTATATACTCCTGTTTTTTCTATTCAGCCCATAGATGGGACCCTAATAGGTAGTACCATGAAAGAAAGGAATAAATAAATAAATAAATAAAATAAAAAGGAATATGATAGAAGAAGGGAAAGAAAAAGAAAGAAAGGAAAGAAAGAAAACGAATGATGCATATTGTCACGATGACCCCCCCCCCCAAAAAAAAAAAAAAAAAGGATACGAAAAATTATAGCCACAGGTGTAGAGAACAATATCAAAAAAAATGTTTTGTATCTAAAAAGTTATTACTCGTGTATTCTTACCGAAACAAAATTCCTTTTCTTTTGATACGACTGAATCTGGTTCCTTCGACGACAATATTTATTTCATCACACACACTCACACACCCACTCACAGACATACACGGACATATATAAACACACTCTTTCTCTCACCCACACACTCCCTCTCATTCTGTCTATCTCTGTCGCTCTGTTACACACACATACACACACGCAGATATACATACAGACTTATAGAAACACTTCCCCCCCCTATCTCTTTCTCTTTCTGTCCCTCTCTCTGACACTATTACACACACACACACACACACACACACACACACACAAACAAACGCAAACACATGGACATACACAAACACTCTCTCTCTCGCCCTCTCTCTCTCTCTCTCTCTCTCTCTCTCTCTCTCTCTCTTTATGTCTCTTTCTCTCTCCCTCTTCCTCTCTCTCTTTATGTCTTTTTCTCTCTCCCTCTCCCTCTCTCTCTTTATGTCTCTCTCTCTCTCTCCCCGGTACACACACATGTACACACCCGGACATGCACATATGTAACATAATTATTAGATTCCTAATATTTATGTACAGTAGTGTAGAAACCAAAAGGGATGTTATAAGTTCAGCCGGCGGCCT
Organism: Doryteuthis pealeii; assembly: GCA_023376005.1. Classification (NCBI taxonomy): domain Eukaryota; kingdom Metazoa; phylum Mollusca; class Cephalopoda; order Myopsida; family Loliginidae; genus Doryteuthis; species Doryteuthis pealeii. The sequence goes on along the minus strand of CM042153.1, from coordinate 21,015,836 downwards.
TGAAGGATTGAATGACAAGGCTTGACCTCAGTCCTGATCCTGATCCTTCCGGTGGATACCGTGAGAATCGGTGGAGGAGACCCTCTTCCGGTTTAGATTAGAAAGAGATTTTTAGTCAGATCGGCCAAAAACCATGACGGTGGTAAGTCGTGTTATGCACGGTGCCTACTCAATCTGCGCAGGTAGTCTGGTGGGGATTTCAGAATAAAATATGATCTAAGTAAATCGAAGTCTTGTGTTATTATCTAAAAACTAAAAATGACACAGGGCTTCTGATAAAGAGAAATCCCCAATGGAAGACCAGACACGAAGTCCCCAAGACAAAGTCCAGACGCTAGAAGAGACGCTAGAAAAAAAGAAGTAAGAAGTAAGGAAAGAGGTATGCAACACATACACTAACACACTCTGTCTGTCTGGTTGTTCGTCTCTGTCTCTATCTATTTCTCTGTCACACACACACACACACACACACACACACACACAAACGACCGTTCTATGTGTTTGAAACAAATGACACTCATGTTCTAGTTCACTTCTAACGGTCATTGTTTCCATAATGCTATCAGTCATTTTGGAGTCCTTATGAAAGCAAAAACTTACGAATAGACTATTTAGCCGGTTTTAAAAGATAGCATCCGGGCATTTCAAGTTTAACGTCTTTCCTTATAAAAGGTAAAGCAAATAACTTTTTACAGGCATTGTGTTTAAAACGAAAAAAAAACAACGTTTTAATGAATATCAACAAGAAGTCATTGTTAGTATTAGGGTTAGGGTCGGGGTTAGGGTTAGGTTTACAATTTTATGTTTTAACAATTTATAGTGGAAATTGCCATTTTCAAATCATTTTGGTAATCTGAACATTAGCTACATAAATGAGAGTAACCTCCCCTTGTTTCTTTCACTTTGAGGAAGCCGTCTGTTTTTGTTGGCCATTTTCATTTCACCGTAAATCTACGCTGAAAATACAAATTAGTTCGAATCAATAAAACTGAATGTTTTAACACAAAAATATCATAAAATGTGTTCTTAATTGTGCTTGTGCATTATTTGAAATAAACGTAATTCTTATTAAGAACACATTTTATAATATTTTTGTGTTAAAACATGCGGTTATATTGATTACAGTGAAATGAAAATGGCCAATCAAAACATGATAGTCAAATTTACCTTTATCATTTCCTTTAACTTTTAAAAGAACATTTTTTTAAATTTCACATGTTTGATCAAAGAATTATTAACGGTATCTATATTTTTCATTTAGAATTTTTTTTTAATCTTTATCCTTCACGAAATATAAATATAAATGAATATAAATAAACTTTTGTGTTAAATCTCTGTTGTCATTTTTAACATTACTTGCATTTATAATAAAAAAATATTTACAGGGACGGTAAAATAAGCATAAATGTAAGTTTGTCTATTTTACGAGGACCGGCTAAATAAGCCTACAAATAGGTTTGTCTATTTTACCGGTACCGACTACGTAACCTCATATGCATATTCAAAGCTGAGTTATTTGGTTAGGTTCAATGCCATCCGTTCCAAAATAGAAACCCTTTCAGTGCCATTTTTTAAAAATCTTGGAATAGATACAAAAGCGTGACCTGAAACCAAGCGTATAGCCCGATATGTGCATGTTCAGAAACTATGCTACTATTAAGAACACAAAAACGCGCATGCATCCAAATCATATTACAAATGGCCGCTTATACACGAAAACAAAAACGCAAAGCAGCGCGACCTTTTTGTCTTAGGTAAACATACATGCTGATAGGTACGTGTCCTTCGTCCCTGACGCACAACAAGCTAAAAGGACGCAAGAAAATCATATCCATGCGTTCCAGTTTTTCTCTTTACTTCCCCCACCATTTCAAGCTATCTCTAAATACATTTCAATAGTTTCTTAGAAACGAATTACACTGGATAGGTGTCAGACAGCTTTAGTTGTTTCTTCAGATCATAAATAAATAAAAAAAACTACAATCTATCAAGAAACTTTAATTGGAACCCGTTAATTCTCCCGGGAACTCATTCAAAGCAAATATGTGCATCCCAGGACGCACTTAATCAAAAGCTATCAGCATCACTAGGTAAGTGTAATTCATCGAGCATTTCAGAATTTGGCCACAAGCTGTAATTATGGCCAATGGGTGGTCCAGATACTCGAGAATTACGAATCGTGAACCTAATTACGGTGTTGTGGGGTTGTTGGTCCGGTGGGGCCGATCGTTTCTCATTAGTTATGTCACGGTGATCAGATCAGGCTAAATATCAACTCCCAACGTTAAATATTACACCTTTAAATAAAATAATGAAAAGTAATAAATATTTAACAGTAACTGTTTGTAGTATTTTCTTCATTTTTCCCCTGCGTATACCTTGGAAAAATTATCGGGATTAGCACCGTGAAGCACCAATTCCAACATGGGGATATCTTCTAGCTCCAGAGTATGGGTAAATTCACTTTGTAATATACCGGGGAAAATATCCTAAGTTCCGATATATAAGTGAATAAACCTTTTCAAGTACAAAGGGAAGATAATTTCAAGGGGGCGGGAAATACGCAAATTTCAAATTCGGATACTGAATGAAAGAAAAACACGATAACAAATAGTAAGTTTCAACAATTTTAATAACAATGTAATAAAGGTAGAAGAAAGATATGTAAATGTCAATTTGATAGAGGGTGGCGTAGTAACTAATAAGAGTTCGTAAGATAGAGAGAGATGTAGAGTTGTTTGCAAAAACGATGTTCTGCGGGGGACTTATCTTTGATCCAGGTAACAATGTAGAGTTCTTTGTTTGTTGAAGAGTTCTTTGACAATAAGGTAGCTAAACTACAAATTCCTTATCGAAGTAGTATCAATTTAGTTCTTGGTTGTAGATTTCGTAGAGTTGAATGTCGAGTGAGTTCTTAAGTTGTTTGTAGAGTTCTTTGATTGTTGATTTCGTAGAGTTGAATGTCGAGAGTTCTTTGAATGTAGATTTCGTAGTGTTCTTGATTGTAGAAGATTTGACTTGTGGAGTTCTTAGAATGTCTTGAAATAAGTGACTTGGGTGTTGTTTGAATTTTGAGTGAGTGCCGGCTTATTCTTTTTCCAGTCTTTGAGGGAGATACTCTTAATTCCCCAAAGACGTGTTGAAGTTATCGACCTGTGAGGTATCAATGCTACAAGGTCCTCACAGGTGGCCGTCCACAGTGACACTGCCGTATCAAAAGTAAAATTCTCCCTTGCATAATCGTGACGTCACATTTCTCTCTGTAAGCTTGGCCCTCCCTTTTTTCCAAGCGTACGTGTTGAAGATGACAGTGTAGTAGGAGTTGTTCGCTGGGGTCAAATTCTGGGACGAAGCAGCAACCGTGACGTCATGGGCTTCTCGGAAGATTCTTTATATTTTTCATTTTTATTTTCATTTTTAACATAAATTTTGATAAAATCTAAAAACATTAGAGTTGCCTCGAGAGTCTTTGCTGAAATCCGTCTACTGTATATAATAAGGAGAAAAAAGGAGAGAGATGATGTCTTAGGTGGGTCTGTTTCCTATTCAGCAAGACTTGATTGTTCGTTTTTATTAGGGTTTCATAACCGCACGGTGAGAAGATGTCATCATGAGAGCAAACGACCCTAGCTGCTCTTTTCTACAAACGGCCAAAATCTAACTGACTCAACTCACGCATTTCTTTTAGCCAATCAGAAATCGGTGTCCAGGTCAGCGAAAGGTCAACTGCCTGTCAAACACTTCTACAGCGGTTAATGTTAACTTTCCATTCATCATACCTTTCAAATCTTATTACACTTACAGACATGATTTGTTGTCTACCCACGAATTATGTAACACTAAGATTTGACGAATAGTCAGAATCTGAGAGATTGTCGATCGATTTCTACGAAACCCTTATTGATTTTTGAATGAGGATTTTCCCACTTCATATCATATCCGATTAATATGGGCATTATATATCTTCGTAGCTTTATCGGTAAGAGATATATCACTGTGATATATTTCATTATATAAAACCCTAAACACGTGTACCTTGGGGGTACACACTTTTGCTAGTATATATTTTAAAAAATCAATTAGAAATCAATAATATCAAGTAAATATTAATTAAAATCAAATTTGTAAGATCAATATGGAAATTAGCCTTCCCGTTAACATTGTAAATCCCCTATTTGGTTATATACATGAATTCAACTTCAAGTTATTATCATATAGATAAGACCAACGGCATTTTATAATAGGAATTAATCTTAATAATCTAAATTGTGATGAAGATAAAGTCACGGAGAATGTAGCATATATAATTATGTCAAATTGCTCGTATATAACTATGCAGACCGTGGTGATGTAGTTTCGGTTACCGACAGACAGACATAAAATTTTCATTATAAGATGCGAACACTGTCACGATACAACTACGATTAAAACCTGTCAATTATGCTGTCTTAACCTATCTGTGTTTTTCCATGATTTCTTATCGTTAAACGTAAAATTTTGAATTCTACTCTTTTTGCACACAGTCCTATGTGTTTTTTAAAAAATGAAGGTGACATCTCCACACTCGATGGTGAACTTCTAAACTCGGTGAAACAATTTACGTACCAAGGTAGTAATATCTCATCAACAGAAAGCGACGTTAATGCACACATAGGTAAAGCACAGAGTGCTTTAAACGGATTGTCAGCGATATGGAAATCCGATCTCATAGACAAGTTAAAGCGAAAGTTCTTCCATGCTGTATGTTTATCAGTACTACTGTACAGCTGCACTGCTTGAACCCTAACAAAGCGCCTTGAGAATAAGCTAGACGGGAGCTGCAAGAGAATGCTGCGTGCAATCTTGAACAACACGTGGAAGCAACACTCCACGAGAAAACAGCCGTGCAGTCACCTGTCCCATATTACACGAACCATATGAGTGAGACAAAGTTGAGGGGTTAAAGTCATGGGAAATGGACTCGTCGCCCCGAGTTCAAATCCTGGATGTGGTAATTACATTTCACTTAGCCTTGGGAAAGGCATGAATCCTACTCTCCCTCCAGCTATGAAGAAATAGTAGGGAAGACTGGGCTCTTTAACCTTGGTTAGGCAACCGGTCTAGGAGAAGGAAAACTCTGAACTCAAACCTGTTGAACTCCGCTTAAGAAATTGACCTTTTGTCACATCCTGCTTGTGCGGAGGGGTTGGTAAATATATATATGAGTGAGGAAAACAAGACACGCTGGGCACTGCTGGAGAAGCGAGGATGAACTCATAAGTGACGTTCTTCTGTGGAAGCCATCACATGGGCACATCAGAGTGGGCTGCCCAACAAATACGTACTCTGGATACTGAATGCTGCACAGAGGACCTCCAAGGGGCAATAAATATTAGGGACAGTTGGCGAGAGATTATCATGTAAATACATGCTACTAGCGCGACATGATGAGGGTTTGACACATCGCATTCATTGTGCATTCATATTTACATTTTGGTGTAATTATTTCTGAAAATATTTTATTTTGTATACAGTCATATCCAATTCGAAATTTTTTAAAACATATCTATTTGACCCGTAGATGAGATTCTAACAAATACTACTACCCAAGGTGGACCTGGGAGTAATATTATATGATCTTAAGTATTCCTATTGACACACAATTTCATGGAACTTCAATGAATTAGACACACATACGAAATGATTATTGTCCTAAATTTTCTGGTCAATTTGACCTTTTTTAAGCTCAGATAACTTCTTACGAGCCATTAGCAAAGGACTAATCTTAAATTCGGATAACAAATCAAGGAAAAGTACATTTTAATATCTTCCTTATTTTTGGTATTTCTGAGAATTTTCTTTTAAGAAAATCATGAGTTTTCACTACAACAAAGGGAACTTTGACTATATATATATATATATTCAATTCCTAGACGAAGCTGTTGGCATTTCACATAGCGCTAATACCCTTGGAAAAGGAATGAATCCATATATTCTCCTTCCAGCTATGGGTTAAATAGTAGGGCAGACTGGGCCCTTCAACCTTGGGTAGGTAACCAGTCTAGGAGAGGGATAACTCTGAATTCAAAATTCCTGAGGTCGGTCGTTGATTGGGTTTGTGGCAACCCTTGATGCACCAATTCTTTCCTATCGACTGTGCAAAAAAGTGTGGATGGTCCAACACAAACCTTCACCACTATAAAAAAATCACTGTGTGGGAGTTCATTGTGTGTATGAACCCTCATGCGTCGAAAATCGACGAGAGAGTACATAATATATATATAATTTATACGCAGTTGTATGGTTTCAAGTCATTATTTTTATTTAGAAATAATCAATAGTTTCAAGTGACTAATACTAACTATTTTTAGTAAAACATTTATAAGTAAGTAAAGTCGACGGGGCGGCCTAAAGTCGGTATCAGCCAGTCAGCGAGGAGTCTATCCCTTTTTCAATAGCGCTAGACCAAGTAGATTGTTTTAGCATATGAGGTGGAGCGCCACATCTACCGCACAGGTCCCTGTGCTACTCATACACTGAGTTGGCCAGGACCGGTATCGAACTAGGAACCTTGTGGCTTCTAGCCGAACGCTCTACTAAGCTAAAAATGCTGTTAATTATTCTTAATATAAATAATTTACTTTTATATATTTTCATGTATTCCTATCAAATAAAAGTATTTAAAAATATCTATTGGACACTAACATATTCCAGGTCATATTGGACCTGGGAAAATGGTAATGAAGGTACACTTCGCATTTCCCAGCTCTTCAGAACTGGAGCCTCACCATTAGATGCCGTTTAGGATCCGAATTAAAGTGGACCTGAGTCTAATGAATGGGAAGGAATGACTCTTTATTCCCCAGAGCTGGATTCAATTTAAATGTTATTTGGTTGGTTGGCCTAGCACCTATATGATTGTCCCGAACCTATTGCCCTTATGGCAAGCGCTAACCATTTTAATCATATATATGCTTGAAGGAGGTCGCTGCGGTTTTTCATGTCCAAAGTATGACATTAAACTGTATCTAATGAAGTTACAAGTTTGGAGCGCTGTGGAGTATGGGGTACTCCTTCATTACTCCCAGTCCGACTCTGATCCAGAGTGGTAGTACCTTTTAGGGCCCATCTATTGGTTGAATAAGAAAAATTAGTTTTGAAAAATATTGTTAAAAATTGAGTTTTAAAAATTGAGTACTCATCAAGCGTGTATAGAACAAAACATCTTCGGCATAATATAACCCGACAAGAGTTGACGTGCCGTAAAATTCAACAAACCAAACCATTCTGATCCGGATTGGTAGTACTTGTTCGGATTCCATCTCTGGGTCAAATCGATCTGTTTGGAAGTCATTCACTTTTGATAGGACTGTAAAATATTTTTAGAAACTAAACAAAAATACGCTTCCCTTACCTCTAGGCATAATATAACCCTAGATGGGATGACATGCCGTGAAAATCAATCAATGTTCATTTGCATTGGAATTCCAAATTACTCTTGAGGCTTTTCGTTGATGAAAACTATTGTAACGTAATGGAGAGCGGGAGAACCAGGAATGTAACAGTGACATGTAAATTAGCACGTTAAAGATTTTAGAAGGAAAATAAAATTACGTGTAGATTAGAATGGAACATTTAAGGATGAATCAGCACAAGGTCACATGGCATTTTTCTATTGCACGAGACCTGACACGTGGCGAAGTGGGAGAAAGGAAGAGTGAGAGGTGAGAATGTTAGGGAGTTTGGAACAATGCGCTGACTGAGTGAGATGTGGCTCTCGCTCCGGGCAGTTTTGGCTTGGGGAAAATAAAAATCTCATGAAAATGGAAGTGGCCTAAAAACTATAAATGGCACAAGACAAGATGTCCCCCAGCATCCCAATGCAGGTTTCCAGACTCCAAGTAACAAAAATTGTCAGCAAAATCCAGCATCGGTCCAACAACCGGATTCGAACCTCTCCACATATCATACAAGATGAGATAAGTATACAACTATTATTTCTATATCAATACGTCATCACTCTATTCGACAAATTGACTGAAAACAGAATACGATTTGTTTATAATCAGCACTACCGAGGTATTTGAACTTGTCTACTAATTCCATTCTACTAATGGACAGAGACACCACACGTCTAGTCCATCTCTTGTGGGTACCAGACCCGGAGAGAGAGAGAGAGAGAGAAAGAGAGAGAGAGAGAGAGAGAGAGAGAGAGAGAGGCTGAGTTTAAATAGCTAATAGTGTCACCTAGTGACGAAACCCTAGTGACAAGGGAAGATAAACCTGTTGGACACAAGTCCATCCAGCAGGAGCAGACAATTGCTACTCTACCATATTTGCCGCCTAAATGCCTATAGAAGATAAAAGTGCTATATTTCTAAGCAGATAGTGCTCAATATCATTGATAGACCGTTTATATTTGGGTTAAGGTAGGGGGACAATGTCAACACATGGTTACTGACAGTTTCTTGCATGGCCGATCTTCAGACAACATAAGCGAGAAACTGTCAGTAACCATGTGTTGACTTCATGTCCTCGCTACCTTAACTCAAACATATATATATATATATATATATATATATATATATATATATATATATACAGGGTGTCCCAGAAGTCGCGCACCATATAATTTTTTTATTTTTTATTTTTCAGATTTTATTGGATATGGGTGAGAAATTAACAATACAAGAAAGAGTTGAATTGGTTTTTATGTTTGGAAGAGATGGGGCAATATACCGCTCTGTAGCTGAAGAATTCAACTGTACTCATCCCGAGCGAGAAAAACCATTGAACCATACCACTGTCTGCCGTTTGATAAAACGTTTCCAAGAAACTGGCTCAGTTGCTGACCGCGAGAGATGTGGTCGACGAAAGAGTGCAACTGATGAAGCAACATCAACTATGGTTTTAGCGAATGTTGTTAGAAGCCCCGTGAAATCAGTAAGGAAAATAAGCCAGGAGCTTACGATTAGAAAATCATCAGTACATCCGTACAAAGTGCATCTTGTGCAAGAATGGAGAGGGTGAACAATTTGAGCATCTATTATGATTATGATGAATAAAATTGATATTCATGTCTTTTTATACTTTTTATATGTATTTTCATACATGGTGCGTGACTTCAGGGACACACTGTATATATATATATAATATATATATATATATATATATATATATATGTGTGTGTGTGTGTGTGTGTGTGTGTGTGTGTGAATAAGGGTTCATATCTATCTATCAATTTCATCTGTTCATATCTATTTATATCTACCATTCTATCTATCTAAACGTAAAGACGGATAGATGTATAAAAAAAAAGATAAAAAGGAAGAAACAATAATTGAGGAGATGACACCATAGGATTAAAACACAAGAACTCTGTTTTATCTGAGTTTTCGTATAAACAACTAACTCTTGAATCAAAAGATAATTCTTGCTACCTGCTCCAGGCTATGCAGCAGAGATTTGGCTTGGACGGTGTATTTCTAAGAAATGCAATTAGATAAAGTTTGACAGTTTCTAGTATCATATCATCACCAGTGACCAGACGCTTACAGTAGATGAGGTATTGCTACTGGGGTATATGAACTTGTCAACTAATTTCAGAGACTCACCATTTAATGAGAAAATGGCACCATAATTTATATGTGACCAAAAAATGTTTCCGCCCTGTTGGCTGGGGCATTAGAATGCACCGACTGCATCTCTGCAGAGGGGTAAGACTCCCCCAATGGGGCCACCTGTTGGACGTATGTGGAGACCCGTGATGCTTACGGATAGAGCCCAGGTGGATGAGCAGTTCATGACTTGCAATACTCCACTTTGGCCCTATCTTGGGCTAGACGGGCGGTCGGGGAGCCCCCCTCCGATCAATCGGCTGGTAACGTCAAACCCTAGCACCTATATGATTTTCACAACCCTATTGCCCTTATGGCAAGCCCCAGCCCCTTTTTATCATATGGGTGCTAGAAGGCGGTGGCTGCGGGTTTACATGTCCTGGGAATGACGTTAAACTCTATCTGATGGTGAGGTTCCAGTTTTGGAGGTTTGGGGAATATGGAGCACCCCTTCGTCACCATTGCTCCCTGGTCCACTCTGACCCGGAGTGGTAGTACCTGTTAGGGTCCCATCTATGGGTTAAATAGAAAAATGTATTTATAAAAAAATTGTATTATCCATTAAGAATTGATTTATTTCAAAACTTTATCGGCATTAAATGACCCACTGAGGTTGATATGCCGTAAAACAAAACAAACCAAAAAATGTTTAAAATGCAGCCATTATTTTTTAGGCGTGGGGGAGGTACAGCCCAGGAAAAGACAACCTGAAACTAAACTAATGATTTATTTGGCTACCAACCCCACACAGATTCCAAGCGGAAGCCAGAGATGCTTATGGATTTCTAAGCAAACTACTTTGAAAGACTTGAATAATTTGTATTTGTTTTAAGGTAATCTAAAAAAAACATCTCAACAGAGCCTGAGCTTACTGTGGCCTGGACGTTGTGTTTATACACAATAAAGATGAGGTCAACAGACCGAAATATAAAAAGATATTCATATCAAACCTCATCTCATAAATACATATAAGCTTAATGGTTAACGAGATAGATGTGCAGACCATTGTTAGTGACTTTGATTCTCACTGGGCGCCCCATATTTCTGGCATTGTGTCACATCTAAGCAACGCTTTGTAAATAACTATGGAGGCGCGTGGTGTAGTGGTTAGAGTCGTATGGAATGGACTCGTCACCCGAGTTCAAATCCTGGATTAAACCAGTTGCATTTAAAATAGCGGTAATTACCTTGGAAAATGTATGCATATAACTATTCTCCCTCCAGCTATGGGTAAATAGTAGGGCAGACTAGGCTCTTTAACATTAGCTATGTAACCAGTCTAGGAGAAAGAAAACTCTGAATTCAAACCTGTTAAACTCCGCTTGTGTCGCATCCTGCTTGGGCGTAGGGTTTGGTTTAGCTCAGACTATAGAGCGTCCGCATAGAAACCACAAACTTCCTGGTTCGATACCGGCCCTCGCCAACTCAGGTATGAGTAACACAGGGATTTTTGCGGTAAAGTAAGGAGCTGATGGTAGGTGAGGCGCCCCACTTCAGACAAAATCAATCTCCTTGGTTTAGCGCCAGTGAAAAGGCGATATAATCCCTCGCTGTCCGGCTGATACCGACTTTAGGCCACACCGACAATATATATATATAAGGTGTGTCAAAAAGTATTGAGATTTTTTGACACACCTTGTATTCTGAAAAAATAACGTTCCATTCATTCTTCATTTCTATCTTGGTAATTACAGCTTTAAACTTGGTACTTTTTTGACACACCTTGTATTTAAAAAAAAACAAAAAAAACAATAACGTTCCATTCATTCTTCATTTCTATCTTGGTAATTACAGCTTTAAACTTGGTACTTTTTTGACACACCTTGTATTTAAAAAAAACAAAAAAAACAATAACGTTCCATTTATTCTTCATTTCTATCTTGTAATTACAGTTTTAAACTTGGTACTTTTTTGACACACCTTGTATTTAAAAAAAAAACAAAACAAAAAACAATAACGTTCCATTCATTCTTCATTTCTATCTTGGTAATTATAGCTTTAAATTGGTACTTTTTTGACACACCTTGTATTTAAAAAAAAAAAAAAAACAATAGCGTTCCATTCATTCTTCATTTCTATCTTGGTAATTATAGCTTTAAACTTGGTACTTTTTGACACACCTTGTATTAAAAAAAAACAAAAAACAATAACGTTCTATTTATTCTTCATTTCTATTTTGGTAAATACAGCTTCAATGTCGATTCTGTAATTGAATTAGTAATAATAAAAAAGGTTTTTTGCATTATTTTCTTGATATCCGAGTGTTTTCCCGGTTCATTTTCCTAGGTGTACTCTGTGTGTGTTAGTGTGTCTGTATGTATTCATGTATGTGTGTGTGTTTGTCTGTTCATCTCATCACTTGAACTGTGTAGACTCACACCTACACAACACACACGTAATCTGACCCCCACCATGTACAATCACAAAGGCGAGTAAACGAGCACTAAATCCTTAAAACTCCACCACACGGAACAACACCATCCGTACACCGCTTATCTCTTTCCCACAGAAACATAACTCAGCGATGGCATCACTTAATGTTTAGATAGACATGATACAAATCTTGAAACTTGTGTTCACAGAACACGAATCAAGCCATTGAAATACAAGGAACAGGATTCAGAATTTCTTTTGCTTGTTTTTTTTTTTTTTTTTTTGGTTCTTTTTTTTTGGGGGGGCCTATAGATTCAATTTTGGTGCTTCCATTGTTGTTGTTCCATTCTGTTCCGATCGTGTTTATTTAACTTCTTGTCTCCTTAATTGCGATTCATTTAATTCTTCGTGCTATTTTTTTATTTTACTTCTACGTTTCATTCTTTCCTTGGTTCTTTCTTTCAATTTTCATTCACTTTTTCTTTCTTTTCTTCATTCTTTCACGTTTTATTCTTATTTTATTTCTTTTCTTCCTTTTCTCTTTTTTATTATTTTCTTTTCTTTTTTCCTTCTTTCTTTCAATTTTCATTCACTTTTTCTTTCTTTGTTCTTTCTTTCACGTTTTTATTCTTATTTTATTTCTTTTTTTCCTTTTCTTTTTTTATTATTTTTCTTTTCTTTTTTCCTTCTTTCTTTCAATTTTCATTCACCTCTTCTTTCTTTTCTTCTTTCTTTCACGTTTTATTCTTATTTTCTTCTTTTCTTCCTTTCTCTTATTTTTATTATTTTCATTTATTTTTCCTCCTTTCTTTCAATTTTAATTCACTTTTTCTTTCTTTTTTTCTTTCTTTCACGTTTATTCTTATTTTCTTTCTTTTCTTCCTTTCTCTTTTTTTATTATTTTCTTTTTCTTTTTCCTCCTTTCTTTCAATGTTCATTCACTTTTTCTTTCTTTTCTTCTTTCTTTCACGTTTTATTCTTATTTATTTCTTTTCTTCCTTTTCTTTTTTTTTATTTTTCTTTTCTTTTTTCCTCCTTTTTTCAATTTTCATTCACTTTTTCTTTCTTTTTTTCTTTCTTTCACGTTTTATTCTATTTTTATTTCTTTTCTTCCTTTTCTCTTTTTTATTATTTTTCTTTCCTTTTTTCATCCTTTCTTTTAATTTCTATTCTCTTTTTCTTTCTTTTCTTCTTTCTTTCACGTTTTATTCTTATTTTATTTATTTTCTTCTTTTTCTCTTGTTTTTATTATTTTTCATTTATTTTTTCCTCCTTTCTTTCAATTTTCATTCTCTTTTTCTTTCTTTTCTTCTTTCTTTCACGTTTTATTCATATTTTCTTTATTTTCTTCCTTTTCTCTTTTTCAAAAAATATTTTTAATTTATTTTTTTCCTCCTTTCTTTTGCGTTTCATTCTATTTTCTGTCTTTTCTCGTTCTTTTACTTTTCATTCATATTTTTTAAATTATTTTCGTTCTTTTTTTCATTTTTTCTTTTTTCTCTTACTCTTTTTTGTATTTTTCTTTTTTCTTTTTTTCTTTCTTTCAATTTTATTTATTTTTATTCTTAAATTTTTTGGCTTCGATTACTTTTTCTGATTTACTTTTTATTCTATTTTTTTGTTTCTTTCTTATCTTTTATCAAAGCATATTTTCATTTTTCTTTCCTGAATTCTTTAATTCTTCTCTTTTTTTCATTTCTTGGGTTTTTCTTCCTTTTCTCTCTCTCTTTTTTTCAATTTGCTTAGATATACTTTTCTTGCTTTTTCTCTCCTTCTTTGTTTTTTCTTTCTTTGTTTTTTCTTTCTTCTTTCTTCTTTGTTTTTTCTTTCTTTCTTTTCCTTTTTTTTCTTTTTTTCTTTCTTTGCAATTTTTCTTTTTTCTTCTTTTTTCTTCCTTTATTTGTTATTGTTTTGTTTTTTGTTTTTTCTTTATTCTTACATTCTTTGTTTCTCTTTCGTACTTTCTTATTTTTATTTTTTCTTCATTTCTTCTTTCCTTCTTTTTTTCTTTTTTTTTCTTTTAATTCGCTTCGATTTCCTTTACTTGATTTTTCTCTCCTTCTTTTTCTGTCTTTGTAATTTTTTTTTCTTGTTTCGTTTAGTTTCCTTAAATTTCTCTTTTATCCTTTTTCTATCAATTTTGTCCTTTGGCTATCATTTCACTTTGCAATGCTTTTTTTTAAATTTTATTTCTCTCCTTCTCTCTCTTCTCTTTCTTTCTTTCTTTTTTTTTTTTTTTTTAGATGGGACAGGCCGTTAATGAATATTGCCACATAGATATTAACCGGATTAAATAATTTGGGATAAAAGCCACCCACGTAGGGAGAGCATATCTCTATTAAGCCAAAGAACACCAGGATTTAACCTTGATCAAAAGTTGGTTGGATTTTACGGCATGTCAACCCATTGTGTCATTTTATGCCGTATTATTTTATTCATTCTTGATGGATACTCAATTTAAAAAAAAAATCAATTTCTTTTAAACCGTATTTAAAAAAAACAACATTTTGTTCTATTCAACCCATAGATTGGACGTTAACTATTACTACCACTCAGGGGCAGAGTGTAGCTTGGAGTATTCCCCAGAGCTCTAGAATTGGAACCTTCCCATCAGATAGAGTTTAACATCATACCCAGGATAATACGACCCTCAGCCACCGTCTTCTAGCACATATATGATAAAAAGGGTTGGGGCTTGCCATAAGGATAATAGAGTTGGAACACTCATATAGGGGGTAGGGTTTGATGTGACCAGCTGATTGATCGACGGCCTTTTTAGCTAAATTAACGGGCAAAGTGGCCTGTTGTAAATCATGGACTGCTCAACCACCAGAATTCCGTCTTTAAGCATCACCGGTTGTCCCATTGAGGAGATTTTAACTCATAGTTGGGAAGATGAAGAGGTTATACCTTTACCAAGGGCATTAGCCCGAAAATGAAAGTAATAATGTGACTGGAATTCGAACTCGCTTAAGACGATGTTGCACATTAGCACACTCCCCCATCATGGATATAGATAGAAAGATATATAGATCGATAATTAGGAAGCGCGTGGTGTAATGGTTAAAGTCATAGAAAATGAACTCGTCGCCCCGATTTCAAATCCTGGACGTAGTAGTTGCATTTCACTTAGCGCTAATACCATTGGGAAAGGTATGAATTCTACTCCGCCTCCAGCTATTGGTAAATAGTAGGGCAGACTGGGCTCTTTAACTTTGGCTAGGTATCCAGTCTAGGAGAAGGAAAACTCTGAATTCAAGCCTGTTAAACTTCGCTTAAGAAATTGACCTTGTGTCACATCTTACTCATGCGCAGGGGTCGGTATATATATATATATATATATATATATATATATATATATATATATATATATATATATATATCAATAATTACAATTACTTGCAAGGCTGGTGGATATACCACAGTATGATAATTTAATTGCTACAACGTTTCACATGTTTACTTAAGAGCTACTGCAAAATAGCCCGATATGTGAAAAGTATTGTAGTCTTGATTTAACTCACTCTTTTTCTTTCCTTTTTTCATTATGTTCGATTGAAATATATTAGCATTATCGCTTTCGTGCGCTCACAACCTCTCAATCCCCTACTATTCCTTTGTTTTATGTTTTCTGTGTAGCATGTCCCTTTTCTTCCCTTTCATTATAATAAAAAACGGAATATTCAATTATTTAACTTCGGAAAGGGAAATGTATGCATTCAACTACTCTCTCCCAGTTATGCATAAATAGTAGGGCGGACTGGGCTCTTTAACTTTGGCTAGGTATCCAGTCTAGGAGAAGGAAAACTCTGAATTCAAGCCTGTTAAACTC
>CM042153.1:20992535-20995035 GCA_023376005.1 Doryteuthis pealeii | reverse complement strand
CGTATTTTTGTTTGTGCGTATGTGTATGATGTCATGCGCGTGCGCGTGGAAATGCGTGAAGGCATCAACGCTCTATCACAGATATTGAGCACTCTCACTAAGTTGATTTAATATAGCTCCCCAAAATCCAGTCTCATCAGATGGGAACACTGTACGCTGGATTACTATTACTTTTTCTAGTATACTAGTGCCAACCATACACATTAATAATATATATATATATATATATATATATATATATATATATATATGAGAGGTATCCAAAACTTGGTAGTGAGGGATGATTGTATGTGTGATTTCTAAGATACACTGTATTATTATTGTATGATCCAGTATGTATAAATACAGTGAATCTTTAAATCACTAAAGAGAGCTCAGTGTAGAATAAACTTTTTAGAATATATACAGAGAAATATTTATCTTAGAAAGGAAGGAAAAACTCAACACCGTAATTCCATAATAAATTTATTTCGACCAAAATTGGGGCCTTTATAAATCTAAGTTGATTTAATATAGCGCCCCAAAATCCAGTCTCATCAGATGGGTCTCAATTCACTTTTTTCCTTTTTTGAGATTTCAGTTCAAACTGGTTTCCATTATTGTTTTTTGAGATTTCAGTTCAACCTTTTTGTCGAAATGAATTTATTATGGAATTACGGATTTGAATTGCACAACTGAAAAAATGTTTACTTCTCAAAAATAAAATGAAAAATAAAAAAGTAAAAAAATAGATTAAAAAATAAAAATTCATTTTTTGAGAAGTAAAAATTTTTCAGTTGTGTAATTCAAATAACTTGATTTTCCCATCTGATGAGACTGGATTTTGGGGAGCTATATTAAATCAATTTAGATTTATATAGGCCCCATTTTTGGTCGAAATAAATTTATTATGGAATTACGGTGTTGAGTTTTTCCTTCCTTTCTAAGATATATATATATATATATATATATATATATATATATCAGTTAAATAGCTGCTTCTTAATGGTAGATGCTGACCTACATGAGTCAGACACTATCTACCTAGTTTTCACCCGAATGCTTTATTAATATATATTGGTCAATATGTGGGTTTCGTCCACTTGGTGGCGTCCACAATTTGTTACCTTTAGTGGAAGAGGGTTCTTGGATAAGAATGGGTGGTTTTGTGTTGTGCTGTAGTGGTTGGTGCTTTGTCTGCGTGATATTCTTTGAATTTTATTTTTCGAAGGTATCTTTCCATGTCATAGCAGATTTAGTTGTTGTATAGAGCAGAATGATAACCCTTTATTAAATAAGGAGGATTCCTGTTTTGTGGGTGTATAGCTTGATAGGTTGACGATAGGACTGGTGGTGGTGTTTTTAATGTGGTTATTACGTTGTGATCGGACTGGGCATTGCTGTAAAAGGTAGTTTTGTACATTTCGAAATGGACTTTTAGGTTCTCCCTCAACTACTCTCCCTCCAACTATAGGTAAATAGTAGGGCAGACTGAGCTCTTTATCATTGGCTTGGTAATTAGTCTAGAAGAAGGAAAATCATTAATACAAACCGCTCAAGAAATTGACCTTGTGCCATATCCTACCTGTATGAAGGGGTGGTAAATAAATATATACTACCGGAGGTGTGGGGGGTGTTTATATATAGGATAAGAATCAAGACTGTAGTTGGGGTGGAAGGATAAACAAATCTAGCAAACGAAATGTAATTCCTTTCACCGTCAGTCTCTACCAACTGAGCACGTTACTCTCACTTCCTGACACCCCAAACACAGCAGTCATCGAATTTCACTTCTGGTCCAGACACTTGCTTTTTTGCTCTCCCACGGTATCAGCCAATTTCCGTTTTTTATCATCGCTCGGCTACGCTTTATGCAAATTCCGACTCGTCTCATCTGGGTCTCTGCCAACAGCATTTCAGCTACGAGGAGGTAGCGAGTTCGAATATCCGTGGCCACTCGCCACACTCCTCCCCTTTGAACAGGCCAAACATATCGTGACGCGCTTTGTTTGTGGGGGCTGGGAATCCGCTCGTCCACAGTTCTGCCCTTCAATTTTGCTATAACAAATTTCATGGTTGCGCTATTTCAAGGTATATTTTCCATACTTGTATGGACTGGGCACAAGGCCTCGTTTTAACGTGGGCCCACACACAAGCCGAAGCTCATAGGTGGGAAAGAAGAAACATTGCGTCGATGCCCTCGGCATTCCCCCTCAAGAGGGGCGCCTCAGACGCTGGGCATTAAAAAAAACCCAGCCCTGCCTCCAAGGGGGCAGTTATTGCCTGGGAGGAAAGTCCCCTGGAATCGACGCTATTATTTGTACTTTACCGGTCCAGTGGCCGAAGCGCACTGGACCCCCAAAGGTCAGGCAAGTACTTGCGCTACTTCAAGGTGCATTTAATCAACTCACCAAACGACACTACCTTTCTCATCATTGTAACAATAAATAGTAGTGAAAACCTTAAAAGACTTTTGGCGGTGAAATTTGCAGAGTCATTCAGTATTATCATTTAAATTCGG
>CM042153.1:20966949-20989935 GCA_023376005.1 Doryteuthis pealeii | reverse complement strand
ATAAACCGAAAAAAATACCATGTGAAAGATAGACTTACCTTTAGTATGTAGTTAATGATTTATTAGCCACTCTAACAGCCTAAGTATTCACATACCAACGTACACGCCTTGTTAAACTCGCTTAAGAAATTACCTTGTTCCACCTACTCGTGCAGGTTTATACAATATATATATATATATTTGTAGGAATAATGCTTAATTGGAGTCGTACCTAATTTTGAAAATTAATCAATTAATAATGAATTAGGCGGGAATACCTATTAAATGTATGGCTAAACAAATGAGAAAAATCAATCTCTGTATGTACATTTCGGCCTATTAGGCCTCATCAGCAGAGCTATAGATCGGAAGACCGCCCCTGTGCGTGATTTGAACCGGACCGTCAAGCTGACAGGCCGATCCCATAACCCCAACACCAACGAACTTCTTAGATTTTTATGATTTGTTTAGAGTAGGTTAACATTCCTCTTCTAGTGAATTTTATTACACGACGGTTGTGATAAGTTGTAAACAAGTTTGTTTAGAATGGCTTTTGCCGATAAATTTTGGAGAATAAGTGCTTAATTGGAGTCGTACCTAATTTTTGAAAATTAATCAATTAATAATGAATTAGGCGGGAATACCTATTAAATGTCCTAAACAAATCGAGAAAAATCAATCTCTGTATGTACATTTCGGCCTATTAGGCCTCATCAGCAGAGCTATAGATCGGAAGACCGCCCTGTGCGTGATTTGAAACCGGACCGCAAGCTGACAGGCCGATCCCATAACCCCAACACCAAACGAACTTCTTAGATTTTTATGATTTGTTTAGAGTAGTTAAACATTCCTCTTCTAGTGACTTTTATTACACGACGGTGGTGTGATAAGTTGTAAACAATATATATATATATATATATAATATAATATATATATCGATAATTACAATTACTTGCAAGGCTGGTGGATATACCACAGTATGATCATTTAATTGCTACAACGTTTCACATGTTTACTTAAGGGCTACTGCAAAATAGTCCAATATGTGAAAAGTATTGTAGTCTTGATTTAACTCACTCTTTTTCTTTCCTTTTTTCATTATGTTCGATTGAAATATATTAGCATTATCGCTTCCGTGCGCTCACAACCTCTCAATCCCCTACTCTTCCTTTACTTCATTTTTTCTGTGTAGCATGTCCCTTTTCTTCCTTTTCATTATAATGAAAAACGGAATAGTTATATATATATATATATATATATATATATATATATATAACTAGACGAAGCTGTTGGCATTTCACGTAGCGCTAATACCCTTGGGAAAGGTATGAATCCATATATTCTCCCTCCAGCTATGGGTTAGATAGTAGGGCAGACTGGGCTCTTCAGCCTTGGGTAGGTAACCAGTCTAGGAGAGGGATAACTCTGAATTCAAAAATTCCTGACGTCGGTCGTTGATTGGGTTTGTTGCAACCCTTGATGCACCAATTCTTTCCTATCGACTGTGCCAAAAAGTGTGGATGGTCCAACACAAGCCTTCACCACTATAAACAAATCCCTTTGTGGGAGTTCATTGTGTGTATGAACCCTCATACGTCGAAAATCGACGGGAGAGTCCATTATATATATATATATATACTGAAGAGAATGGCTATGCGATGCTGCTTTGCCAAGTGCAATCCCTACATACAGATCGAAAATAACAAACACGGATCATTAGACAGTCTGGTGGGAGGCGAATAGCTGCAATCAAACTAGCCTCAAAGTGACAGTTAAACACAAACCCACGCCCGTGTGTGCGTATGAATGTGCGTATTTGTGTTTGGTGGCCATGGTGATGTTGGACGTAATATAACTTATTTATTATTATTATTATTATTATTATTATTATTATTATTATTATTATTTAAAAGGTATTTACTTAAAAAAAATGCAATTGAAAGACGACAACTACTTCAGTTCCAGTGTTCTTCTGAAGAAGAGATTTTATCTCAAAATATTAAGAATAAATCACAGTTTAACAAACAACACCATTGTTACCTCATTTTTCTTTACGCTTGCATTGTGATAGCCTTCAAACCAATATATACACAATGCTTCAAGCAAATTATAAAACCCTTATATATATATATATTTATATATATATATATATATATATCTAATATATAAAACAGAGATTTTGGTATGTACGTGTCGACGTATAACAAAAAAACGGGAGGTCACTCAGATTCAAAATCTTGCATACACATTGATATCGTTCTAACTAAGAAAAATTCCAAATTTGGTTATTGATTTTTACTGATTAAGGGATTTAATCGATTAATCAAACAAAAATCAAACGATTTTTCGAAAGCCATAGCATAGCTGCTGCTGCTGCTAATACTTGGTCTATCAACGGATGCTCGCCTGACTTTTTATCAGCAGAAAGAAAGAAAGAAAGAAACAACGAAAATGTTAGCGACTCGCCTAGCTGTTTTAGCAGCAGAAAGAAAGAAATAAAGAAAGAAACAAACAAACAAACAATGAAAATGTTAGCGACAAACTAAATTTTAACGTAAAATAAATTCGTTTTTTATAATCTTTCTAAATATTTATTTATATTTATCGTATGTTTTTGAAACTAACTTTTATTGTACAATGTACACACACTTAATTTAAATTGTTGTCATGCACAAAAAATTGTAGAAAAATGAAAATTGTTTCAAAACACAAGTTTACGGTTACATTTTTTAAAATAAGATTTTAAATGTCAATAAAAATCAGTCACCAGTATAGGGTTGTATAAATGTAAATAAAAAAAAAATGATAAAACGAGTTGTTTTGTAATTAATACTAATGGTTTTAAAAAAAAGTCTTAATAGTTTAGAGAACTAATGAAGACGTTTTAAAATGTAAGCAAAAATAGATATTGCATTCTCTTTATCGTTAAGAACTAGATTTGAATTGTCATGTAGAAAAATTCAAAGAAATAAATTACAATCTATTTCTAACTTATCAAGCAATTAAAAACTGAATTTAAAATTGTCCCCAAATACTATTATTATTTTCAAACTGGAGTTTCAGTGAAACTTTTCGTGAAAAGAGAAAATAATCTTGCTCAATTTATAATTTGTACGAGTCTTTATCAATTGAATTATTTTTTATAGCGAGTTAGAAAAAAATTATTTTGCTTCGGACAGCAAAAGTATGTTTTAACGAAAAATCAAATCTTATTCATATCGCAATCTTTTTATTCCTG
The DNA here is from genome assembly GCA_023376005.1 of Doryteuthis pealeii. Classification (NCBI taxonomy): domain Eukaryota; kingdom Metazoa; phylum Mollusca; class Cephalopoda; order Myopsida; family Loliginidae; genus Doryteuthis; species Doryteuthis pealeii. The sequence goes on along the minus strand of CM042153.1, from coordinate 20,986,718 downwards.
TCTTTAAAATATTAATTTAGTTAGAAATGAAATGAAATAATCTATCTTCCAAATATTTATTTGGTAAGAAAGAGCGAAGTAAAAAAACAATAATAAGCGCTTATTATTTATTAAATAAATAATAAGCGCTTATTATTGTTTAATAAATTTTATTTCGTTTATTTAATAAATATAATATAACTCAACTTTGTATATATACGAAAAAAATTAAAAACAAAAGAATTTTAGAAAGAAAAGCCTTTTACAAAAATAGGAAGTTAAAATTATAACTACTTATTTCGTAACTAAGTAAACATAGTTGTATTCGTATTGTAATAAAAATAAAACAAAATTATAATAAAAATACGATGTAGTTAACATTTCGTATATAAACAAAACAGTGTATGATATGTTCTTACCTTAAACATAAAATAAAAATGATTTTAATGTACGTAACTTGAATGAGAAAATGTGTTCTTTAATTTATCATAATTCTAATGATAAATAAATAGGCAGATTTTTTTTTAAATTAAGGGCGGACCTGAACTTTTGGAACACCCTCTAAAATTTTTGTTTTAAATTTTTTTTTCTTCTTTCAATGGATTATTATCGATTGCACACCAATCTATCAGACTGTAAAAAAAAATTCAAAAAAGTTATTTATTTTTCGAGTTTTCAGGGGTGCTCAGTTTCCCGTATAAGTTTATCGTAAATTGAACCCCTTATCGGAACCGCTAAAAAGAAAATTTTATTTAAATATTTATTTTTCCTTCAATGGATTATTATCGATTACACACCAATCAATCAGATTTTTAAAAAATTCTTGAAAGTTCTTTATTTTTTGAGTTTTCAGGGGTGCTCATTTCCCCGTATAAGTTTATAGTAAATCGAACCCCCATATCGGAACTGCTCGAAAGGAAACTGGCGCAAATGTGTCAAAGTTAGGGTGGCCCAGAAAAAACAGAACCCAAATTATTTATTTATTTTCCCATTAAACTTACCTTAAACACCAACCCCAACACCAACCCTAACCCTAACCCTAACCCCAAATCCTAACCCCCCTACTTGAATTTAACAGTTTTATTAAAAAAATTGTGGGTTCTGTTTTTTCTGTGTCACCTTAATTTTGATACCTTAGTGCAAATTCAGCCCAACTGTTAAGATAGAGCGGTTTCGATATGGGGGTTCGATTTACTATAAACTTATACGGGGAAATGAGCACCCCTGAAAACTCGAAAAATAAATAACTTTTTTTAGTTTTTTTTTACAATCGGATAGATTGGTTTGCAATCGATTATAATCCGTTGAAAAAAAAAAAATTAAAAACGAAAATTTTAGAGGGCGTGGGGTTCCAAAAGTTCAGGTCCGCCAAATTAAGTCACCACTTTTTTCTCTTTTTTTTTTTTTTTTTTTTAGTCCGGTCATGGACCGGGTACTTTAGCTAGTATATATATATAATCCAAAAGTCCAGAGAAGAAATCTTCCTTACGACACAAGAGTTTTATTTTTTTAAAACTTGTCGCAGTTTGAGAGCTCAATGTGTGCTCTTAATGTTAGAGTCACAGAGCGAATATATAAGTAAAGAAATAATAAAAAGACATAGAGATTTAGTGTTATAGTCTATTTCAGGGAGCTTAAACAAATAGTCTAACTCTCCCGACTCATCAGATGCGAATGATGAGTCGGGAGAGTTAGACTATATGTCTAAGCTCCCTGAAATAAACTATAAAGCAAAATCTCTAAGTCTTTTGTTATATATATATATATATATATATATATATATATATATATATATATATATATTGAGGAGAATGGCTATGCGATACTGCTTTGCCAAGTGCAATCCCTACATACAGATTGAAAATAACAAACACGGATCATTAGACAGTCTGGTGGGGGAGGCAAATAGCTGCAATCAAACTGGCCTCAAAGTGACAGTTAAACACAAAGAACGTCTTGGATTTGGCGTTGTATGATTGGATATGGTGTCGCTCCGGTGAATCGTATTAAGAGAATTATGTCTAATAAATGTGATCTAGAAATATAGGATGAGATTATGATTCCATACGCCCCAAATTATATGGTACGCTATGAATTCTTCAGCGAGATAATGATCTAAAAGGCCGTCGCAAGAGTGGCCAGTGCTTAGATTGAAAACAATAACACTGAGGCGGACGAGAGTGGACTAATTGAAGAATCTTAACCCAATCGAAGAAATTGTGCCAAAGATCCGCAACTAACATCCGATACAGCATATACCAAAACTCAAGTGATCTCGACGAGAATTTGATAGAAATAATAATCAATTACAACTGAAACCACTTAGGAATATATATATATATATATATATAATATATATAATATATATATATATATATATAATATATAATATAGTTCAATGAAGTAACAAATAAAAGTTTTAGCTTTTATTTATTTATTTCGGAACGATATTGCAACCAATGGTTTCCTGTTGAAAGCATTCATCAGGTAAACGAAACGGTTCCTTGAAATGACAGAAATGGTGTAAATGTCAAATGTGTGCGTTTTTTAACTGTATTCTCGTGTTGCATGTTTGCGTGTTTACGTGATGTGGAATGTTTTTTTTTTTGTTTTTTTTTCTTCTTGTACGTGTGCGTATTTTTGTTTGTGCGTATGTGTATGATGTCATGCGCGTGCGCGTGGAAATGCCTGAAGGCATCAACGCTCTATCACAGATATTGAGCACTCTTCTAATAACACTGTACGTTGGATTACTATTACTTTTTCTAGTATACTAGTGCCAACCATACGCATTAATAATAATAATAATAATAATAATAATAATAATATAATATATATATATATATATATATATATATATATATATATAGATAGATAGATAGATAGATAGATAGATGAAAGGTATCCAAAACTTGGTAGTGAGGATGATTCTATATGTGATTTCTAAGATACACTGTATTATTATTGTATGATCCAGTATGTATAAATACAGTCAATCTTTAAATCACTAAAGTGAGCTCACTATATAATAAACTTTTTAGAATATATACAGAGCAATATAAAATAAAAAATAAAAAAGTAAAATTATTGATACAAACCGCTCAAGAAATTGACCTTGTATCATATCCTACCTGTATGAAGAGGTGGTAAATAAATATATACTACCGGGGGTGCGGGGGTTGTTTATATCTAGGATAAAAATCAAGACTGTGGTTGGGGTGGAAGGATAAACAAATCTAGCAAACGAAATGTAATTCCTTTCACCGTCAGTCTCTACCAACTGAGCACGTTGCTCTCACTTCCCAAACACAGCAGTCGTCGAATTTCACTTCTGGTCCAGACACTTGCTTTTTTGCTCTCCCACTGTCCGTTTTTTATCATCGCTTGGCTACGCTTTATGCAAATTCCGACTCGTCTCATCCGGGTCTCTGCCAACAGCATTTCAGCTACGAGGAGGTAACGACTTCAAATATCCATGGCCACTCGCCACACTCCTCCCCTTTGAACAGGCCAAACATATCGTGACGCGCTTTGTTTGTGGGGGCTGGGAATCCGCTCGTCCACAGTTCTGCCATTCAATTTTGCTATAACAAATTTCATGGTTGCGCTATTTCAAGGTATATTTTCCATACTTGTATGGACTGGGCACAAGGCTTCGTTTTAACGTGGGCCCACACACAAGCCGAAGCTCATGGGTGGGAAAGAAGAAACACTGCGTCGATGCCCTCGGCATTACCCCTCAAGGGGGGCGCCTCAGACGCTGGGCATTAAAAAAACCCAGCCCTGCCTCCAAGGGGGCAGTTATTGCCTGGGGGGAAAGCCCCCTGGAATCGACGCTATTATTTGTACTTTACCGGTCCAGTGGCCGAAGCGCACTGGACCCCCGAAGGTCAGGCAAGTACTTGCGCTACTTCAAGGTGCATTTAATCAACTCACCAAACGACACTACCTTTCTCATCATTGTTACAATAAATAGTAGTGAAAACCTTAAAAGACTTTTGGCGGTGAAATTTGCAGAGTCATTCTGTATTATCATTTAAATTCGGTCATAATCTAAATTTTGTTGCCTTTGGGGTTTTGAAATGTACAAAAGTCGTTCATAAAATTACATTTCTAAAATTTTCAACATGTTTGCTATGATTTGTTTTCTACAATTGTTACATATTAATTGGATCCCTATTACTTTTTAAGGTAGTATAGAAATCCTTATGGCGATCAGTACAACTGATGGCCTTGAGAGTGAGTGACAATGCTTGACCTCACTCTCACCTTGCGTTCTGGGATGATCGTGAGAATCGGAAGCGATAGAAAGCCCCTTCCGGTTTAAGGTGTAAGCAACTTAGTCAGTTGGAGTTAGAGTTGAGAGTTAGGACTGAAGCTAGCAATATGTGACTCTCCGCGCGCATTTGTCTGGTCCTGGGGTTCCAGAATAAACTAACATCCAAAGTAAATCGAAGTCTTGTTGTTATTACTAAAAGCTAACAATGACACAAGGCTTCTGATAAGAAATGATCCCCAGCAGAACCAGAAACGGAATGCCCAGATAAGAAAGACCAGACGAGACCATTAGAAGACCAAGATAGAAGACTAGACGATCAGAAGACGACCGGAAGAATAGAAGACCAGAGTAAAGACGTAAGACGTAACAAATATATCTATTTGGTACCGTGACGAACGGCTACGTAACACAATCTTACTGTCTTATTAATCCATTGAGGTCCGCTTTTCCAGCTCAACATATTGGCTGCTCTTCCCTTCCATTTAATCTTGCAGAATGACAGCTCCATCTGCCGGATATTTGCGAAAACCAGCACTAAATAATTACGCGTTCCCGTGAGCTTTACACGAAATAAAATCTCAACGTCGACAATTGTTTTTTTTTTTTGTTCGTCACTTCCAGGTCTACACAGCCTTATCGTTCTGGTGATTAAACATTTTATTGGAAATATTATTTATAAAAAGTAATAAACAAAATCTATTTATTATCAAACACATTGTTTTGTAATAAACATGACAAAAACAAAATTTTATTGTATTTTTACATATTTTGTAAAAAGGTTATACATATATTTCTCAATAAAATCAAAGAAATATTATAAAAATAATAATTATGATCGTAATAAACATAATGAAAAACATTATCAAAACGCTTTTAAAAAACAGTTCCAAAAAGTTCTAATCGCAATGAAATTTGCATAAAAATTTAAAAAGAGATAGGATTGATTTTAGTAAATTTAAGATTCATATTTCATGTAAAAAAACAATAAACAAAAAAAACGAACAATAACATTTTGTAAAATTATATGAAAACTAGCACCTAATATCTACTGAGCACTTGAATAACATGTTTATTTTACATGCAGGTATACAAATCGGGGATTTATATATATATATATATATATATATATATATATATATATATATATATATATATATATATATATAACCGGATTTAGGCCTTAATAGGTTCCTGTGTTAATAGATTCTTTTTATATAAGTTATCTGAATCCTAACTTTTTAATAATCTCCAACCGCTGTTAACCTCATTATCACAAAAAGAATATTTAACATAATGAAGCATATAAATAAATTAACGTATTAAAATAAGAAAAAGGAAACTCATAAAAAGCAGAATTTATATAATATATATATATATATATATGTGTGTGTGTGTGTGTGTGTTTGTGTGTGTGTGTGTGTGTGTGTGTGTGTATTTTTTCGAGGATATGTGCTTAATTGAAGTCATAGCTAATTTTGAAAATTAATTAGTTAATAATTAATGAATTTAGCTGGGCATATATGTTCAAATGTAAGGCTAAACAAATCGAGAAAATGTCAATGATTAGCCTTACATTTGAACATATATGCCCGCCTAAAATCATTAATTATTAAATAATTAATTTTCAAAATTAGGTATGACTTCAATTAAGCTCATATCCTCTAAAAATTGTCGGCTAAAAGCCATATCAAATAAACACATTGTTTATTTACTCACTCATATATATATATATATATTATATATATATATATATATATATATATTATATATATATTGATAATTTATATATATTATAAATACATATCTCTGTGAACTCAGATAAAATGGAATATATGTGTTTCAAACAAGATGGAGACATCTCCACACTGGATGGTAACCTTCGCAAATTAGTAGACTCGTTCACATATCTAGATAGCAATATCTCATCTACAGAAAGTGATATCAATATACACATAGGATAGCATGGAATGCTATTGACCGATTATCTATCATATGGTAAAAAAAACCTTCGTTTCAAGCCAATGCAAACAAATCGTCCATTCAAGGTCGTAAGATATGAACTGACGAGATTGGGACGTGAAGACAATGAACGAGGAATTAAAAGCAAGAAATGAAATGTGAAAGCCGCTAGCGAACTTCACAATGAATTTTTAATTAAATAGTGTTAAAGTTGACGTGATGACAATGTTAAATTTGACGGGAATGTCGGAGATAACGCACTGCAGATTTAAAGTTCAAACGACTATTTTTTAAACGCATAATCCGTAGCGACAATTCAATAAATCCTTTATCCTGCGGTGAAATCTTCACACACAATCGGTTGAATCGATTAACAATCACAATGTGAGATCTACGTTCTTGTCAACATAGGCGACCTATTCTACTAAGGAAGGTCATGCACTTATTTCTGGCTTGATTGTTTGTTTGTTGGTTGGTTGGCTGGTTGGTTTGGGGTTGTGTTTTACAGCTTGTCAACCTCACTCACACACGTGTATATATATATATATATATATATAAATAAAATAAATAAAATAAAATAAAAATAAAAAGAATAAAACATTTTTCTGAGAACGATACATTTGCGGACCTTCTTCTTTTTCATAAAATATTACATTTTCTCCCGTTGGAACCAGAACAACATATATATATATATATATATATATATATATATATATATATATATATATATATATACTTGGTAAAGAAAATGGCTTAATAATCGGCCATTTTGCAGTTATAGATCTATTTCTGCAAACAGGTATATGTGGTATACACATACAAACGTTTACTTCACCTGATATATTTTAAAAGATTGAGCAACCTATGTTAAAATAAAATAAATAAATATATAAATAATAATAATAATAATAATAATAATAATAATAATAATTAACACTGCATTGCTGCAATCTGCCAGAATACTCAGAAGAGTCCTGGAGACCTGAGGAGACTTGCTGTCACTCAGACTCCAGTGAAAGACCATCAGCTAATGCTGATGTGAAAATTCAAAAGGAGTAAGTAATAATAATAATCATCAAATATCTATATTATAATTATATTATAATCATATTTGATAACTTAGTAATAATATTTAATTTTTAAACATAAATGAATAAGAGTAATACAATGTTATAATAATATATATCATGAATACAATACATGTTTTTGATGGTGAAGATAATAGTTAATATCAATAACAATGATTAATAATGAGGTAATAGTATTAATAATAATAATAATTGTAATAAAGGAGGTAAATATTGTAGTCATGAAAAAGCGAAGGAAATGTTAGAATCATAATCATCCCAATTGAAAATTGTACAAATGAAGTGAAAAGAAAAGAGCTGCAAGGACTCGAAGAAGGATCTGAAGCAAAAATACATCTGGAATCGCTAAGAGCAATACTAAAGAAATTACCAAACTGGAAGACACCGGGCCATGATGGGGTACATGGGTATTGGTTTTAAAAAATCACATCCATCCATGACGGAATGACGAGAGAGGGTTCAAACTTGGATGACAGTTGAACAAATGTCTAGAAGAAAAACATACCGTAATGGATGACAAAAGGCAAAACTACTTGATCCAGAAAGACCCCCCCCCCAAAAAAAAAGGAACCATTTTGGCAAATAACGTGCCTACCTATGATGTGGAAAATCTTAACTGCACAAATAAAAGAAGAAATCTACTATTCTCTTCATTACCGTGGATTATTTCCAGAAGAACAGAAAGGATTCCGTAAAGACACAAGAGGAACAAATGACCTGTTCTTTATAGATCAGCATATTCTTAAAGAGGTTAAAGCGAGGTGGAAAAAATCTAGTGATGGCTTGGATTGATTACAGAAAGGCATATGACATGGTTCCGCAAACATGGATCCTTGAATGCTTGAAGATGTGACAAAGTATTAAAATTCATCACTAATGTCATGAAAAATTGGAAATTTGAATTAACAGCAGGAGGACAGACCTTAGCAGAGGTGTAAATACAAAGAGACGTCTTCCAGGGTGACTCCATATTCCCATTACTATTTGTTATAGCAATGATATCTCTTAAGTTTATACTTAGAAAATGTACAGGCGGTACAAATTTACAAATCAGAGCACCTTGTGTACATGGATGCCTTTGTAGCAATTGTCTGCCACTTTTTGGTCTGGAAGAGTTATCTTCCCTTGTTTCAGCTTTTGATCGCTAGGCGTCCCTGACTATTTAATCAGGGAAGCGCCAAGTTTGAACCCTGTATTGTCTCCGGGGCCGCAACCTGCAGACATCGGTAAGACGTTGGCGTCTACACCCATTCATGTGAGGGGGATTAACCCCCAACACAACCTAAGTAAGTGACATTCCTTAATAGTCTCTCCTTCACTCTGCAGGACGAAGTCTTACCTTTCTTACAATATGTTTATGTATCTTCTGTATACTTCTATATTGTACCTTATCTCATATATGTGTTCTTTATTGTATCTTCTTCGTATACCTTCTACTTGTATACGTATTCTTGTATAAATGTTTATCGACGTGCTCATGTAATAAAGTCCCTGTTTGTCAACTTCATAGCAGCGTCTTTTTCGGAATATTTCTGGTACTTTAATCTACCCACATGGGAAGGCCACCAAAGCTTTCCAACCAACTAAACAAATATAATACCTCTTTAAATCCTACACCATCAAAATTTTTGCCAAAAATGAAAAAGAGCTGGAAACACTTCTACAAACAATTAGAATATACAGTCAGGACATAGGGATGGAATTCGGCATAGACAAGAGTGCAATGATAGTTATAAAAAGAGGGAAAAAAGAAATAACGGAAGGAATAAGTAAAGTAAGTAAAGTCGTCGGGACGGCCTAAAGTCTGTATCAGCCAATCAGCGAGGGAGTCTATTCCCTTTTCACTAGCGCTAGACCAAGGAGATTGTTTTAATGTCTGGGGTGGAGCGCCACACCCTACCATCAGCTCTTACTTTACTGCACAGATCCCTGTGCTACTCATACGCTGAGTTGGCGAGAACCGGTATCGACCTAAGGACCTTTTGGTTTCTAGCCGAACACTCTACCGACTGAGCTAATCCGACCCATAGAAATAAGGACGCTGGGGTGAAAGGAAAATTATAAATACTTAGGAATACTGGGGCGGACACCATCAAAGAGGATGAGATGAGAGAAAGAGTAAGAAAAAGGTACGTCAAAAGAACGAGAAACCACCTAGAAACTAAATTCTGCAGCAGAAATCTAATCAGGGGTATAAACACCTGAGTTGGCCCTCTTGTAAGATACACTGGACCATTCTTAAAATGGACAAGAGAGGAGTTCCGACAGATGGACCAAAGGACAAGGAAGCTTATGACAATGCACAAAGCATTACACCCGAGAGACGACACAGACAGACTATATGTATCAAGAAAAGGAGGAAGAGGTCTCACCAGCATTGAAGACAATTGTAGATTCGACAATTGGAGAACTCGATGAATATACAAAGAGCAAAAAGAGACTATAGCAGCAGCCAGAAAAAAACAAAACAATTGCAACATATGGACGAGCACAAATATAAGAAAAACAAGAAAGCAGAAATGGGAAGAAAAACAACTACATGGACACTTCAAGCGTAACACGGAAGAGACACACATCAGAAGACATGGACATGGCTAAGAAGGGAAACCTCAGGCAAGAAACAAAATCTTATAATTGCAGCACAAGACAATGACATAAGGACAAATTATATAAAAGTAAACATAAATAAGACACAACAGAATAGCAAGTGTAGAATGTGTGGGGAAAAAGACGAAACTATCAATCATATAATAAGCGAATGCAGTTAAGTCGCACAAAGAGAGTACAAGATTAGACACGACTGGGTGGGAAAAGTGCTTCACTGGGAACTGTGCAAGCAATTCAATTTTCACCATTCAACTAAATGATATATGCTCAAGCCTGAATCTGTCCTGGAGAATGAGACGCATACAATTCTCTGGGACTTTGAGGTACAGACAGATCATCTAATCCCGGCCAGGAGACCAGACCTAGTTTTGATTGACAAGAAAAGGACCTGTCATCTCGTGGATTTTGCCCTCCCGGCCGATCACAGAGTGAAAATGAAAGAGAGCGAAAAGATCGACAAATTTGAACCTTGCCAGAGAACTGAGAAAACTGTGGACATGAGAGTGAAGGTCGTACCAATTGTAATTGGGGCCCTTGGTACGATCCCCAGGGGTCCTAGAAAAGAGTCTGGATGAAATGAGAGGAAGGATCGAGACCATCCAGACTACAACATTTTGAGATCGGCTAGAATACTCAAAAGAGTCCTGGAGACATGAGAGACTTGCTGTCACTCAGCCCCCAGTGAACCACTGGCTACGGGCAGGTGTGAAAAACTCGAATAGATAGATAGATAGATATAGATAGATAGATAGAGAAAACTGTTTCTGTGTAACTTTATCTCATCACGGGAATCGAATAAAATATTTCAACGATTTAATTTTTATTTCAAATTTCTATTTAAACAAAAATATTTGTTTTTCTTTTTTTTTTTTTCTTTGCAGATCTGTTATTTCCCTAATTGCTAATGCCGATTTATTCAGAAAACATTTATTTTTCTTCAATATTTTCATTTCTGACCTCGGTAATGATATTTGACATTTTACCCATTTTTTTTTATAACAATCGAAGATAATTCATCTCTGCGGGGCTGATGGAGAATTTATTTCTTTACTTTTATATATCTTTTGTATAAATACCTGTAATTCTTTATACAGATATTGTTTGATTCGGACCTCAGGTAAATAGAATGTATAATGTTCCCTTTTTTTATACATAGAATAGATTAATTCTTAAATTCAGTTATCCAGGAGACCAGATAAAAGTCTGAAGGCAATAATGACCATTTTTTACATCATATGCAAGAAAACTTAACAAACCGTCATCCCATGATATTTTTATAATGTATTCATTTTTTAAAACTAATTTTTAAAAACATGTTAAAACTCATTTTTTTAATCTATTTAACCCATACTGTTGTATACCCTTCTCATTATTTCTTCTTACTTCTATTCTTCTGCTGTCGTCTTTGACATCTTAAGGTCTTCTAGGTCTCTTCTAGCATCTTGGTCTTCGTCTTGGTGACTTCGTCTTGGTGATCGGTCGCACTTGGCTCATTTCTTCTTCCAATCAATCCTGTTACCAAGACACCCATTAATCACGAGACCGTGTTATTTTTCTTAAGCTTTTATTTCCTTAACTATACATTTCATATAACTAAATATCTGACTAACATTGCGCGCGTATGCAGTGAGCTTCAGCTAAGGCAGAAATACCTTATCTGCCCGACGTCTAACTGAAAAACTGAGAACCAACCAGGTCCCACGTGACTTCACGTAATTTGGCGGACTTTCTGTACTATTCCATGGAAAGTCCCGCCCGTGATATGAAAAGGGCCATCCATTTAGAATTACAGGGGATTGAGAATAATCTTATGCAACCGCATAGATTATGTAACAATACATGTAATACCCCTTCGGATCAGAGTGGACCTCGGAATAATTGCAATGAAGGGTGCTCCAAACTCCTTCAGATCTCTAGAATTGGAACCTTACCCCAAGATGCAGTTCAACATCATACCCAAGACACGGAAGGATTGGATAGATGCATAAAACTATGACTCATATACCGTTACCTTATGTTCTATAACCTTTTTAGTTCTCTGGCAATGTCCTGGTATTTATCAAGATTTTTGCTTTACTTTATATTTAATATGTGATTCGCCAAAACAGCCACGATTACTAGTTGTTAAAATGTTTTACTTTTAGTAACACGAAAAGAGATTGGTCTTCTGGCCGGTATTGAGAGATTTTGTTTTATCTCAAAATCCTATGGAGTCTTATGCCTGGAGTTTATGGAGGATAGATTTTCGCATATATATATATATATATATATATATATATATATATATAAGTTGAAAATGAAAGCGAATCCGACGGTATGTTGAAAAAAACAACAATGTATTTACTCTGATGAAGGCCGTTATTCCTTGTATACTAAAAAATTATAGTCTTCTATTATTGATATTTTACTTTGTGTTAAATAATAATAGATAGAATACATATGTACATGGATAAACCCTGACCGAAACACGTGTCAGTAAAACACGATGAAAATAAAATCTATTTTATCCAATCAGCATTTTCTTTATTTTTCATTTCAACACACACACACACACACACACACACACACACACACACATATATATAATATATATATATATAATATATATACACCAACCCCTCTGAACGTGCAGGATGTGACATTACGTCAATTACTTAAGAGGAGTTTAACAGGATTGAATTCAGAGTTTTCATTCTCCTATATTAGTCTGTCCTACTATTTATCTCTATCTTGACAAACAATTGTTGGTTCATAGCTTTCCCAACGGTATTGGCGCCGTGTGAAATGCAATCGGATCGTCGTTTCCATTTCATGCGTCTCTAACCACGGCACCATACCCTCTACACATCTGTGCATATACCATTGGCCTATAATGGTCAAAATGATGTCACCTACACAACACCCAGGAGATTCCCTTGCTTGCCCACCCTTTTGTGCATCCACCCTGTCGGCTGGGTCTGTGTTACAAAATTTATAAGCAGTTATAAATTATGAACATACATGTAGTTAGAATTTTGAATTAGGGCCCATTAACTTAAAATGACGAGGTCCATGGAAAGTTATCCACAGTTGTGACGGGTAATGACATTTTACTTGACCCCTCGAAAGCGCACGACTGGACGCGTGGGAATAGGTTTTAGTATAGTTAGGCAGATGCAAGCCGGCACCCTATCAGAAGGGATGTTTCTTAGGGTTCGCAACTCACCCGCGGTGGAATCAAATGAGTAAGGTTGAAAATAAAAGCTTGATCAAGAAGCAACTAAGTCTTGTTTTATTAATTAAATGTTAAGAACAATGACCAGCCGAACACAAAGAAGAATCAACGAATAAGAACCAACCCTTAAAAGAAGCCAACAAATCAGACCAGAGAAGGTGGCATCCAGATGAATAGACGAAGTATGCAGAAGTGTACCAAGTAAGAAAATCAACTATTGACGGAGAAGGAGTACCGTACTCATTTGGAAAAAGGGAAAGATATTGTCTTGTCTGCCAGGATCGAACCCGCGTCCTCCCGCATGCAAAAACAAACGCGATTTAGGCACTGGATGGACGCGAGGTGCAATTCAGGTGTCTGAATGCGCGTGAATTGTGCGTTGCATGGACGCTAGTTTCGACTGATGTGCCCTGATGTTGGGGGACTGTGCCCATAAAAACCAAGTAAGTGGAGCACTGGGTAATTAGAAGAAGCAGTTGGCCCACACGAGACGGCAGTCAGCGACGAAGCCCTTTGTGAGCGACCCAACAAAGAAATTGATTTTAATCAAACAAAGAAACAAAACTAAATGGGAGTTGCAATTTTTCAGCTGCTAAATATTTTGATGACGACGGAATTTCAGCTGCTGGTCGAAGACAAAGACGAAGACTGTGTTGACCAAAATAAAGTTTAGCCTGCGAGAAGACGGTGGACTCGCTTCTTTTTGGTCCCCCCTGAGCAGGAACTTGTTGACTCAAATATTTATTTTCCCCCTCTATTTTTTCCCTTCTATACATCTCTATTCCTACTCTCTGTCAGTCTCTCCCCGTTTATGGTTGATTGTTTGGTTGATTTTAACAGCATATCAACCCGTCTGGGGTTATGTCATGCCTAACGGTTAGGAAGTAATATATGTTGTGTATTTATATTTATACTTTTTAGTAATTGGTTTTAACAATGTGTTAACACCATTGTGGATCATGTTGTATGGTATTGATTAAGTTGATGTCTATATTCTATGGTATAATTCTATTTCCCTCAAAAAAGAACAAAATGTCCTCCATGTTGACATTTTCAAATGGATCTTTCATATTGTTTGCATTAAAATAACGGTTTCTGATGTGAGTAAAAAACCTGAATTCCATGTTTAACAATCAAAGGTACTTGACATGCTTCACACTGTGTTTATTGTTCTTGTATGAATATATACGAATGCGTTAGGCTTCTGGGACCAATGCGTATCAACATCTGTAGAATATGTGTATTTCATCTCTGTAGGGGTTTAAGACCCCTCTCAATGGGATCAACTGTTGGCTGTAGGTATTAACCCTTAATGCCCCAAGACAGGACCGTGGTGCGTGAGCGCAGTATGAGCCGGGTATTTAGTAGTCCACTAACATGCAACCCTCAACTTTGGCCATTATTTGGACTATACCAGCGGATGGAGAACCCCGATCCAATCAAACAGTTACCATGTCAAGTTCTTGCAAACATGTAATTGTCACGACCGTATTTTTCAAATTGCGCTTATAGCAAATAGCTACCCATCTTAATCACATAGATAGTGGTTGAGATTTAACCACCTGTATTTATCAAGATACATGTGAACGATTGGATAAATCAGACAAAATGTAGTTGAAAATAGAGGGAAAAGTGGATATAACAACACAGCAACGAAATTCAATTGATATTTCGCCTCATTGTTGGCTGACGCTTTTTCAAAATTTTACTGTAAATGCAGAATGTAAATGCATTTATCTCAACAAAATCTTTAAGGAATTCTCTAAAATATATTCAAACGAAAATATTCCTGGCCCCTTGGTACACACTAGGCATCAAACTTTGACCAACACTCTGACTATCTAAGCCCACCCCTACGTTTTCTCATTCCTCTATATCACAAACCAAAACCTTCCCTTCATTCCTCCCTTACCCAATTGCCTTTTCACTATAAAAGCAGAATGTACAAACATTTACCCCAATAAAACTTTGAAAAAAGCTTCAACTAACAATAAGGCGAAATATCAATTGAATTTAGTTGCTGTGTTGTTATATACACTTTTTCCTCTATTTTCAACTATATATATATATATATATATATATATATATATATATATGTGTGTGTGTGTGTGTGGTGTGTGTGTGTGTGTGTGGAAAATAGTAAAATAAAGTATTCCAAAGAGATTAATTTATTCTTGATGGAGAAGTCGACGTTATAACGTTTCGGTTTTTCCAACAATCATCGGGACTCAGATTCTGTAGACTTTCTGGATGACTTCCAAAACGTGGGAGAATGGTAATTTGTCTGGCAAAAGGGGCGTAACCCGGTCTAGTATTCCATGAGTTCTGACCCACGTGCAAATGTTTCGTTATAATATCGACTTTTCCATGAAAAATAAATACATCATTTTGGAATAATTTGTTTTCCTATTTTCTACATATCGTTGGATTCCTTCCCTATTTTACTCTCTCTCACACACACACACACACACACACATACCCCCACACACACACACATATATATATATTTATATATAACCACTGTGTATGGTTAACACTATCTCACGTGATGAGACAGTAGTAAGCCAATATATACAGTATTATTAGGAGAGTGCTCAATTACTGTGATAGAGCGATAATAATAAGATTCGTTTCCATACAAATAAATGTATACAAAAATATTTTATATATATATATACATATATATATATATATATATATATTATATATGTATGTATATATATACATATATATATGATGGACTCTCCTGTCAGTTTCGACGCATGAGTGTTCATACAATGAACGTCCACACAATGATTTGTTTATAGTGGTGAAGGTTTGTGTTGGACCATCCACAATTTTTTGGTATAGTCGTTAGGAAAGAATTGGTGCATCAAGAGTTGCCACAAACCCAATCAACGACCGACCTCAGGAATTTTGAATTCAGAGTTATCCCTCTCCTAGAATGGTTACCTACCCTAGGCTGAAGAGCCCAGTCTGCCCTACTATCTAACCCATAGCTGGAGGGAGAATATATGGATTCATACCTTTCCCAAGGGTATTAGCGCTATGTGAAATGCCAACAGCTTCGTCTAGGAATTGATATTTATATATATATATATATATATATATATATATATATATATATATATATATATTATGCGAGAGCCAGTCAACAAATAAGGTGAATTTTACATTAAAAAAATTTACAATAGTGAGTACCGTTAAAGGTTGTATCTTTTTCTAGGAAATCAATAGTGGTGTGACTATAACGTACAGGGTCTTTTTTCTTCTTATGTGTAGGCTCGTGTCTTCTTGCTCGAAACCTCCTTTCAACACCTGCATGGCAATCCATCTCGATTAAAAGCCTGCACTTTTTATCAACAAATTTTTATTTTTGGCCATGAAAAATCTAGCAATCGTCGACGCAGAGAGAAATAGAAAGAAGGTTACAATAACAGAGTCTCTTAAATTAGATGCACTAAGCTTGTCATTCGCCTGTCAGCTGTTAGCTTGGAGAGGAAGAAAGACCGAAAGAAAGACCATTTTGTTTTTACAGAAAAAAATATTTTAATGGGCGTGGGTAAAATATTTGCATTTATTGTCGATAAAAAAAACCCTGGGGGTGACTTACTTTCTAACGCCTTCAAACCATTAAAAGTTATTGGCGATAAAAACGTCTTCAAACCGCTAAAAAATATTTTAATGGTGGGGGCTAACATATTTACATTTACTTGTCGAGAAAACTTGGTGGGCGGGCGCTTAAAATATCGCTTTTATATCGCATTACCTTTTCTGGAAAAATGCCTTTTACAAACTAGGGTGTCCATAAGTACCATGGGTCGAATTTTCAGCAGGCACCGCTTAGTGTTTTTAGGGTAGGAGGCCAGAGCGCATTTATGCGATATGCACCTTTTTGTCTAAGTCGAAAAGTAGTAACATTATGAGGATGAGTAAAAAAAAGCAAAATAATATTACACATGCAATTTATTTTTAATACATCTTATACTAGGCACTGCCATAATGGCAAAAAGACCGTATTTTACAAAACAAATTTAATCTCCCATCCACCCGATTGAATAAAAATTAACAAAATCTGGGAATTATGCGATTTTAATGAAATGTTTAATGTTGATTTAACAATGAATTAATTTTGTAATGCATCAGTTATTTTATTTCAAAATTGATTTTTTTCATGTCATATAACTTTGCCCCCCTCCTTTATTTTGGGCGGTGTAAAATAGCGGTGGGGTTATATACGGTGCTATTCACAGAATTGCGTCCCGGCCTCCTGCCTCAAAAAAGACTAGGTGGTGATAGCTGAAAAAACAACTCCACCTACGAATGAAGTCCCTATCTTATACGGTGTCTGCTGAGAAAAAACAACCAGCGCTTAAGGCCTTTTTCCCGAAAAGTTAATGCGATATTTTAACCCCTCCAGTCTTTTTTCGACAAGTAAATGTAAATATTAACTCTCCCACCCTCTTTAAGATATTTTTAAGGGAGGGGGGTCAATATTTACATTTACTTGTCGATATAAATATGGCTTACTTTTAATACCTTCAAACCACTAAAAAAAAAATAATACATATTCATTTCCAACAAACAATTACAAATAAAAAATCAAAATATTTAGATATACTTTTTTATTTAAATACTAAAACAAGACATTAAACGAATATAAATTTTAAAAATCATCAGATTTAAATATTCTTTTATATTTTAATAAAAAAAATGTCAGGTCATTTTAATCTAAAAAAGAAATCGTATTTTATGGTACCGCAATTGTACAATAGGTACGATCAAAATACGTCACGTGATCAGTTTAGGCCATATTGAAGAAAGAAACATAAATATTTTTTTAACTTTATATTTTCAAATCTCGCAAAAAATAAATAACAAACATAAAGTGTTGTTAAAAAGAAACAGTTAATTTAAAGACCAAATTATCTGATTGGGGAAAAATTACTCACTGTTATCTTAAAAAATAAGGAACACAGTCCGTTCCTTTTTTTATTTTCATAACAGGGTCAGTTTCTTTGTTGATATTTTTTAATCAGAATTCTGTATTCATTGTTCTTTAACTAAAAAACAAAAAACAAAAACAAAAAAACCCTCATGTATAGAAACTATGTATACACATATATCGTCGTAGATAGATAGATAGATAGATTTAAAAATCAACATGAAATAATCACTTTGGCCCGACATGAAGCGGAAAATATACAATTTCCTTAAGGATGGGCATAAGTGGATTTCCCTAGAGTGAAATGAATGTCAAATGTCCATATCGAAGGTCAACTTGACTCGACACGCTGTATTTGCCAAGATAGAAATGAACGATGTATGGAACGTTAATTTTTTTTTCAGAATACAATGTGTGTTAAAAAGTACAAAAAAAAACAAACTCAGATGCCCGAATTATACATGTCCCCACGAAGATTAGAAATGGAATCGTCGGTCCGAACGATGTACTGAGGAATACGTATGGTTCCTCTATAGGCGAGCACCTCATAAATAACCCCAATTGCACCAATTCATTTAGTGTTGACTGGTTCTCAGTTGAGAGCAAGTCACACTCTTTTTACCACCTCAAAATTTTGGAAACATTGTATGACCAGTAAGCCTGCTCTTTGTAAACAAAGAGAGGGCTTACTTGGTTTGAATATATATTAATCTTTAGATCTTCTCTCCCTCCCCCTTTTGAGGTAAAGAAAAGAAATTGATCTTTTCTTCTTTTTATTTTCTTACTCGTCCCATTTACCGGTTATTCTATTATCCTCGATATTTAGCTCTGTTGAGCGAGGATCGAAACTAGTCAGCATGCAACCCGTTTTTTTTACCCCCTTCTATTGTTAAAAAAAAAAGCATAATAATTTTTTTCCATACAATGAATCTTTTAGATCATTTTAAAGCATTAAAAAAAATCGATACTTTTTTGACACACCTTGGGTATATATATATATATATATATAATATATATATATCAGTCATCCACAGACACGTGTTTCGTTTCGAAGTTTGTTTCTCATCAGTGCGGCTCAACTTTTTAACATCTACCTCTAGCCGGTATCGAAACCCGACAGAAATTTCGTGTGTCAAATTCCTTACCCTTGCGGCTATCAGCGACTCTCAGTCCGGGGTGAACAATTAATTAATACATACTTATGGTGGCATGTTTTTACAATCACCAGAGAACTAAAATCTGTAAACAGCGACAAGCGAGTAACGGCTTATGCCAAACGTGAAATTTCAATTAATGACCCCCACAGTGCTCTGCATGAGAGCGGGAGGCACACACCATATATATAATAATATATATATATATATATATATATATATATATTATATTATATATGGTGGACCCTCCATTGTGAACGATAGATGAGGGTAGCAGTTAGTGATTTGTTTCCTCCCATGTTGTGCATACTGTCAAGAAGACATTTTATTTTCTCGAGTGTGACAGCAGCCAGCCCCACTGAGAGCCATGAAACCACACTGACAAACGAAATGCTCAAGGCAGAAGTTAAATTAATATTATATATAATATATAATATATATATTATAATATAATATATATATATATACCCAGATAGAAGATACTGTCTATCTATCCTATCTGTCGTATCTATCTACCTATCTAATGATACTTATCTAGCTATAT
>CM042153.1:20954490-20966849 GCA_023376005.1 Doryteuthis pealeii | reverse complement strand
CTAAGTTCATAGCTATCTATCTTATCTAATCTTATTCTATTATCTATATCTCAGTTCTTGTTCTTATTCTATCTATCTATCTATCTATCTATCTACTATATATATATATATATATATATATATATATATATTATATTTATATATCTCAGTCCTGCTTGCTTATCTATCTAGCTAGCTAACTCCAGTCTGTTCTTATCTATATATCTATCTATCTAGTCTATCTTACTTATCTCTCTACACATACAGAATACATATATATATACCATTACAGTCTGTTCTTATCTATTCTATTCAGTCTATCTATTTATGTCAGTCTGCTTCTATTCCCATCTCCAGTCTGTTCTTATCTATTATCTATCTATCTATCTATCTGTCGCAGTCTGTTCTGTATCTATTTCGCGTCTGTTCTTATTATCTATCTATCTATCTATCTATCTATCTATCTCGTCTAGTTCTTATCTATCTCATTCTTATCATCTAATCTGATCTATCTATCTACTATCTTCAGTCTTGTTCTTATCTATCCCAGTGCTGTTGCTTATCTATCTATCTATCATATCTTTATCTAATCTAATCTATCTACTCTATTATCTACTTTCTCATCTGTTCTTATCTATCTATCTATCTATCTATCTATCTATCTTTCTCAGTTGTTTTAATCTAACTCTATCTATGTATGTATCGATCTTCTCAGTCTGTGCTTATCTATCTCAGTCTGTTCTTATCTATCTCTCTTTCTATCTATCTATCTATCTCAGTATCGTGTTCTTATCTATCTATCTTATGCTACTCTATCTATACATCATATCTATCTCAGTACAGTTCTTATCTATTTTTCAAGGCTTCCATGCGGTTCGAATTTCTTCAGCAGGCACCGCTTAGTGTTTTTAGGGGTAGGAGCCAGAGCGCATTTATGCGATATGCACCTTTTTGTCTAAGTCGAAAAGTTAGTAACATGATGAGATGAGTGTAACATAAAAAAGCACTAAAATTAAATCATTTAATACCATAAGGTCCTAATATTATTTCTAATTCATCTTTCACTTAGGCCATGCCCTACAATGCGTCGATATCTATAGACATTACTTTTACAAAGTCACAATATTGAAGTCCCTATCCTACCCGCATTTGCTATATACAAATATAACAACTACTATCTGGAAATATGCGTCATTTTA
Organism: Doryteuthis pealeii; assembly: GCA_023376005.1. Classification (NCBI taxonomy): domain Eukaryota; kingdom Metazoa; phylum Mollusca; class Cephalopoda; order Myopsida; family Loliginidae; genus Doryteuthis; species Doryteuthis pealeii. The sequence goes on along the minus strand of CM042153.1, from coordinate 20,965,671 downwards.
TATAGTGAACTATGATTTAACTGCTTGAGTTTGAACAATCGAATTAATTTGTTATACTGCATTCAGTTATTTTATTTCATAATTGCATTTTTTTCATTTACATTCTATTACTTTCACTTATGGCGCTCCTGCTTCTCTTCTTCTTTGTGACGTTGCGTGTAAAAAATGCACTGCTGTCTATCTCTCTCAGTTGTCCTTTATCTATCTCAGTCATGACGGGTCTACATTACTCTCGGTCCTATTCACAGATAACTGTGCGTTTCCGGCTACCTCCTTGCCTCTAAAAAAAACCTTAGGTGGATTCTAGCTGTAATAAACATAACAAATCTCCTACCTACAGAATGTAAGTCCCTATCTTTATATCGGTCCATCGATGAAAATAACAACCATAGCGCTTCATAGAGCTCCTTTCCACCTCTGTTCAATTATTCATAAGTTATGCGATATCCTTTCATACCCATCCAGTCTTTTTCTCAGTGCATCAAGTAAATGTAATATTAACTCTCCTCACTCCCTCTTAAGATATCTTTTTAAGGAGGTCTGGTTGCTCGTCTATATATTTCATTACACATTCTACTGTCGGATTATACTATGTGCTTGATTTTCTATATTACCTATCATAAACTACTAAAAAATGACATAAAAACTAAATATCATCATACATTTTCCAATCACAACAATTTACCAAATAAAAAATCATAATATTATAATTTTAGCTCTCCTTTTTTATATTTTAACTAAAATAAGACATCACGAATCTATTAAATTTTATAAATTCATCTTCAAATTCTTTAAATATCTTTAATTATTTATAATAACAAATAATCAATAATGATAGGTCACTCTTCTCATCTGAATAACAAGTGTAAATTTCGTCATTTTTATTCTTCTAGGTAACCGCAACTTGTACAAATAGTGTACGCATCTCAAATAATACACGTTCACAGTGATTCAGTTAGAGCCACTCGTATTTCGAAATGCATGTACTATCAATATATTGTGTTTTTAACTTTATAATATTTTCTCCAAAATTGTCTCGCAAAATAAATTACAAATCATAGAAAGTGTTGATTAAAAGTAGCAAACAGTAATTTTGAATAAGACGTAAATATCTGATTGGACAATATTAACTCACTGTTATCGTAGAAATAATAAGAACACAGTCCTTGTTCCTGTTTTTTTATTTTCATAAAACAAGGCGTCAGTTCTGTCCTTATGTGTTGCGATTAATATTTATATCAGTAATTCGTCATATGCATGGTCCTCTTATAACTATACAAACACGAGAAATCAAGAATGATACTCATAAAATCCCTTCCTATGCTATAGAACACATATTGTCTAGTTCTCTCTACACATATATCCTTCTGCCTAGATATCTATAAGATGATATGATTAAAATAATCACATGATATACATCACTTCGGAACCCGGACATTCTCGTGGATAGCTCGGAAATATGACAATTTCCTTAAGGATGATAAGTGGATTTCTACCTAGTCTGATACGTGAACGGGGTCAAGTGTCCATATCGAATAGGTCCTAACCTGTACTCCTCGTACACGCTAGTACATTTAGCCAAGATAGAAATTGAACGACTGGTAAGTGAAACGTTAAGTTTTTTTCTAGCGAATTAATACTAATGTGTAGCTATAAAAAGTATCAAAATATAAAACAAACCTCTACGATGTCACCGAATCTTTTAAATTCCCCCGATAATATTAGAATGGAATTCGTTCGTGTCCGAACGACTGTACTGAGACGAATACGTATGGGGTCCTCTTATAGGCCGAGCTACTCTCTACTATTACATTAACCCCAGTAATTGCACCACATATTCTATCATTTAGTCTGTTGAACTGTGTTACATCAGTTGATGCAAAGTCACACATACTTTCCTCACCTCAAAATATCTTTGTGAAACATATCGTATGACACTCCTCAGCCTGATTCGCTAAACTAAACTACTTGGTTGCTACTCTTTCTTTAGATCTTCTCTCTCCTCCCCTTTTTGAGTAAAGAGAAGAAATTAGATCTTTTCCATTCTTTCTTTCATTTGTTCTTTATTCGCTCCTCATATTTTACCGCTTATTGCGTCTTCTCATCTCGATTATTCTATATCTCTGTTGAGCGATGATCGAATCTACTAGTCAGCATTGCGCATACCTCTGTTCTTTACTCTCTCGCCCCTGTCTTATTGTTAAAAAAAAATGTCATAATAATTTTTTCTTCATCCATTTACAAATGGAATTCTGTTTATGATATCACTTATCTATAACATAGTCTCCGATTTACTATTTTTGACACACTCTGTAGTCTTATCATATATATTCTACATACTTTCTCTTCATGTTTACTATATATTACTTAATCTTATTACTATATATATCTAGATCAATCCCAGTACACTGCTAGTTCTGTTCCTTGCTCGAATGTTCTTGTTTAATCTATTCACTCTACTTCCGCAGAGTCCTTTTCTCAGCGTTTTCAACATTCCTCCTATCTACACATCGTGTACTCGTAAATACCCGATCCATGCAAATTTCGTGTTGTCAGATATTCCTTTATTACTCCATTCTTCCGCCCTGTGCTTTTTCATGCCGTAACTCTATCTTCATGCTCATTCTATGCCGTAGAATCACATTAATTATTCTATAACTATCTTTCTCTGATCTGTTCTATCTAGTGCTCCTATATCTTATTCTTATCTATACCATTCATCCCATAGTACAACTAGTCAATCCCCAGTTGATTCATCAATACATATCTAATACCTCTTAGTCATATAGATTATCCAGACCGCAGTCGTGTAGTTAATCTATGTCTTATCATAGCCCATCGAGACGTTGCAAATATTCTTCAATCTATCTTAATCTGAACCATCCTACTCCCGTATGCTTATCTACATCCATGATTATGCGGTGTAGCTACATCACCTACTCACTATTATCTATTAATCTTAGCTCTAGTTACTTATATTATATCTAATACATATTTCTTATGAGTTATACCATATTTCTTAACTATTACTTATATATATTCAGGTATTATGACTATCTGATTATCCTCCATCTAGTCATATAAGCTAAATGATTGGGCCTGAGCGGACCCTCTCTATAATGTTGGCACGATAGTTCCATAGATGCGAAGTCCAGCGACCTTATTGGTGATTGTTTCCTCTCCTACTCGTCGCATACACATACATAGTTCTAATTAAATATTTGAATCTCTATCACAGCAAGTCCCGAAGTGCCTCCACACATAAGTAGACAGGTTCCATTGGTAAAGCACTAGCACGAATCAATGACAAAAACGAAATGCGTACGTTAATAGCGACGAATAGGGCAGAGAAGTTTTACAAATAGACCGTATGATATAGATAAAGTAGATATGATATATAATAAATAGGGTGAAACTGAACTAATATAACCCGGTGGACAGTACTAAGTCGTTACTGGTAATATGTATAAGACTCCTATTACTATACCCATGATAAGATTAGATAGGCTCTCTATCAGTATCTATCTGAGTCAATCTGATCTATCTAGTCTAAAATCGATAGCACCATCTAGCGTACTAGTATCTAACTACTGATCTCTAGACTAATTAGCAGTACGATAGATAGATCGATAGCGTATTTAATCTCCTGATACTACATAGATAGCTCATTAGAAGTGAGCTCAGCTAGTTGGATCTTCTAGTATGACCTACTTCAGCGTCTATCATCTATCTATTCTAGTCTTAAGCTATCTATCATAGATCAGATAGCTCACTTGATCTATCCTATCTAGGTCTGCTCGTAGAGTAGCCTAGCTAATCGCGATCAGAAAGCCTCAATCGTATCGAACTAGCAGTAGCTATACCCGCATACTATAGTATAATAATAACCTATAATAGAGTATCTGTGTATACCCCTGCGTAGTATAAATATATTTATGTGTGATGAGAAGACGAGAGGGAATGTGATCTCAGATAAGAATAGGTATATAATGATATATATATACTATAGTATATATATGGTTGTATAATAAAAGTGATAATTATATAGATATAGATATTTGGAGTGTATAGTTTGAGCTATTAAACCAATATATATATTAGTAATAAAACCATACCGATCCTAGGAAGTAGAGTAATGATGATCGATCAATAGATAGAGAGGGTAGATCCGAAGGTAAAACACGCACTCGAATAACGATAGATGAATTAGATAGAGTAGGGAAATCAACACGGAAATAATCACTAGTTGGAGTAACTGACCATAAATAAAATCGATTCTGACGCGGGTAAAATTGACAAATATTTGCCAAAAGATGCAGAAAATTAAGTGGGAGCGTAATTTCTATTGAATACTGTAGAAAGAATGTCAAATACGTCGCATAGGTTCGAAGGTTAGGGTGTATGCAAAACTTGAGACAATGCTACAAAAACAATTGGCAGAACAAATGCTAACAGTTATGCATAAAACGTTCTTTTGTTTCAATGTGACAGGATGAAACATTTCCTTTTATATGAAATCCTTTTATCCCACAATTTGTCGGTGAATTCGGGAAGTATATCTAGCCAGGTTGGCGATTTATGCCCGACGCAGCTGATATAAATCTTGGTGTCCTATACTATAATTTTCCAGGTTCCAAAGAGAATTGTAAAATTACAATTAACATTAGTTATATTCATGTGTCTTCATACTATTTGCTTCAATCTAATCTATTCAAAATTAATGCTGCTTATCATTAATAAATACTTTATCGCTAAACAATTTATTAAACTATAAAAACATGAATAAATTTACTAGTGACCATCCCAGGAGGTTGACATAATATTTTGCTAGTATATTATAGGTGAAGTTTGTCATAAACTATAAATTAGTATATATGGGTGTGTGATAGTGAGTGTTGCCCGTGTAAGAAATATGTATAGTGTGCCAAATTGGATGTGTGTGTAGGTGTTTTGATGTGCAACTGTACAGTGCTGTGTAGTGGTGAAATAAATTAGGAACTTTCATCGACAGCCTGTGAATATGATATATTAGACAATAAACAACAAGGATGCTTTAAGAATGCTATGAGGCCCCGCTAAACGGTATTTGCAGCTGATTACTTACTACCTGATGTAGCCTCATCGATCAATCTATTAAACATCCTTGCTTTTTGTCATACTATGATCATTATTATCTACCTAGATTTAGTTATACATAGCTATTATCAGTTATATATCATATGATATTATATGCACGCCTAATTATATCTATTTAATTTATTATATGATCACAGGGGTTAATCTCTGTATGTAATTTGATATATCAATGTATATATATATAGTATATTTTATATTCCTTAAACCCCGATAGACCGATAAGAGAATAAAACTCCTGACTTATAATTCTGTTATACTATCGAATATAAGACACAGGCGAGCTACACTCTAGGACACGGTCCATCGGAATCCACTATCCATTATGCGGCCTATCAGCGTGATCTGTCAGTCTGGTATATATATATATATATATTTATATAAATATATATAATATATAATGTGGTAGTTTGGCAAGCTTCTGTCATTTATTGCATGTTGAAAAAATCAATGTGAACACCATCTATATGCTGAATCATACTGGATGTAGGCATGTGTTGTGTACTAATTATCCTGTACAACTCAAATATCTTAAATCAGCGAAGGCTGAAGATCAAAGAACCATAAGGTTACATTCTGTATATTGTCTTGAGAAGAAATAAGATTGGCTCTAGTGATTGTCATAAATAGAAAAACAATACCTCAAGACATTTAACCAAACAGTTAAAATACTAAACTACTCATACAAAATTATACCGTACCCGTGAGATAAGTAATTAAGTAAACTATATCCATCAGGAGGCCAAAATATTTCGATAACCTTTGGGTTCTTCACTAACGATGTCTCTGATCCGTTAGGAGAAAACCATCACACACATCACACAACCACTATTGCACAGCATCACTCACACATCATAATTTATAATCTATAAGCACCTTTCCATTCAAATATTCTCCTCCTATTGTCAAGCCTCCTATAACTAATTTCACCAACTCACTTACGTCATCAAACATAGTTATGCGAACAGAAACTGTCAGATTCTTACAGTGGAAGTTTAAATAGGTTTGCAAATCAGAAGTTTTTCCTTCTCCCTTAGACTGGACTACTTAGCCACTCGGTAAAAACGGCGCTCTCAGTCATGTCCTACTATTTACATGAATAGATAGAGGGAGCAGTAGGTCATATACGATACCATTCCACATAGTTGGATTATTAGGTGCAATGCTGTAATACAGAACGCCTGTCCACACCGTTAATGAACACTTGCGTACGTAGCCAGAGTCCATTTGTACCTACCAAACTCTTGACCCGATTACTCACGCACAGTTGTCCCCAACTCATCTCTCTACTCTCTCTCTCTCTCTCTTCACATATATTACGTACGCTACTATTGAACCTATTGAAGAAGCGCAGCGCAGCGAGCGAAGCGAGACTCGAGAAGTGAGAAGATTGAGAGAACAGAAATAATTATCATACAATAAATCACATCCTTTTAGGTAGCCCGCATTGATTGTCATTGTGTGACACGATATCGTCAATAAATAAGGAACATAAATTATACTATTTGGCACGTAAGACACGTATGAAACGCATAGATGGTATGTATAATACTACGACCTCAATACTCCGCATACAACTTACAAATAACCGTATGACTATTATATCATAACTATCGAATTAGGTGATCTCATCTAGCAACTGCTTATCGATCAGAGATATGCCTAGGCTGCGACTCTCCTATTGCGCTAAAAGTCCATCGTTGCTTATCAGCTCGCCTCTGTCAAGCTGTGCATATGTACGCCTACACCATTAGACAGAGCTTGTTGAACAAAGTACATACATACTCGGCCTCAACCTTCAACATATTGATGGACCCTACTTAGTACTAGTATTATATTAATAGTTATATCTCATACCGCTATCTAGAGTAGGTTCGGTCGCATTCTAACTTTCTCAAAATCAATTCGTGCGCACAACTTTTAATGATCTTGGGTGGAATTGAGTGAGCATAAGCCTCCTACCAAAGGTTCAATTCCGAGCTATAATTCGAGCAACTCTGCGTAGTGCGATTCATGCAGAACTTCATGATTTCAGTTTGTTTGTTTTTAATGATCTGGATGATGATGACACTTCGAAGGCTAAAGATCAAATATACCCATCAGTGCCGAAAATACCTACAAAATGTTGGAATTAAATAAAATAAAATACGACGTAAACTTGATACTGTTGTGGACTTATGTCCAAACATTAAAAATATGCAAGAAAATTAGAAAAGTCAAAATAAAAACTTAAACAGAGATATGCTTCTTGTTTTAATTCGCATGTATAAATGAAAGAATGCTGCCAAACACAACACACACACCACCACACACACACACACATTATATATGATATATATATATATATAGGTGTGGGTTTGGTTTTGTTTTTGATGTTGAGTCCACGTATGCTTCTTTTATTATTATAAATTACTTTAGTGGTGCTATCAATTTTGTTCTGTGAACGTTTTCGTGATATTCAAAAAGCAAGAAAATATATAAAAAGTGAGCAAAACATAATAAACAGACAATAATAACAGAGCTATACATTATATAGACTTATTAAAAACGAGTATTGTACATATTAGTATCGTTCCTATATATATCGTGGTTACTTTCACCCCTATAGTCAAAGTATTTTTTAGACTATCATTGATCGTTCTATTTATTCTTCAATAATAGGAAATTTAGATAATATAGTTTAGATTACTCTTTAGTCATTAGCGATTTATACAGTAAGTTATACTTTAGTGACAATAAATACCTTACAAAAGGATTGAATAGTAGCGACTCAAATAATTGGAAATTTTGTATTCTGTTTTTTTAATTCACAGAATATTCTCCGTATACTTGCGCGTGACGTATCACGAGGAATACGATTCACAAAACAAAAATATGAAAAGAGCTCGAATTAAAATATAGTATACAATGATGTATATGTAGTATAATATTCAAAATATATTATAATAAGAGTACGAGAGAGAAGTAGCAAGAGAAGCTACTAAGAGGTAAAGTAGGCGACGCAAGACGAGACTTTAGAGAGTGTTAGGGTAATAGATTCCCGCCGTTCGTGGTGGATAATGGAATTAGGATCATCGCAATACGAGTTCGAGTCTGATTTCCTTGAAAGCTAGGTGTGTCATCTTCACATAGCTCGCATAATACCGCTTCGGAAAGGTAAGATTCTTATTATATCTCTCCGCGACTCAGCTATAATGTCGGTGTAAATTTGATAGGGCGGACTGACAGAGATCGCGTTCAACCCTTAGCTAGGTAACAGTCAAGAGCGAGGGATATACTAATGAAAATTACAAAATTCCTGAGAGTACAGTCGCTTGATTGGTGTTTAGTGCGAACCTATTGATGCACCAATTCTATCCCTCCTCGGAACTGTGTGCCTAAAGTGTTGGATCTGAACACGGTTCTGCAACAACAATACTGCTTCACTCCATCTACTGAAACAAATCCTGTGTGAGATGTTCATTGTGTGTATTGATAGCCCTCATTATGTCCGAAAAATCGAACGGGAGGCCATATGTATATATATTATAATCACTTATAATAAGATATAAGCTGTTACTATTCTTAGGTCTATGTATGAATAATAATATATGTAATTTTTATATTTCTATTATTTATTCTTCTATTATAATTAAATTTATATATATATATGAAGCTTGCATTAGGATAGTTATATGGCTTTTTCATTGAACGGTAATGGTATGATATTTGGTAAGTGAATGTGATCTACTTTTAAGCATATGAAGTATGTGATCACACCCTGCGTCACAATCAGCCAGACATGATATTATATATACGATGCCATTATTAGATATTGTTAATATATCTGTTCATAATGGCAATAATAAAATCTATAATATATTCTACTTTTTGCAACCCGTGTTGTAGTGGTGTACCCTCTTGATTTGCTTGAGTTTGAAGTCAAGTACATGACAATTAAGAAAATTAAACAGAAGAGTTGAAATATATTAATATATAAAGAATAAAAGGATAATGTTAAAACAATTATTATAGCAAAAAGAACCTTATAATCAATTATATATATATGGATATCAATCTTCTGATGATGAGCCTATTTTCATTTATAAACATCGTTTGTTTTTTCATTCATTCTTATTCATACTGTTCGGATTAATTTCCATTTATTTTCACATAACTTGTCCATGAAAAAACTTTACATTTGAAGTTTACCCCTTTTTGGATGAATTCATAACACCACGATTTTACCTATAATGTGGGCTACTTATTTCACAGTATTGGATTGTGATTACAATAATTTGATATTCCATATACACTTTTTATACAAATTTACACTTTCATATAATTTTACACCAGACTTTTTTGAGTCTATATTTCATTACTATAATGGCTTCGATTATTTCAATTGAGGGAAAAATGAGATTCATTTTATTTTTAAATAAAATTTCATTTTATTTTAAATAAAATTTCCATATTATTTTTATCAGGACAGCCACGAATTTTATTTTTTTTTTATTAATTCCAACGTATTAAAACTAGCAGGCGTTTCTGTTTTTTACTAACGGTTTTTTTCCCGTCTTGTTTTTTGTTTGTCATGACCGACCCACGTGCGGTTGATACATTTATAACGCAAATGGGTCCTCATATTAGTTGAATGGGGCCGGGCTGTTGCTTTTAAAAACCGTCAGAGATGGCCCCGAAACGGTTTGCACATTTTCTCTTCTGAGTGAGCCTATTTCAGTTGTAAAACATTCGTTTGTTTTTCATATATCTTCATTCATTACTGCGGATTAATTTCCATTTATTTTTCACCATATATATATATATGATATTTTTGTCATTTGTCAAGTTTTTCTGGACAACTTTTTAATATTGGATGGATCGGATTAGTCCCCAATAGTTCATTGCCCTGAGTACTTTAGGGCATCATTCCAGGTTGATATTTCCAGTTTTTCAAATTATATTAATGGATGTGGAGGCTGAAAGGAGGAGGATTGGATGGGAAGGTGCTTATAGGCATTTAAAATGTGTGTACTGCATTGGAAATTAATGATGATGGCACTTCGAAGTGCCGAAAGTACTCGGGACATAAACTTTGGTGGATTAATCCACGAAATCCACCCAAATATTAAAAGTTGGACAGGAAAAATGAAAAAATCACAAATGAAATTGTTAAACAGGAGATGGTTCTTTGTTTTATTCAACATGCATAAATGAAAAGAATGCTGCCCCAAATACACATTATATATATATATATATATATATATATATATATATATATATATAATATTATATATATATATATATTTGGGAGTATGTGCTTAATTAAAGTCATACCTAATTTGTTAATAATAATTATAATTAAATGAATTAGGCGTGCATATCATTTTAAATGTAAAGCGTAAACAAATCGGGAAAAAGTCGATCTCTGTATGTACATTTCAGCCTATTAGGCCTAATCAGCAGAGCTATAACATATAGGGCAGTGCTTAATATCACATGTGTGCATAATATCCCCCAAAATTGTCGGCCTTCGCCATTTCAAACACATTGTTTGACCACTTCATATATACTAGCAAATATATGCACCCTCCGGGTGCCAGTATTTAAGTTTAAATGTAATAAAATATTAGATTAAATCAGAAAGGCTAATGAAACTGAAGAAAAATTCAGATAAAAAGATTTTAAACGGAGGGGGTATAATCGCGAAAAATAGAACAACTGAAACTTACTCTTTCATCACTTCCGTTTTTCAATGCTAAATTTTCCTAATTTAACTATTTTGTTAAAATAGGAAGTAAAGAATTAAATATACAGTTATTTCTTCTTGTAATGAATTTCTTTTAGGATTTATTGAAGAGATTTTTACCTCATATTCATTAAGATAAAAACTAAACAATTAGAAATCAATAATACCAAGCACATAATTTATTAAATCAGTTTTATTAATATCAATATGCAAATTTGCTTTACGTTTACACTGGAAACTGGTATTTTGTATATATAAATACCAATTGCATGTTATTAGTATTTAGGTGAGGCCAACAGTATTAATAATGTCAAACAGTT
>CM042153.1:20924490-20946990 GCA_023376005.1 Doryteuthis pealeii | reverse complement strand
TCACCATCAGATAGAGTTTGACGTCATTCCCAGGACATGTAGACCTGCAGCCACCACCTTCTAGCACCCATATGATAAAAAGGGGTTGGGGCTTGCATAAGGGCAACAGGGTTGGGAAAATCATATAGGTGCTAGGGCTTGACGTGACCAGCCGATTGATCGGAGGGGGCCTCTCCGACCGCCCGTCTAGCCCAAGATAGGGCCAAAGTGGAGTATTGCATGTCATGAACTGCTCATCCACCTGGGCTCTATCCTTAAGCATCACGGGTCGCCACCCACGGCAAACAGGTGGTTCCATTGGGGATGTCTTACCCCTCTGCAGAAGTGCAGTCGGTGCAGTCGGTGCATTCTAACGCCCCAGCCAGCAGGGTGGACTGTTGGAATGTGGAATTGGAATATTTAAAGAATTGGAATGAAGAATGCGGGAAGTCCCGAAAATCGATTAATTTTGATTATATCATTTTAAATATAGAGCAGTAATATTCAAAGTGGACCCTAAGGCTCTCAAGTGGCCCTGATAAATCTCTCAAATAATGCTAGAGTTGGCGGGATTTTCTTCAGGAAATGATGTACTCAAAAAAATTTGTGCCGATTCAAAAGAGAGGAGACGCCTGAAGCTGAACCAAGGTCTGGAAGTTCAACTTGATAAGCTGATAGATAGACACCGGGAATAGTGTAGTCATTAGTCAGGATTTATATTTTCGACTAAATTTTTGCATTTGTAAATAAGATGTATTTCCTGCTATATGGAATATCTATTGGTGTTTTTATGTGGGTCTGAAAATTTCTTGACACCAAAAATGGGAGTAACTTTTTTACGGATGGATCAGTATGGCATCTTGCCACTGGAATAGAGATAGACGGTATCGTATTGGATTGGTTGGTTGTATGGATTTTACGGCATGCCAATCCATTGGGTTATTTTATGCCGAAGACGTCTTTTTTTATTCATTCTTCATGGGTATTCATTTTTTAAATCAATTTTTTAAAACACATTTTGGAACTCATTTTTCTCTATTTAACGTATAGATAGGAACCCGACATGTGCTACCATTCCGGGTCATAGTGGACCTGGGATTAACGGTGATGAAGGGAACTCCACATTCCCCGAGCTCCAGACCTGGAACTTTATAATCAGATAGAGTTTAACGTCATATCCGGGAAAATAAGATCCTCAGTCAGTGCCTTCTAGCACATATATGATAAAAAGGGTTGGGGCTTGCTACAAGTGCATTAGGGTTGGAACAATCATATTGATTCTCGGGCTTGGCGTGACCAGCCGATTTATCGGAGGGAATGTGTCTGACCTCCTGTCTAGCCTAAGTATGTTTACCCAACCCCTCCGTCACCCACGTGCGACACAGGGTCAATTTTAGTTCAGTAGCGCACCCGTCTAGGAATCGTAAGATTCCTGGTTCAATACAGGTCCCCGCGAACAGCGCATGAGTAGCACAGATTAGGTAATCTGATCTGTGCAGTAAAGGAGCTAATGATGATAAAGCTAAAGACGATAACCGTTACAATAGGCAATAGCGCAAAATAAAAAAGCATTCAGAATATTTGACCCCGGGTCGCAGATTTTATTTCTGAAGACGATAACCGTTACGTGAACAGGTTGACCATTTTCTTTCTCCTAAACTGGTGGCTTTACCAAGGCTTGTTGAGAATTTTGGTAATATAAGGTGTGTGCTAGATCCTCGCCCATACTTATAGACTAGGCGAGATCATGTGATCTATTCCTTGGCCAATCACTGGCAGTACTCTGAGGCTGATACAATACTTAACCCACCCTACTGGTCATAATTACTGCAACGTTCATAGACGTCGGACATAGGATTAAATCACTGGACCTTTACCAATACGCTTACCAAAGGATCACCAAAAGATTCCATTGTTAAGTATCTGGTCGGCATCCTTAGTTCCAGATGTAATAAGTAAGTAAGCAAGCCAATAAGAATCCGGTGTTGAGGTATTCTTTGTAAGTCCTACGTCCAAGAGAATCCATCTGTCAATGACATAAGTTTAGAATGGTGCCTCTATTAATACAGCAGAAGCAGCAGCAGCAGTGCCAGTGATTGGACAATAGAAATGCCTTCGGTGGTCACGTGGTAGTCAACGGGTCTATATTTAGGAGTGACCATTTGCCCCATGCCTTATATCACAAATAATTCAACATCCATAACATAGGACTTTCTTTAAGCCCTATTTTAACTGGCCAAGGATGGCACTTAAAAACTTTACATACCAAAGTCAGTTCTTCTATTTACTCATAGCTAGGGGCAGAAGAGATGGATTCACGGGTTTCTCAAGGGAACTACCGAGAAAAGAAACGCAAACAACCTCGTCCAGAAATTGCAATATGGGATTTGTCGTTTAACGTGTACGTCACCTCTAAACCTAAACCAAATACTCACTCTGGATTACGGGAACCTAGTAGGTATTAACTAGGTATTCTAGAATAAGCTTTTAAACAGTCACAAACAGAAGAGGGTATAACATAATGTAACGTGGCATACGCCAAATATTAAAAATCTCATTTCTTTTTCAGAAACATAGCGAATATTAATTTGGTAACTTTTGTCTTGAACAGGAAATGAAAAGACGCACTTAGGTCTAAGTATTAGCCACTAATCACACCAACTCAGCGATAGCCAATTTCTGAAAAAGTGGTCAGCTGGCTCGGCGCAGACACTGTGGGCGGACCAGACTTAATTAATAGTTTGATTTATTTAATTGCATATCGTCTCCTTCAGGGTTATTCAATACCGAAATTGATTTATTTTGTAAATGTTTTATTATAATCCTAACTATATTCCCAATATTCAATTGTATTTAAAAAAAAATCTAACTTTTATCTATTCGTCTGTAAAATTTATTTGCACATTTATATGGTACTAGAAGCAGCTACTCGGGGTTGCCTGGGAAGAGGGGATAAAAATGTTACTCTCACAGATCCATCTCACAGCAAAGTTGTGTGTTGGTATAATGAATACTGATTCCAAATATTAGATCTCTAACTTGCACTATTGTTTGAGGAAATAGCATTAAAATCGTCTACTAAAATGCACAAAAATCCGATTTTTGCAACATTTGGCCAAGAAATTGGTTATAAAATTCGGCAATTGGGTATTTAAACCAGAAAATATCATTTTAATCTACTAAAATAAAACGAATGAAATATTATAACTAGAATTCAAATTAAAAATACCCCCTTCATCACCATCGGCACAACCGATATGCTGCTTTTTACATCATTGATTAAGCGATACCGTTGAGAACATTTTAAAAATTGAAAAAAAAACGTGGATCATTTCATTCAGAATATCCCTTGAAAAATCTATTGCAAAGATTTTACCATTTTTGGTGATTATTGTTTAAATATCTAGAGTCAAATTTCTACATGTACAAGTCAAAGCATGGTCTTGTTTTATGACAAAAACTATGTATATGTCTGTGTCCTGCTTCAAGCCCATACACCAACTGGGAAGTTTCTGTTGTTAAATTAACTGCCCTTTCTACAATTTGAGAATGAAAGGGCAAATCTGGCAACTCCAGCTCTGTGCCATTAATTGAGATAATTTTCTGAAAATCCTTTTGTAAATGCAGGTTCGTAAACTCTATTTTGTGAAAGGTTAATTAAGTGGGACCAATGTGTAGCTTCAAAATTGATTGTGGTTATTTTTTAAATATTTTATTGGCTGGTTTTCCACTCCTGAAAGAATATAAAAGTTAATTATTGAGTTAACTTTCAAATGTAATCCTGCTTGCTTTAATTATTATGATCAAATTAGAATAGAACTTTAAATTAATTCTATAAATCGACATGACCAGTTTAATTAGTTTTTCATGAATAACTGTTTAATTACGTAAAGGCCACATTCTTTATATCTTCTTCCATCACTTCCAGTTCATCTGACTTTACCATTTAGTACAAAATATTTTCAGGCAGTAAATCGAAAGCATTATGCTGGATATTTTTCAATGTAATGTGTTGAATTTCAAGAGGTTATTGCTTAATCCTTTTGATCATATTGAAAATATACAGTTGTTGGTTATGAAACTTGTTATCCCATTTGATTTCAAACCGCCCAACTGCACCTACTTTAATGAACTTAAGGTTGTGAATTTTGACAAACATTTCTTATGGGTAAGCACCTCAAGCTCATAAAACATTAGCCTAATGGTCAAAGTCAACCATCTTCCCTGGTTTATAGGCCAAATTTTCCATCCGGCAAATCTAGGGTCCACCTTTCCTCCAGAAATCCCTACTGTATATTCTAAGATAAGTTTCTTGTCACAACTCAGGTGCCAAAAGAACTACCAACTGCTGTAAATGTTATTTGGAGTAATGTTACATAATTATTGGATCCCTAATACATATATAAGGTAGTGTAGAAACATAATGGCGATTAGTGCAGCTGATGGCCTTGAGAGTGAGTGACGGCGCTTGACCTCACTCTCACCTTGCCTTCCGGGGATAAATCGTGAGAACCGGAAGGCATGGAAGACCCTGTCTTCCGGTTTAAGGATAGTAAGTTTAAGTCAGTTAGAAGTTAGAAGCCGAGTTCGTAGGATGTAATGATCTGCGCAGATGTCTGGTTTGGGGATTAACAATAAAATAAGATCAAAAGTAAATCGAAGTCTTGTGTTTATTATCTAAAACTAACAATGACACAGGGCTTCTGATAAGGAGAAAACCCTAACAGAAACCAGACTCGAAGTCCCCAAGAAAGTCCAGACCTTAGAAGATTCCAGACCCAGACTTTAGAAGAGACCAGACTAAGATGTTAGACGATCAGAATAGCAAAGCCGGCCAGAAGAAAAGACGACCAGAAGTAAGAAGTAAGAAAGGGCATACAACAAATATCGATTTGGTACCGTGAAAACCTCAACAGTAAAACACGGTAATAATTTCCACACAATTTACCTTGTGGACCAGTGAATGCTGTAGGACTTCCTGTAGTACCATTGTACCATTATCTTCCCTTTGCCTGGAAGAGTTATCTCCCCGCTGTGTACCGTTTGTGGCCACCAGGGGACCTCTGGTATATAAGCGGCTGATTCAAATGCTTCTCTCTCTCTTTCCTTACTGCCTCTGAACGAGCACATGGGTTAGACTTATGTCTACCCCCTTCTCGATGGGGCTTTGGCCCCCCTTACATTACTATAAGTCTTTTATACAGCATGGACTATCCTTTAGTTCAATGTCTGTAACATTTATATTTTATGTACATTTGGGTATCTCGTTTATACCTAAATATTGTATCTTGTATTTACCATTCATGAATGTGTCCTTTTATCTCTACTCTTATATCTTATTTGTATCTTATGTATCTATGTACTTTATGTATCTTATCGTTACCATGTGCTGTACACCTATTAAATGTTTTGTCTCACAGCGTGTCGGAGCTGTTGTTCAATTATTAACCTTGAATCTTACACCATCAACATACCTGAAAAGAGCTCAAAAGGGAAGTTCAATTTGATGCAGGTGTGTAATTAATGGTGTGTAAACTTCTCTGTATCTTTTTCACTAGAATTGTTACTATTTCAGCCTCACAACCTGTTTTGTATTGGATTTGTCTAGAGAACAGTCTTAAGTGTAGCCATACTAGTAAATACTTCAAAAACAGAAACACCTTCTTCTGTAAGAAGAGCACCATTCACACCAGTATTAGGGATAGTTCTATATATTTACTTACATATCCCATATTTACTTACATATCCCATTCCATTTGTGAAAGTAAAGTGGCGTTCTGATGCCTATGTTTTCTTTAGTCCTTTCTCTCCGTCAGCTTCCACAATTTCTTTGTAGAACAAAGTGTCTTTGGAATTTTTTCCATCAATACAAATACAAACAAGGTTTTCCACCTTTTCCTAATGCCTTTGATGAATATTTGGTTTTATCCTTGTCTTTGCTCTATTTTGTATTTATCAAAGATTATATTTTCTTATATCAATCCTAGATTTGAAAATCCCTATAGCCTGTAAGTCTAAGAGCAAGGCAGGAAGAAACATCACCCCTGATTAATTCAATATTGCAAGTTCATTTTCCAACCATTTTTATGAAAATATCTGAAAAAAATATATTGTATGTTATTATCAGAGTTTGGCTACATTGAATGAAAAATTCCAGATTTAAATTGAAAATTACCAGATTAAAATTGAAATTACAGATTTTGAATTGAAATTTCCAGATTAAAACTGGAATTAAATTTCCAGATTAAAATTGAAATTTCCAGATTAAAACTAGGATTGAATTTCCAGATAAAATAAAAATTTCCAGATTAAAATGTAAAATTTCCAGATTAAAATTAAGGTTCATTAAAATGAAAAGAATATGATAAAAGTAATAAACTTCCTAAAGGCCAACAGAATACAGAATAAATCACGTTATAATCACGTTATATTCACGTTATAATCACGTTAATAGCACAAACATCAAAGCCTTGTGAATGAAAGACAATAACTTTGAAAATAAAAAAAGTGATTATTAAGGTATTTCTTATGATAATTAAATTTATTCTAATATAAAAGTACAAGTTAAAGGAATATCATTTCCACTTATACACAGGATAAAAATAGCTTTATAAAAAAAAACACATTTGTTTTGAATAAAATATTTTACAATGTTTTATAAAAAACAAACTTTTATTTGATTTATTGAGAACATTATAGATATTGCTATTTTAAAAGAATCTATTAAACATATTTTCTTCATTTGTTTTCTTCAAGACCCAGATTTGATTTACACTAATTATTTTTACGAGTAATGCCGAAATAATCACTGTTTTACGATTATTTTAGTCATTAAAATTCATTTCCTCGAATAAGGACAAACGTTTGAAGATAATTATTTTGTGTGGTAATTTCTTATGATAATTAGCAACTTTCTTCCTATGGGAAAGGTTACAGATCTGAAATCAACCTAACCTAAAATGCAATGAAACACACATACGTAGACACGCATAAACAGGCAGGTAGTATATGTAGATAGATAGATAGTATATGTAGATAGATAGATTGATACAAGTGATAGATAGATAGATAGATAGATAGATAGATAAGGTAGATTGATTGGTTGATTGATTAACTGAATAAGATAGATAGATAGATAGATAGATAGATAGATAGATAGATATGATAACATGTGCTGGGGCACGGTCTCAATGTATGGGAACGATGCTCCGGCTCAGTATTACAGTCGTTGGATGGGATGATACCAAATATAATACTATTGTGAGATATTTCTTCTAATGCTGGTCGTAACACAGATTATAGTATTATAGTGTCCTGCAGGAGAGCTGGTTTCGTTCCTTTTACCAACTCTGCTGAAATAGGATAACCAAAAGCTGTCAACTGGGTCAATCAAAACAAACAGGAACGCCTTCTGATAATTATATACAAAATATATACATTTATTGTTTTTTATACAATGATTAATATTTTTGTATCATGTCAGAAGAGCGAGGTAATTTCTTTGTCAGTTGACTGGCGATATACAGCTAGTTGTTTTTTGGATAATTTATTAATTTGGTTTGTTACCGAGTGGCAAGACATCAGAGTGTATCGGTAAAGTTTTGGCAAGGGCACCGAGCTATAACGAGCTCCCTGGTTTCGGAGTGTCTGACTCCGCTTCTCTCTCTTCTTCTTCTCTTCTCGGTCTCTGTTCTTCTTTTTCCATTTAAAGTTCCGTTAGTTATGGCGTCTAGACCCCCCCTCCCTACGTGTCTGATTGCCAGCCACTCGATAACATTGCCTACCTGTCTAAATGGCCTTGTGTCAGCCTTAGTTGTAGTTTTCCATTGGTTTTTCCAAATGCCACAACTCAAGGCCAACCATTGTTTCATTTATTTAAGTTTTTGAAAATTTTGACCAACTTTTAAAAACTGGAATTTATTTGTTAAATTATCATTTTATTTTGGCAAAATTTAAAATTCCGATGATATATGTCAAATTCCATAATTTAAGGAATTTTTTTGTCCACGTGAAAATTCTTTGTTTAGAAAAATTATATTTTTTAATATAAACATTATTATTATTATTATTGTTTTTCTTATTTTTACAGTAACTTTTAACTTTAACAAAACTACCCTAATTAATAATTAGGGTAGTTTTAATTGATTGGTAATTAATTAACAGATCGCCAATCAACCCATAACACTTTAATAGTGTTATATAGATAGATCGGTAAATTTACAGAAATAAATTCATATGGCAATATGGTCTTTCTGATAAAATAAAACTGGAATTCTTCCAAACTGTAGCTGTGTCAATACTACTGTATGGCTTCATCAATTTGACTAAGAGAAAAAACACCCTAGTAAGACGAAGAAGACATGCTGGGCAAGACTGGAGAAGTATTTTCAATAAATCAGAAATGAAATAAAAATATTTATATTTGAAATATCTGTTGAAGTTTCTTTCCAGTTTTAAGTATCAGACATTTACGAAAATCGTTAATTTAACACGATGGATGCTCGGAAAGTAATGCTTATTTTACCGCTTTTGAATTTTTAGCAACCTCTCTAACTTAATGCTCATCTCCATGAAGACAATGAGATTTACTTGAAGCGCTCTATTTTTAATGGTTATCGTCGTAGGAACATGGTTTCTTCAACTTGGATCAAATTCTTGACCAGACTGTTGCACTTCATATAACCTTTGGAAATATATGAATCCAGTTACTTTCAGTCCAGCTATGAGTAAATAGTATGGCTGACTGGGCTCTTTAATTTTGGGATGGCAACCACTCTAGAAGGAAACACTCTTGTTTCGAACCTGATAATCTCTGCTTTAAAAATTGACCTTGTGTCATATCCTGTGCGTGTGGAGGGGTTGGACACACACACACACACACATACACACACACATATATATTTATTTACCAACCACTCCGCACGAGTAGGATGCGACACAAGGTCAATTACTTAAACAGAGTTTAACACATTTGAATTCAGCGTTTTCCTTCTCCAATGCTGCTTACGTAGCCAAGGTTAAAGAACTCAGTCTTCACTTCTGTTTATCCATAGCTGGTAGGAGAAATCGGTAGATGCATACTTTTCCCAAGGAGTATTAGCACTATGGGAAATGCAAACAGCCTCGTCTTGAATTTGAACTCGGGTCAACAAGTTCATTTCAAATGACTCTAACCATTACACCAGGCGCCTCCTACTCCAAGTTTGGGTAAATACATATACAAAGAACAAAATAACACGAAGAGCTTTCATACAACTATAATAGTAATAATAATAATAATAATAATAATAATAATAATAATAATAATAATATAATGGTAGTAATGATTATAATAGTATTAACAATAATAATAATAATAATAGTAATCACTAATAATTGCTGCACAGAATAATGCCATAAGAACAAACTATATCAAAGCAAAACTTGATAACACCCAACAAAACAGTAAATGTAGATTATGCGGTAATAGAGATGAGACTGTTAACCATATTCTCTGCGAATGTAGCAAACTAGCACAACGGGAGTTCAAAACCAGACACGACTGGTTGGGAAGGTGATCCCCTAGGAATTATGCAAAAAATGTAATTTTGACCATACAACAAAATGGTATATGCATAAACCAGAATCTGTTATTGAGAACGAAACACACAAAATTCTCTGGGACTTTGAAATAAAAACGGATCACCTTATCCCAGCAAGAAGACCAGACCTAGTGTTGATAAACAAAAAAGAAAGAACTTGTTAACTGGTGAATTTCGCAGTTCTAGCAGATCACAGGGTGAGGCTAAAGGAAAATGAAAAAATGGACAAATATTCTGGACCTTGCCAGAGAACTGAAAAATTATGGAATATGAAAGTCAAAGTGATACCAATTGTAGTTGGTGCACTTGGAACGGTCCCAAAAGGATTAGAAAAGGGTTTGGAAAGTTTGGAAAATCAGAGGAAGGATTGAAACCATTCAGAACACTGCACTGCTGCAATTGCCAGAATACTCAGAAGAGTCCTGGAGACTGAAGAGACTTGCTGTCACTCAGATTCCAGTGAAAGACATCAACTAATGCTGATGTGAAAACTCAAAAGGAGTGAATAATAATAATAATATAATGGTAGTAACGATTATAATAGTATTAACAACAACAACAACAACAACAACAACAACAATAATAATAATAATAATAATAATAATAATAATAATAATAACAACAATATGTCCTGGAGACCTGAGGAGACTTGTTGTCACTCAGACTCCAGCTAACACTGGTGAGAAAAACTATAATAATATAATGGTAATAATGATTATGATAGCATAAAAAAAACAATTATATGGACACTTCAAATCGGAGAGGTTGCCCATAAATAGACTTGGACATGGTTAAGAAGAGGAAACCCTAAACTCAATCCCTAATAATTACTGCACAAAATAATGCCATAAGAAATAATTATCTCAAAGCAAAAATTGATAAGACGCAACGAAACAGTAAATATACGCTGTGCGGTGACGGAGATGAGACTGTAAAACATGTATTAAGTGAATGTAGTAAACTAACACCACGAGAATACAAAGCTAGGCACGACTGGGTTGGGAAGGTGATCCACGGGGAATTATACAAAAAATTTAATTTTGACCATACAACAAAATGGTACATAAACCAGAATATGTTCTTGAGAATGAGACGCATAAAATTCTCGGGACTTTGAGATAAAGACGGAACACCCTATCCCAGCCAGGAGAACAGGCCTAGTTTTGATTAACAAAAAAAAAAAAAGAAACGTGTCAACTGGTGGACTTTGCGGTTTCAGCAGATCCCAGTGTGAAGCTGAAGAAAAATGAAAAGATGGATAAATACCTGGACGATGTCAGAGAATTAAAAAAGCTGACATAAGAGAGTGAAAGTGATACCAATTGTAGTTGGTGCACTTGGAACGGTCCCAATAAACTTGAAAAAAAAAAAAAGATTGAAGGATCAGGAAATTAGAGGAAGAATTGAGACCATCTAAACTACTGCACTGCTGCAATCGGCTAAAATACCAGAAGAGTCCTGGAGACCTGAGGAGACTTGTTGTCACTCAGCCGCTAGTCAAATACAATCAGTTAACGCTGAGGTGAAAAACTCAAAAGGAGTGAAAATAATAATAATAGGTGATCCACTGGGAATTATGCAAGAAATTAAATTTTGACCACACAACAAAATGGTATATGCATAAACCAGAATCTGTTCTTGAGAACGAAACGCACAAAATTCTCTGGGACTTTGAAATTAAAACGGATCACCTTATCCCAGCAAGAAGACCAGACCTAGTGTTGATTAACAAAAAAGAAAGAAGTTAAAGGAAAATGAAAAAATTGACAAATATCTGGACCTAGCCAGAGAACTGAAAAAGTTATGGAATATGAAAGTGAAAGTTATACAATTGTAGTTGGTGCACTTGGAACAGTCCCAAAGGGATTGGAAAAGGGTTTGGAAAGTTTGAAATCAGAGGAAGGATTGAAACCATTCAGAACACTGCACTGCTGCAATCTGCCAGAATACTCAGAAGAGTCCTGGAGACCTGAGGAGACTTGCTGTCACTCAGACTCCAGTGAAAGACCATCAGCTAACACTGATGTGAAAACTCAAATAATAATAATATGGTAGTAAGGATTATAATAGTATTCCCAACTATAATAATATTAATAATTTATAATAATAATAATAATAATAATAATAATAATAATAATAATAATAATAAAATGTCAAGTTGTCACTTTATCCCGACATAGCCTAAAGGATGTTTATCGTCATTTTTACATGGACGATGAAAAACAATAATGTGACAAACATGTTGTTTATATCCAACCAACCTTTCAGCCACGGGCAGAATTTAACACAAGTTTACTATATTTTTTGAGCGGGTTACGTCTGCAATTAATCAACAAGAGAATCATCCCACAAAGCAGTGTTCGTAATCCTACCTTAATAATAATGATTATATGGTTTCAAAATAATTATTTCTACTTAATAATTGTCATTTGTTTGAACAAAATCATATGGTTTCAAGCACCTTATCTTATTATAATGGAGATTGTGTGTTTTTCTGTTTGTAACCGAAACTATATTACTACTCAAGTCACAATTCCCTTAGTTATTTACGTCACATTCTCCATTATTCTATTTCTATTTAAACCTCAATTAATAATAAAACTGTTTGACATTATTAATACTATTGGCCTTACCTAAATACTAATAACATGCAATTGTATTTATATATACAACAAAATACCAGTTTTCAGTGTAAACGTAATGCTAATTTGCATATTGATATTAAAAAAACTGATTTTAATAAAAATGTGCTTGGTATTATTGATTTCTAATTGTTTGGTTTTATCTTAATGAATATGAGTAAAAATCTCTTCAATGAATCTTGAATAAAATTCATTAACAAGAATAAATAACTGTGATTTTATTCTTTACTTCCTCTTTTAACAAAATAGTTAAATTAGGAAAATTTAGCATTGAAAAACGGAAGTGATGAAAGAGTAAGTTTCAGTTGTTCTATTTTCCGATTATACCCCCTCCGTTTCAAATCTTTTTATCTGAATTCTTAATTAGTTTCATTAGCCTTTCTGATTTAATCTAATATTTTATTACATTTAAACTTAAATACTTGCACCCGGAGGGTGCATATATTTGCTAGTAATAATAATGCTTAGAAAACAATTATAGCCTCATATCGTCATCATCATCATGTCACACTGAGAGTACGGATTCTCAACACACACACACACCACACACTCTCTCTCTCTCTCTCTCTCTCTCTCTCTCTCTCTCTCTCTCTCTCTCTCTCTCTCTCTCTCTGTTTCAAGCACCTTATAATAATAATGCTTAGAAAACAATTATAGCCTCATATCGTCATCATCATCATGTTGCACTGAGAGTACGGATTCTCAACACACACACACACACACTCTCTCTCTCTCTCTCTCTCTCTCTCTCTCTCTCTCTCTCTCTCTCTCTCTCTCTCTCTCTGTTTCAAGCACCTTATAATAATAATGCTTAGAAAACAATTATAGCCTCATATCATCATCATGTCGCACTGAGAGTACGGATTCTCAACACTCTCTCTCTCTCTCTCTTTGTCTCTTTTTCTTTCGTCACTCGTCCCTATCGGTCATCGCTCCTGGCAAGTCCTCTTCACGACATCCAGTATCTGTACATAGCCGAACAATGTAACATTTCTTTACTGGTCGGCCTACTCGAGTGTGTCCATGTGCAAGTGTCCCACAGGAGAACGTCACTTATGGATTCGTCCTTACTTCACCAGCAGTATCCAACCTGTCTTGTTCGTCTTACTTTGGTGGTTTGTTTGTTTGTTTGTTTGTTTGTTGATTTTAACGGCATATCAACCCGTCCGTCATGCCTAAACGGTTAGGAAGTTATACATATCGTGTATTTATATTCATACTTTTTAGTAATTGGTTTTAACAATGGGTTATCATTATTGGGGATTATGTTGTATGGTATTGATTTGTTTTATGTCTATATTCTATGTTGTGTGATGGGAAGTAAGTAGCCGTACAGCTGTTTTTTGCGGGCTGTCTCTTCCAGGATTTGTTCCAAGCGGCACACAGTATTCATGTGTAGTTCCAGTCGAGCATGCAACTATTCTTAATACAAAATAATACAGTTATATCGAACAGGATTATTTAATGGCTTGGTTTATTTGTTTAATCATACATTGTTACCTTGACTTACGAGTGCCCCAACTTAGGAGTTTTCCGAGTTACGAGCTGTCACTCAGTCATTTCTTGCTTTGTCTTGTGAGCAAAAATCTGAGGATACAAGCGAGCTTCAGATATGCTTATGTTAATAAATAAACTAAAGAAATTAAGTTTCCAAATTTATTACGCCAAGGAAAAATATTATCTATAAAAAATAAACTTTAAAACATATTACAGCACATAATTCATTACAATCTATTATTGTATTATGTTCTTATACAATATAGTGCTATTTTTCTTTTTTGAATAAACGTAATAAGAAATTAGGTTTGGTTTGTTTTACGGCATATCAAACATTTTCGGGTCCTTTAATGCGGAATCAAACCATTTCGATAACAGTTTGCTTACAGTACCTGCTGTTGCTTAAATGGTCACCTATGTAAGTACTGAACAGGCTTATGGATGCTTAACTTCGTTGATCTAGCCGGAACGGGTGATTTCAGCATGATTTGACCGTAAAGATGTTTTGGTGGGATTCAGTAGCGAATTTATGATAATTTCATTTTGTATTATTTGTATTATTCCGACTATTGTCCTCATATTTATTGTTATCTACACAAGGTTTCGACCAGGAATTTTGTTTCCAGATTCACGTCAGACACTAACACCCCGGTTCAGATTTCGGGGAACAGAGAAGAGCAGTTTGGAAACAAATTTTATAGACCAGGAATTTTGTTTCCAGATTCACGCCAGACACTGACACCCCGGTTCAGATTTTGGGAACAGAAAAGAGCAGTTTGGAAACAAATTTTATAGACCAGGAATTTTGTTTCCAGATTCACGCCAGACACTGACACCCCGGTTCAGATTTCGGGGGAACAGAGAAGAGCAGTTTGGAAACAAATTTTATAGACCAGGAATTTTCTTTCCAGATTTACGCCAGACAGCGACACCCCGGTTCAGATTTCGGGGAACAGAGAAGAGCAGTTTGGAAACAAATTCTATAGACAAGGAATTTTGTTTCCAGATTTACGCTAGACAGCGACACCCCTGTTCAGATTTCGGGGAACAGAGAAGAGCAGTTTGGAAGCAAATTTTATAGGCCATGAATTTTGTTTCCATATTTATTCCAGTCTGTGACAAAAGACAGTGCTCAGATTTTGAGAAGGAAATTGATGATTTCTTAACGCGATAGTTATCTTCTTTAGAAATCTAAAACCTGTGCAATTGATTCAGTTGCGATAAACAAAAGGTTAAAGAATCATTACAGTTTTGCCCTCAGTTAATTCTTTATTTGATGTTATCAATTGGAAGCAAAAATTCTAAGACACAAAACAGCACATCTCATTCGAACAATGGGTCTTTCTGGCTGATGAATTATCTCTAATGTTTTTATCGGAAGGAAATATTTTACGCATATTAATTACAAACGAGAAATACGGTACGCTTCAATAGAACAGAATAGAATAGAAAGAAAGAAGAAATAATTAAAAATGGAATGTGATAATTCTATATATCCAACGCTTATCGTCTGCTTCAATGGAATAAAAATAAAAGGAAGGAAGAAAGAAAGAAATATAGGATATGATAATTCTATATACCCAACGCTTATCGTCTGCTTCAATGGAATAGAAAGAAAGAAAGAAGAAAGAAAGAAAGAAAAAAGAAAGAAAAAAAAAAAAGAAAGAAAAAAAAAGAAATATAAGATATGATAATTCTATATACCCTACGCTTAACGTCTGCTTCAATGGAATAGAAAGAAAGAAAAAAATAGAAAGAAAGAAAAAGAAAGAAAGAAAGAAAGAAAGAAATATAAGATATGATAATTCTATATACCCAACGCTTATCGTCTGCTTCAATGGAATAGAAAGAAAGAAAAAAATAGGAAAGAAAGAAAAAAAGAAAGAAAGAAAGAAAGAAGAAAAAGAAAGAAAGAAATATAAGATATGATAATTCTATATACCCTACGCTTAACGTCTCTGCTTCAATGGAATAGAAAGAAAGAAAGAAAAAGAAATAGAAAGAAAAGAAAAAAAGAAAGAAAGAAAGAAAGAAAGAAAGAAATATACGATATGATAATTCTATATACCCAACGCTTATCGTCTGCTTCAATGGAATAGAAAGAAAGAAAAAAAAAAGAAAAAAGAAAAGAAAGAAAAGAAAGAAGAAAGAAATATAAAGATATGATAATTCTATATACCCAACGCTTATCGTCTGCTTCAATGGAATAGAAAGAAAGAAAGAGAATAGAAAGAAAGAAAAAAGAAAGAAAGAAAGAAAAAATATACGATATGATAATTCTATATACCAACGCTTATCGTCTTCTTCAATGGAATAGAAAGAAAGAAAGAAAAAGAAAGAAAGAAAAAGAAAGAAAGAAATATAAGATATAATTCTATATACCCAACGCTTATCGTCTGCTTCAATGGAATAGAAAGCAAAGAAAGAAATTTATGAAGTGATAACTATCCAACACTAATTATCTGCTTAAATTAAATAGAAAGAAAGAAAAAAAGGAAGAAGGAAAGAAGAAAGAAAGAAATATATGTGATAATTCTATATACCCAACGCTTATCATCTGCTTCAATGGAGTAGAAAGAAAGAAAAAATGAACATAGGGAACCATAATTATGTATTCTTAATACTTATCATTTGCTTCATTGGAATAGAAAGAAAGAAAGGAAAGAAGAAACAAAGAAAGAAAGGGATAAAGAAAGGAAGCGATGATAGACAAAGAAATAGATGAGATAGATAGATAGATACGCGTGTTGTATACTCTCTTTCCTTACTTTCTTACTTCTATTATTCTTCTTCCAGCGTCTCTTCTAGCGTCTGGACTTCGTCTTGGGGACTTCGTGTCTGGTCTTCCATTGGGGATTTCTCTTTATCAGAAGCTCTGTGTCATTGGTAGTTTTTAGATAATAACACAAGACTTCGATTTAACTTAGACCATATTTTATTCTGAAATCCCCACCAGACTACCTGCGCAGATTGAGTCGGCACCGTGCATAACACGACTTACCACCGTCGTGGCTTTGGCCGATCTGACTAAAAATCTATTTCTAATATAAACCGGAAGAGGGTCTTCTCCACCGATTCTCACGGTATCCACCGGAAGGATCAGGATGAGGTCAAGCCTTGTCATTCAAATCCTTCAAGGCCGCCGGCTGAACTTATAACAGCCATTTTGGTTTCTACACTACTGTAGATAAGTATTAAGATTCTAATAATTATGTAACACGCGCACTATTTTAAAAGTTATAATAACATCTTATAACGAGTACTTACTTAAATTTAATAACATTTTCCGTAATTATTCTTTAAAACATTAAAATAAAGGGAATGTTATTTCTGTATTTGCTCTTAATTAAAGAATAATCGAATAATTAGTAATTACAAACACAAAAATTAATTTAAAAAAATATTGCCTGAGAGGGGTGGGAGTTAAAAACAATTCTATGTAAGAGGGTTTATATCATAAGTAAAATCATCAAATTTATTAAAGGATTAAAGAAATAAAACAATTGGAAATGAAAATTCATTTCTGCCCTCCCCTCAAATAAAATGTTGCCTGCATCAATTAATCATCGATTAAATAATTATTTTAAATATTTTACACATAAACTTAACTCAAATTAGTAGGATATTATTTATATTAAAACTTCTTAACTAAACAATATTCTTTTAACTGAACAATATTCTTGATAAAGATTTTTTTTTAATTGAACAATATTCTTTTCTTCTTTCTACCTTTGGCTGGATCTCTTCATTAATTTATTTCAATGAAATAACATCTGAAATAAATTATTGTAGATTTTTATTTGTATTTAATAATTTCCGACTCTCTTCACGTAAGCGTTCATAACGTATTTGATTTTTGTTATTTAATTTCTTTCTTTCTCTCTCTCTCTCTCTTCTCTTCCTCCCACTCTTCTGATCTCTCTCTCTCTCTCTCTCTCTCTCTCTCTCTCTCTTCTCTTCCTTCCACTCTTCTGATCTCTCTCTCTCTCTCTCTCTCTCTTCCTTCCACTCATCTGATCTCTCTATCTCTCTTCTCTTCCCTTCACTCTTCTGTCTCTCTCTCTCTCTCTCTCTCTCTCTCTCTCTTCTCTTCCTTCCACTCTTCTGATCTCTCTCCCTCCCCCTCTCTCTCTTCTCTTCCTTCCATTCTTCTGATCTCTCTCTCTCCCTCTCTTGTGTCTTCTCTTCCATCCACTCTTCTGATCTCTCTCTCTCTCTCTCTCTCTCTCTCTCTCTCTCTCTCTCTCTTCTCTTCCTTCCACTCTTCTGATATATTATATATATATATATATATATATATATATATATATATATATCTTCTCTTCCTTCCACTCTTCTGATCTTTCTCTCTCTCTTCTCTTCCTTCCACTCTTCTGATCTTTCTCTCTCTCTTCTCTTCCTTCCACTCTTCTGATTTCTTCCTTCCACTCTTCTGATCTCTCTCTCTCTCTTTCTCTTCCTGCCACTCTTCTGATCTCTCTCTCTCTCTCTCTCTCTCCTCTCTCTTCTCTTCCTTCCACTTCTTTTATCTTTCTCTCTCTCTCTCTGTCTGTCTCTCTCTCTCTCTCTCTCTCTGTTTCTCTCTCTCTCTCTGTCTCTCTCTTCTCTTCTCTTCCTTCCACTCTTCTGATTTCTTCCTTCCACTCTCTCTCTTATCAATTGAAACAGATTAGATCATTTCCGCTTGACTTCTCTCTACCCCTTTCTCTATTTCTACAATATTCCTCTTTTTAGACGTATGTGTCAACTTTGCCTGCATCTCTTCCTTTTCAAATTTTAGTTAACCTCTCTAAAAAGTTCAAGTGTAAAACAATAGTATTTAAAACTAATTACAGGATTACTCACAGATCCATTGATTGTTTTGATCTTACATAATTAATTTATGTTTTATTTACGAAGCAAAAGATCAACCGAGTGACAGTTGAGGTATCACTGTATTTTTTTTTTTTTTTTTAGTTTCACGATTTAAAAAAAAAAGACCAACTTTGCCAGCTCGGGAGAATAAATGATACAATTAAAGGAGCTAAGAACAAAATAATTCCGTATAAAAAAAAACAATAAAAAAAGATATTTAAAAGTGAAAATTGATAAGAAAACGTACGAGGGTTAGTAAAAAATTAAACCATTTTGTTTAGGACATGTATAATCACCAACACAGGAACATGTATCATACATCAAAATAAAGCTACCCCTCTGTGGATCACATCCCTACTTCTCCACAGAGTCACCGCTTCTCTCAATAGCAATGTTTCTGCCTTCGAATGAGAGCATATATCCCTGCCCGTAAAATTCTGCTGACTGTTCTTTGAGACACTTCTTCACTACAGATTTCACTTCCTCGTCACTGTAATAATGATTGCCTCTCAAACCCTCATTCACGGGCCCGAATAGATAATAGTCTGAAGGCGCTAAATCTGTTGAGTATGGAGGGTGCGGATCTGTAGTGAAGAAGTGACTAAAAACAAAAGTCAGCATAATTTTACGGAGCAGGGATACATTCTCTCATTAGAAGGTAGAACATTACTATTGAAAGAAACGGTGACTATGTGGAGGAGTAGGGATGTGATCCTCAGAGGACCAGCTTCATTTTGATGTATGATACATGTTCCTGTGTTGGTGATTATACCTGTCCTAAACAAAATGGCTTAATTTTTTTAAATAACCAGCTTTCTTTATCTTTTTCTTTTTTTTTTCTTTTTTTTCTTTTTTGAAATGAGCGATTTTCAAGCAAAAATAAGCAAAGTACCTGAAATCATTACAAAATAAATAAATAAATAAATAAGTCGCTACTCCTGTTAAATCACACAGCTCACAACACGGTAGATAATTTGAATCAAAAAGTCTATTTTATATAATTTTGAATCACGTAGAACATTGACCAGGAATAAACAAACACACATGCAAATTGGGTTTATATATATATATATATATATTATTTATATTTCTGCTTGAAGGCAATTATAAATGCATGTATCGAATAAGATTCGATAATTATAGAAAATAATCTTGACAAGAAAATCCCGCAAAGGATGGCTCGCTATGCAGAACACCGTACAGACTGTTTCGACTTTATTAAGTCTCTTCAGCGATGTATACTAACGACTCCCCTCGACAGGAATCGAAACCGGGACTTCACAGGCATAGTCAGAGACCATATCCGTTCGGCCGCCGTACATAGCGAACAATCCTGCGAAATTAACCTTGTCAATGATGAAACATTACACGCCCCTGCCATAGCAGGCAAGTAGACGTGTTTATTTAGTAAAACAAACCCGGCCGTTTAGCTCTTCGGCGAAGTGAATAAGATTTTTGGATGTTTTTTTTTTTTGTTTTTTTTATAGAAGCAAGTTGAATAAATTATTATTTATATTTCTGCTTGAAGGCAATTATAAATGCATGTATCGAATAAGATTCGATAATTATAGAAAATAATCTTGACAAGAAAATCCCGCAAAGGATGGCTCGCTATGCAGAACACCGTACAGACTGTTCGACTTTATTAAGTCTCTTCAGCGATGTATACTAACGACTCCCCTCCGACAGGAATCGAAACCGGGACTTCACAGGCATAGTCAGAGACCATATCCGTTCGGCCGCCGGTACATAGCGAACAATCCCTGCGAAATTAACCTTGTCAATGATGAAACATTACACGCCCCTGCCATAGCAGGCAAGTAGACGTTGTTTATTAGTAAACAAACCCGGCCGTTTAGCTCTTCGGCGAAGTGAATAAGATTTTGGATGTTTGTTTTTTTTTTTTTTTTTTTATAGAAGCAAGTTGAATAAATTATTATTTATATTTCTGCTTGAAGGCAATTATAAAATGCATGTATCGAATAAGATTCGATAATTATAGAAAATAATCTTGACAAGAAAATCCCGCAAAGGATGGCTCGCTATGCAGAACACCGTACAGACTGTTTCGACTTTATTAAGTCTCTTCAGCGATGTATACTAACGACTCCCCTCCGACAGGAATCGAAACCGGGACTTCACAGGCATAGTCAGAGACCATACCGTTCGGCCGCCGGTACATAGCGAACAATCCCTGCGAAATTACCTTGTCAATGATGAAACATTACACGCCCCTCCATAGCAGGCAAGTAGACGTGTTTATTTAGTAAACAAACCCGGCGTTTAGCTCTTCGGCGAATGAATAAGAATTTTGGATGTTGTTTTTTTTTTTTTTTTTTTATATATATATATATATATATATATTGGAGAATATGTGCTTAATCGAAGTCGTACCTAATTTTGAAACTTAATTAATTAATAATTAATTAATTAGGTGGGAATGCCTATTTAAATGTAAGGCTAAACAAATCGAGAAAAATCAATCTCTGAATGTACATTTCGGCCTATTAGGCTTCATCAGCAGAGCTATAGATAGGAAGACCACCCTGTGAGGGATTCGAAACCGAACTGTCAAGCTGACAGTCGAGTACCATAACCCCTACACCAAACGGACTTCTTAGATTTTACGATTTGTTTAGAGTAGGTTAATATTCCTCTTGTAGTGACTTTTATTACACGACGATATGGTAAGTATGTAAAGCCATATCCAAACACATCGTGTTTACATACTTATCATATATATATATATATATATATATATATATATATATATAATAGTTCAATGAAAAATCAAAACAAATAAAAGTTTTTGCTTTTATTTATTTATTTCGGAACGGTATTACAACCAGCGGTTTCTTGCTGAAAGCATTCATCAGGTAAAACGAAACGGTTCCTTTGAAAATGAAAGAAATGGTGTGAATGGTCAAATGTGTGCGTTTTGTTTTTAACTGTATTCTCGTGTTTGCGTGTTTACGTGATGTGGAATGTTTTTTTGCTTGTACGTGTGCGTATTTTTGTTTGTGCGAATGTGTATGATGTCATGCGCGTGCGCATGAAAATGCGTGAAGGCTGTGATGATATGATTGTGTCCACGCGCGTGTGTGCGTATTTTTGTTTGTGCGTATGTATGTGATGTCGTGCGTGTGCGCGTGTGAATGTATGAAGGCTGTGATGATATATTTGTCTCCACGCGCGTGTGTGCGTATAAATATGCGTATTTGTGTTTGGTATTCTTGGTTACGTATGTTATGTGCAAATTAATATAATGTATTTTTTAAATGTATTTTTTAAATGTATTTTTAAATATGCTGTTAATAATAATGACCGTGTTATTTATTGCGTTGGTGATGCAATGTGGACGTTACATTTGTATGATATTATTGTACAATGTATATAGGTAGAGGGAAAGATACTTACAGTCGGATCTGTTGTAGTGTTTACTAATTATATTACTATATATATATATATATATATATATATATATATATATATATATATATATATATATATGTAATAATTGGGTAGAAGAGGTGTGTGTGGGTTATGTATATGAATCGAAGTGTGATAGCAGGTGTTTATTTTCATGTCGGCATTTCGATAGGATTTCCGATTTTTTGTTTAGTGGGGTCTGTTGTGATGGATGAGTAATAATATAAAGTTTTTCTTGGAGACAAAGAAGGAATCTTTTAGATGTTTTGCTGTAAGCGGGTGCAACTTTCAGAATCTCCCAGCTCACATCTGGCGAAATGTCCATATCTTTCAAGTTCCATATATGTGTGGATAGTGTTGTGTATGTAGAATATTTTCTGTTCGAAAATGAAAGTCTATGGTTGTAAATTCTTTATTTCAGGGTTCCTTCCGTTGCTCCTATGTATTGTTTGATGGAGGTGTCTGTTTTCACAGTAGCCCTGTACACCACATTTTTCTGGAGACAGTTTATATATATA
>CM042153.1:20916990-20921990 GCA_023376005.1 Doryteuthis pealeii | reverse complement strand
ATATTCTGATATCTTCTTTAGGCTTCGATTATTCACATTCTTTGCCCGTATATAAATATGTTTATCTGTGCGGATACTGTACGCTGTGTGGAGGACCTCCGCGGTCAATGAATGATAGGGATGGTTTGCGAAAGATTTTCATAGGTATCCCCGCTGCTGATGCGACATTCTCGATTTGTTTAGCCTTACATTTGAATAGGTATGCCCGCCTAATTCATTAATTGATTAATTAATTTTCAAAATTAGGTACGACTTCAATTAAGCACATATTCTCCCAAAAATTTTCGGCTAAAAAAGGCATACCAAAAACACATTGTTTGTTTGTTTACTTCTTTTATATATATATATATATATATATATATATATATATATATATATATATATATTAAGGTTCATTTCCGCTGTCGTCCTTCGCAAAAAAAAATTTATACACACACACAAACACACACCTAAAAAATGCACAATGTTGCCTTTTGATACACACACATACACCATCCTATACAACGCGGTAAAATAGAACATTTGACGTCCCATTTCAAAACCGTTCTTCTTTCAAACTTCAAACATTTTAAAACTGAATAACATATAACTACCACTCGCTTTTCTCGTTATTCTGTGATAAATAATTTATTATCACCTTCCATATACCAACAAATGCCCTGAAGATGATCTAATTAATAGATCGAAACACTGCAGCGTCGGCCAATAAACTCGCCACTTAACCCATTTAAACCTGTGTTTTTTTCATTTTTCCTAATATACTACACACACACACACACACACACACACATATATATATATATATATATATATATATATATATATACATATATATATTCGGCTAGAAACCACAAGGTTCCTAGTTCGATACCGGTCCTCGCCAACTCAGCGTATGGGTAGCACAGGGATCTGTGCGGTAAAGTAAGGAGCTGACGGTAGGTGTGGCGCTCCACCTCAAATGCTAAAACAATCTCCTTGGTCTAGCGCTATTGAAAAGGGGATAGACTCCCTCGCTGACTGGCTGATACCGACTTTAGGCTGCCCCGTCGACTTTTATATATATATATATATATAAGAATAATATGATATATACGATAATATAACCAACTACTGGAGACTAGCTCTTTAACCTCTACCCCACAGCAAGCTGTTCTATATTTGATTATTAAGCCTAACTAGCAAATATATGCACCTTCCGGGTGAACTTATGTAAGTTTTAATGTAATAAAATATATATTAAATTAGAAAGGCTAATGAAACTAAATAAGAATGCTGATAAAAAGTTTTGAAATAGAGGGGAGTATAATAAAAAAAAAATAAACAACTGAAACTCACTTTTACATCACTCCCGTCTTTTATTGCTAAATTTTCCTAATTTAACTATTTACTTGAAATAGAAAGTAAATAAAGTTACAGTTATTTCTTCTTGTTTATGGATTTCTTTTAAGATTTATCCCCGAGATTTTTTGCTCATATACAATAAGATAAAACCAAACAATTAGAAATCAATAATACTAAGCACATATTTATTAAAATCAAACTTTTAATATCAATATGCAAATTAACCTCCCCGCTCAGACTGTAAACCGGCATTTTGTTGTATATATAAATACAATTGCATGTTATTAATATGGATCTTTACAAGTTAATAGCGTCGATCCCAGAGGGCTATCCCACCAGGCAGTACCTGCACTCTTGATTTAAAGTGGCATGGCTGGGTTTATTGTCCAGCGCCCTCGGTGCTCCCTTGAGGGGGGATTGATGCAATTTTTTCCACCGGCCACCCATGAGTCTCGGCTTGTGGCTGGTCCCACATAAAAACGAGACCTTGTGTCCAACCCATACAAGTGAGGTATGAGGTAAATAAATGTAGATAGGGCCAACAGTACGTAAAACATTATAACGTAATTAATACGTAAAATATTATAACGTAAAACAATTTCATTAATAATTGAAGTTTAAATCATAATAAAATCATGGAAAATACGACGTTAATAACTAAGG
This sequence comes from Doryteuthis pealeii, assembly GCA_023376005.1. NCBI lineage: Eukaryota > Metazoa > Mollusca > Cephalopoda > Myopsida > Loliginidae > Doryteuthis > Doryteuthis pealeii. The sequence goes on along the minus strand of CM042153.1, from coordinate 20,919,986 downwards.
GAATTGTGACTTGAGTAGTGATATAGTTTAGGTTACTAACAGTAAAAGACACAATCTCTATTATAATAAGATTTAGATTCGAACGCGTCAGCAAATGTGGGGAAGATAGTGAGGATCGAATCCTTGACAGAGAACTCTGTGAATTGTGCTTGGCAGTCGTAATTAAAAAACGGCTTGCCTGATATGATTTATTGAATAGTATTTGTAATAAATAAACTTGAACTTTATTTGTAATACTTTCTTTTCAAATTAGAATTTTAATTTTAAACTAAAATTACAACCCAAAAAAAAACACAAAAATTGTAAAGGGTGTATCCCAGGCATAGTGGCTAACGTGCAGGACTGTGACATCATAGTAAGCAAGTTCGATTTCCAGTTACTCTAAACGTTAACTTCCGTACTAATATCCTTGGGAAATTAATTAACCCACTCATACCCACCTAGGTATCTGTTAAATAGTATCACTACTATTCTTCTAGAAAAAATTTGAATTAACCCACGAAGGTTGATATGTCATTAAACAAACATATCACACAGTGAACATGGAACATTTTTTTAAATAAAAAAAAAGTAAAGCGTCGGGGTGGCCTGAAGTAGGTATCAGTCGGACAGTGAAGGAATCTATCCCCTTTTCACTAGCGTGATTGCTTTTGGCGTCTGGGGTGGAGTGCCACACCTACCACCACCACCTAACTTTACCGCAGAGATCCCTGTGCTACTCTTACACTAAGTTGGCGATGGCCGGTATCGAACCGGGAACCTTGTGGTTCCTAGCTCAACGCTCTACCGACTGAGCTAAACCGGACGGAGACTCTATGAGGATTTAACTGCTGAAGCTCAGACGGTAGTGCACCCGGCTCCGAACCCCAAGGTTTCGGTTTCAATACCGGCTCTCACAAATTCAGCGCATGTGTAGCACTGGGATCCGTGCGGTAAGGTGGGGAGCTGATGGTAGGTATGGCGCTCTACCTCAGACCCAAAAACAATCTCCTTGGTCTAGCGCTAGTGAAAAGCGGATAGACTCCCTCGCTTTCTGACTGATCCTAACAATAGGCCACGCGGACGACTACTTGTTAATCACAACAACACAAAAAGGTGTGATTAGTGGGTCTGGCACAAGTTCATCGATTTTGAGCATCAGATGAAGATTGAAAGTAATGGTCTGAAAAATTAATTTGCGATTTTACCAGTTTTTATTTACTAGTTTTAGACGCATATGGTACAAGGCCATACTTTGAGAGCTCAAGCTGACAGTGTCATGGTCTGCAAAGCTGACACAGTGTTGGTTGGTTGGATTTTATGGCATGTCAACCTTTGCTGGCTATTTTATGCCGAGGACGTTTTCTTTTATTCATACTTGATGTCATTCAAAACTTTTCTTTTCAAACTCAATTTTTTAAACACGTTTATTGGAACTCATTTTCTCCTATTTATCACATAGGTGGGGCCATAACAGGTATTACCACTCCGGGTCAGTGAACTTGGGGTAATGGTAATGAAAACGTACTCCACACACCCTCAGACAAAAGAGCATGCCTTTCATAAACCAGAAGACGAGTAGTTCATATTCACTCGATTTGAATACGTAAGACACAAGGCCACGAGTTGAGAGCACTAGCTGAGTCGTTGTAGTAATGATCATCTGTGAGGCTATCATACGAGAGACACTGCTGCAAGTAAGTAGTAAAGTAAAGTGGCCTGAAGTCGGCATCAGCCAATCAGCGAGGGAGTCTATCCCCTTTTCACTAGAGCTAGACCAAGGAGATTGATTTGCGTCTGAGGTGGAGAGCCACACCTTCCACCAGCTCCTTACTTTAACCGCACAGATCCCTGTGCTATTCATACGCTGAGTTGGCGAGGGCCGGTATCGAACTAGGAACCTTGTGGTTATTTTACACTTATTTTACGTAGCTTTGCATAATAGGTAAACAAGTTGCCGAGAAACAGTTGAGGATCGAACACACTCCGGATTCACGATTCCTCCGTGGCCTGAAGTCGGCATCAGCCAATCAGCGAGGGAGTCTATCCCCTGTTCACTAGCGCTAGACCAAGGAGATTGTTTTTGCGTCTGAGGTGGGGCGGCACGCCTACCAGCAGCTCCTTACTTTACCGCACGGATCCCTGTGCTATTCATACGCTGAGCTGGCTAGGGCCGGTATCGAACTGGGGACCTTGTGGTTATTTTACACTTATTTTACGTTGCTTTGCATAATAAGTAAGCAGTTGCCGAGAAACCGTTGAGGATCGAACACACACCGGGATTCACGATTCCTCCGTGGCCTGAAGTCGGCATCACCCAATCAGCGAGGGAGTCTATCCCCTGTTCACTAGCGCTAGACCAAGGAGATTGATTTGCGTCTGAGGTGGAGAGCCACACCTTCCACCAGCTCCTTACTTTAACCGCACAGATCCCTGTGCTATTCATACGCTGAGTTGCCGAGGGCCGGTATCGAACTAGGAACCTTGTGGTTATTTTACACTTATTTTTACGTAGCTTTGCATAATAGGTAAGCAGTTGCCGAGATACCGTTGAGGATCGAACACACTCCGGGATTTGCTATTCCTCCGTGTTAAGTAGAACCCTATTCCTTAGTAGATACAGTACACAGTGGTGGATCCCGATCGCAGTCCCTGCTGTGAATACACGCAAAAGTGAGGCAAGCCGGCAAAAGGTGTAGTCTTACCTCACAAGAGAAGATGCTGCACGGTACTGATGAGCGCACACACAGACACAAAAACAAACAATGTGTACGTGGTTTCTTCTTCTTTTACATGTTGTCCCTCCGTTATCATCTTCCCTTCTCTCTTGCTCTGAATCTTTTTCTCTGTCTTACTCTCCCTCGCACACACACACACACACACCACAGAGCATAATTACTCTCCTTCTCTCTTTTTTCTCTCTCTCTTGAGCACGCCTTTACTTCGGCACCGAGTCGATCAGTCCGTTCGTACATTGCAGTTTGTACTAAGACAGCAGTTAAGCGAAAACACATTCT
>CM042153.1:20899490-20909490 GCA_023376005.1 Doryteuthis pealeii | reverse complement strand
AAAATATAGTGAGAGAGAAAGTTAAATCAAGATTATTATACTTTTTATTTATTGAACTACTTAGTTATAACCCTTAAGTAAATATATCAAACGTTGTAATAACTGAATTATCATACTGTGATATATCCGCAGGTCCTGCAAATTCTTCTTCTTATTATTTTTATACAATGCCAGTTTGACTTACGAGTTCAATTCGTGCCTTTCATAACTCAATTAACTCGTATACCAAATCAATCTTTCCCATTGAAATAAACTGAAATTCTATTAATCCGTTCCAGCCATTATCCCTAAAAATACCCCACGTTTTTCCGGTTTTTTTTAAATAAGAAAAATAACACTGTATTATATGAAATAATAATAAAATAGAATGTAATAAATTATGTACTGTAATATGTTTTAATGTTTACCTTTTTATAAATAATACTTTTCTTTAACGTAATAAATTTGAAAACTTAAATGTTTTTAGTGAACTGATTAACATAAGCGTATCTGAAGCCCGCTCTTCTCTCAGGTTTTAGCTCTCAATTCAAAACCAAAAATTGAGCGAGTGGCAGCTCGTAACACAAAAATCTCGTATGTTAAGGCACTCGTAAATTAAGGTACCTCTGTACATGTATTTCTTTTCATAAGTTTCACATACAATTACATTCAAATAAACAGATACAAGTGCAACCCATCGTGGTGTAACGGTTAGCACGCTAGTCTCACAGATCCGTTACTACTGAATAGCGAGTTCAATTCTCGGTGGATGCCTCGGACATGCGACTTTCTGTCAAAATCCTAACCCTAACGAACAAGTGGGTTAAATGCCTATGTTTCTCAAAGAAACACATACCCAGGAGTGTCCCATCATGGTGTAGTTATTAACGAGGTAATTTCGCAGATACATTACTACGAGTGAATAGCGAGTTCGATCCTTGTTGGATGTCTTATACTTACGACCTTGTGTCACATCCTGTCCCTGGCGAACAGACACAAAGAAATGCACGCCTGCACACACATGCACGCATGCATACAGAAATGCAAAAGTAAGCACACAAATATACTTTAACTCCCCTGCTCTCTCTCTCTCTCCCTCCCTCTCTCCTCTCTCTCTCTCTCTCTCTCTCTCTCTCTCTCTCTCTCTCATATATATATATATATATATATATATATATATAAAATGTTGTTCTGGTTCCAACAGGAGAAAATGTAATATTTTATAAAAAAGAAAAAGGTCCGCAAAATGTATTATGTTCTCAGAAAAAAAGTTTTGTTCTTTTTATCTTACATGCGCGACACGTGTTTCTGATCTGTTGTCTTCTTCAGGCATTGAGTTATTATTTTGGCAGAATATGTCCGATATTTGATAGGTTGTGTGTGTTTCTGCAATTTTTCTATTATAATAAATTATAATATATAATATATATATATATTATATATTATATATATTATATATTAGAGAGAGAGAGAGAGAGAGAGAGAGAGAAGGAGAGAGAGAGACCGATAGATAGATTGATAGAGGTGCTTGGTGTAATGGTTAGAGTTCTAGGAAATGGACACGACTCAACGAGATCATATTCTTGACGAGGCTGTTTGCATTGCAAATAGCTCTAGTAACGTTATAAGAGGTATGAATTCAACTATTCTCCCTCCAGCTATGGGTAAATAGTAGGGAAGACTGGACTCTTTAGCATTGGTTAGGCAACCAGTGTAAGTAAAGGAAAACTCTGAACGCAAACCTGTTAAACTCCGTTAAAGAAATTGAGCTGGTGTCATATCCTGATCGTTGGAAGGCTTTGTAAATATATATTCATTATTTTTCTGTTTTACTATATATGTATATATCAGGCCTTCAAAAGGTCCTCTATATATATCCTTTGCGGTGAATAAAGTTTAGCAACAATGAGTGCGTTCACTACTTAAGCAATAGCAGGTATTATAATAATCTTTTACTTGTAATAAAATCTGATTTTACCATACTAGTTTTAAAATTCACGCTGAAAGCACCGGTTCCCATCTGATCACCGAAGTTAAGTAACAATGAGCATGTTCACTAGGTAATTGTGTGATCTCTTAAGTAACAGCAGGTATTATAAGAAACCTGAGCCCTTTTTTTAATAAAAAATGACTTGATTCAGCATTAAATGACCCCAAAAGGCTTGATCTGCCGTAAAACAAACCAAAAGTTATAAAGAATTTAGAGTTTTATCTAACGAGGTGGATGTTTTATTTCCATGTGAATATAAAGCTAAACTGGATCTTTGCTTTGTGTCATTTCGGTTAACTAAACTGAATTTTTATCTTAAATCAAACCTGTTAAATTCAGCTAAAGAAATTAACCCGGTGTCACATCCTGCTCGCGCGAAGGGGTTGGTAAAAATATATTTATTATTATCATACGTATATACCAGGCCTTCAAAAGGTTCTCCCGCCCTGTCGGCTGGGGCGTTAGAATGCACCGATTGCACCTCTGCAGAGGGGTAAGACTCTCCCAATGGGGCCACCTGTTGGCCGTGGGTGGCGACCTGTGATGCTTAAGGATAGAGCCCAGGAGGATGAGCAGTTCATGACATGCAATACTCCACTTTGGCCCTATCTTGGGCTAGACGGGCGGTCGGAGAGGCCCCCTCCGATCAATCGGCTGGTCACGTCAAGCCCTAGCACCTATATGATTTTCCCAACCCTATTGCCTTTATGGGTGCTAGAAGGCGGTGACTGCGGGTCTACAAGTCCTAGGAATGACGTTAAACTCTATCTGATGGTGTGTTTCCAGTTTTGGAGGTTTGGGGAATGTGGAGCACCCCTTCATCACCATTGCTCCCTGGTCCACTCTGACTCGGAGTGATAGTACCTGTTAGGGTCCCATCTATGGGTTAAATAGAAAAATGTATTTATAAAAAAATTGTATTATCCATTAAGAATTGATTTATTTCAAAACATTATCGGCATTAAATGACCCACTGAGGTTGATATGCCGTAAAACAAACAAAAGGTTCTCCATATATATGGTTTGCGGTGAATAAAGATAAAGATGTCCACACAGAGGGTGAAATTTATTAGTTCAAATTTATATATCCCTTACTGACAGGTAAACAAACAAAGCTGCAACATAAAGACTATTTGCAAGATATAGAATTCCTGATTATTGTAAAGGTTATCATGCTAGTCTCACAGATCGGTTACTATTGAATAGCGAGTTCAATCCTCGCTGGATACCTCAGACATGCGACTTTCTGTCAAATCCTAAGCGAATGAGTGGGTTAAATACTGACGTTTCACATACGAACACATACGGTTAGCAAGCTAGTTTCATAGACCCATTATTACGAGGGAATAGCGAGTTCGATCCTGGTTGGGTGTCTTATACGAAGAAACAGACAGACAGAGACAGAGAGGCAGTTTAAATGAACAGACGAATGACCTATGATGTGATCTCCTCGCTGCCCACTAAACCCACCATTTAAAGAATTAAAGAGTAAGTAAACAATCAATGTGTTTATTTGATATGGCTTTTAGCCGACAATTTTTTGAGGATATGTGCTTAATTGAAGTCATGCCTAATTTTGAAAATTAATTAGTTAATAATTAATGAATTTAGGCGGGCATATATGTTCAAATTTACGGCTAAACAAATCGAGAAAACGTCAATCCCTGAATGGTCAAAATAGGTCGAAATGTACATTCAGGGATTGACATTTTATCGATTTCCAATATATATATATATATATATATATATATATATATTATTCATTTTGCGATGAGAGCACGGATTCCCATGACCCCCTCTCTCTCCACCCATTTCTATTGGTCTTCGATCCTTGCAAGTCCTCCTCACAACATCCAGTATCCACGCAGAGCTGATCAATGTAAGTTTTTGATGGTCGGCTCACTATGGTCTGTCCATGGGTTTGTGTCCACATGAGACCAACTCTTATGACTCCAGCAGTTTCCACTGAGACTTCTTCGTTTTACTTGGATATTTTGTGCGATACGAGTTAAGTGGCTGTACACCTGTTACTTTGTATGGCGGTGGTTCCATAATTTTTTCCAGGATAAGATGATGGTAACCATTACAACAGGAACATTTCTCTCTCCCTCTCTCATATATATATATATTATATATATATATATGTGTGTGTGTTTGTTGTGTGTGTGTGTGAAGAAAAAGGAAGTGAATCCGACGGTATGTAGTATATTAAGAAAAATGAAAAAACACAGGTTTAAATGGGTTAAGTGGTGAGTTTATTGGCCGACGCTACAGTGTTTCGATCTATTAATTAGATCATCTTCAGGGCATTTGTTGATATATGGAAGGTGATAAGAAATTTTTATCACAGAATAACGAGAAAAGCGAGTGATAGTCCCCGTTATTCAGTCTGTTTAAAAAATTTTGAGGTTTGAAAAAAGGGGAGACGGTTTGAAAAATGACGTCAAATATTCTATTTTACGGCGTGAGTATGGGACGGTGTCAATGTGTGTATCGAAAGGAAACATTGTGCATTTTTTAGATGTGTGGTTGCGTGTGTATATATATATATAGTATTGGAGAATTGAAAATAAAGTGCTCGATTACGGATGTAAGAGGGAGAAGAAAGCGACACACAATTTTAATTATTTCGACAAGCTTCCACGGAGAAATACAAGAATCGGTTCTCACAAGTATACACATATTAAATGAATAGATATTCGCTGCATTTATTAACGAGGTTTTTGTCTTGACGAAATGTTGCTAACACGGAGCTTTGAAACCAATGGCGACAATCGCCCCTTAAATGTATTTTACCCTATGATGAATTTAAAAAATATCTATCTATCCCTCCAACTTCCCCCGAGACTGAATTTTAGGGAGCTATATTAAATCAACTTAGATTTATAAAGGCCCCAATTTTGGTCGAAATAAATTTATTATGGAATTACGGTGTTGAGTTTTTCCTTCCTTTCTAAGATAAATATTGCTCTGTATATAATCTAAAAAGTTTATTATACATTGGGCTCTTTTTAGTGATTTAAAGATTCACTGTATTTATACATACTGGATCATACAATAATAATACAGTATATCTTAGAAATCACATATAGAATCATCCCGCACTACCATGTTTTGGATACCTCTCATATATATATATTATATATATATATATATATATATGCAGGGTGTTCAGGAGAAATTTGTCTGTTTCATAAGGAAAAAGAAAAGGTCGTTGGTAACTACAATAATTTATGGATTGTAAAGTAATTAAACAGGCACGACAATTACATTATTGTCAACAAGCTTCACTCAAAATAATGCTATTAGCGTCGATCACAGGCTCAATCCTGCTCCGGAACCTGGAGCAAGCTGATGTTACAGTTTCCCTGGGATGGGTCTCAAAAACTACTTTAATTGTGTCGATTAGTTGGGCTTTTTGTTGTACTGGCACGGCGATTGGTGTCTTTCTCAACAGCGCCACATACATAATAATCCATGGGGTTAAGATCTGGCAATTTCGGAGGCCAAACCTTGGAACTGGTGTAGTCGTAGAAATTCGCCGACAACCATTTTTTACTTTTCCAAGGTGTGGCAGGGGGCCGCTACTGCTGCCATACATATGGCCTACCATTGGCTACCCTCGTTATCCAGGGCTTGACTACAGTGTTTAGCAACTCCACGTATGCATCTGAGGGTCCTCCAACACATTTTCTGTAGATTTTCGATAATTCTACTGTACGAACGCAATCAGATCGTCTATTATGTTGCTTCATTTTAGCCACAGCCTCGTAGTCTCGATTGCAATTCTCCAGTTCATGCCTGATTGTTTTTACAGTGTTTAGTGAGCATTTGGGCAGCAACCATAATCTCCTTATTTTGATGGCCGGCGCAGATCATCAGGATACAAGTTATTCTCTTCCATGATTCAGGTGGGTTCCAGTCATCCATTCTATCTGTAATCACGTATATGAATGAAGAAGGGTCCAAGCTTTTAAATGATACATAGTGTGAGTCAATACCTCCAACCTACGGAGTAAAAATAACCAATATAAATGTCAAATTCATTCCCGAACACTCTGTATATATATATATATATATATATATATATATATATATATGGTGTGTGTGTGTGTGTGTGTGTGTGTGTGTATGTGTGTGTATTTTGTGTGTGTGTGTGTGTGTGTGTGATAACGAGATGACTTACCGAGGAATAAAATATCCAACCAATCGCAATATTGACGCTCGATACAAGTATTAACCAAATTGGCCGACCCCTCCGCACGAGCAGGATGTGACACAAGGTCAATTTCTTAAGCGGAGTTTAACAGTTTTGAATTCAGAGTTTTCCTTCTCGTAGACCGGTTGCCTAACCAAGGTTAAAGAGCCCAGTCTGCCCTATTATTTACCCATAGCTGGAGGGAGAGTAGAATTCATACCTTTCCCAAGGGTATTAGCGCTAAGTGAAATGCAATTACCACGTCCAGAATTAGAACCCGGGGCGACGAGTCAATTTCCTATGACTTTAACCATTACACCATGTGCTCCCGATTATTAGCCGAATATAAAGTAGTCAATTCGTTAGCAGAGTGGATTTAGTATTAAGGTGTATATAGAAATAACCTACTCAAGTTTCACCACAATGATCTTCATTAATTCATAATTGCATTATTCACTTCCGCAATTGACTGTAATTAACCAATATCTTGGTTAATTCATTGCAATTAACTCAGAAGATGCCTATGCTGAAACTTGAGTAGGTTATTTCTATATATACCATAATACTTTATATCTATATATATAAATGAAAGATTAGTATGTACGTGTCGATGTATAACTCTAAAATGGGAGGTCACTCAGATTTGAAATCTTGCATACAGATTAATATCCTTCTAACTAAGAAACGCATATTTGGTTATTGATTTTTACTGATTAAGGGATATAATTAATTACTCAAACAAAATCAACGATTTCTGGAAAGCATCGCAAATTTTCTCCTGCTGATACAGCAGCAGGAGCTTGCCTGCTGCCTGTTATCAGCAGTCATTCAAAATATCCGACACCCAGCAAAGATTGAACTCACTATTCAGTAGACTACCTTGCTAACAATTACACAATGATGATACCTCATTTTTATACCCAACCTGTTCGTCAGGTAGAATATGGTACAAGGTCGAAAGCAAAGAGCATCTACCGAGTGTTAAAATCGCTCTTCAGTAATTATGTGAGTCTAACTTGCTAAATCTTACACCACAATGGGATGCTATTAATATTAAAAAATGTAAACATCAAAAAGAGACTATTCCTAAAATAAGCTAATATCATAATACACAAACTGTTAGCTTTGTTTAACATTAAATATCCAATAAACGAATAATTTTCGTTCTAATGAAAACTCATTTTGTAATCAATTCAACCCATAGATGGGTTCCTAACAGGTACTACGGGTAACAGGTGGATCAAAATGGCAATGAAGGAGTATTCCACACTTCGAAGAGACCCAGAATTAGAACTTCACCATTAGACGCTCTTTAATGTCATATCTTTTTTAAGAACACTCCATGGTGTTCGTAAAAATGTTTTCGTCCGGTCATAGACCGGGTACTTTTGCAAGTATATATATATATATATATATATATATTATATATATATATATATATAGAGAGAGAGAGAGAGAGAGAGAGATAAAGTTCTAAAAATAACATATTTTTATTGATCAGCAATTCACAGAGCGAAATAAGAAAAAAAACAAGAGAAACTTAAGGGCCTTTTCGACCGGTGCTTTTTCAAAAGTAACGACGAGTAGATCGTTTAAAAGTCACACTGTATATGAATTGGGTAAAAGAGGGAGTTTAAACCATACAAAATGGTGGGGCAATATGAAGGCAAAGGAGGAGAGAGAAAAAAATGTTGTATATTATACCTTCATGTAATCCCCACTTCAGCAGTCATGTCCCCAGCAAAAATTGCCAAGGAGTGTTTCAGGTGTATTTGTCTACACAAGGACGGGCAGTAAAAAAAAGGAGATTGCCCGTCCTTGTATATAGTAAATTGCTGATCAATAAAAGTATGTTTTTTTAAAAATTCTATATAAATTCAGCTGTAATCAAAAATGTGTGTATATATATATATATAATATATATATATATATATATATATATATATATATGAGAAGTAAACAAACAGACGAGTGTTTGATGTGGCATTTTTAGCCGACAATTTTTGGGAGAATATGTGCTTAATTGAAGTCGTACCTAATTTTCGAAAATTAATTAATTGATAATTAATGAATTAGGCGGGAATACCTATTCAAATATAAGACTAAACAAATCGAGAAAAATCAATCTCTGTATGTACATTTCAGCCTATTAGACCTCATCAGCAAAGCTATAGACAGGAAGACCGCTTTGTGTGTGATTCGAACCCTGAATATAATGCAACACTCTTTTTGATCTGGCTATAGTAATTTTGTTGGTTTCTTTGAGATGTTTTTACGTCCCAAATGTTTTGCACGTATTTATCTGTATGTGGGTTGCTTTCCTCAAATCTAGCTACCTGTGGTTTGGTTTGGTTTGTTTTGTTTTACGGCATATCAACCTCAATGGGTCATTTAATGCCGATAAAGTTTTGAAATAAATCAATTCTTAATGGATAATACAATTTTTTTATGAATACATTTTTCTATTTAACCCATAGATGAGACCCTAAAAGGTACTACCACTCCGAGTCAGAGTGGACCAGGGAGCAATGGTGATGAAGGGGTGCTCCACATTCCCCAAACCTCCAAAACTGGAACCTCGCCATCAGATAGAGTTTAACGTCATTCCCAGGACATGTAGACCCTCAGCCACCGCCTTGTAGCACCCATATGATAAAAAGGGGTTGGGGCTTGCCATAAGGGCAATAGGGTTGGGGAAATCATATAGTTGCTAGGGCTTGACGTGACCAGCCGATTGATCGGAGGGGGCTCTGCGACGCCCGTCAAGCCCAAGATAGGGCCAAAGTGGAGTACCACCCATAATCAAATAGGCCAAATTAATCTATTGAGAATTAGAAACCAAACTCAAACAATAAGGATAAATTATTAGACCCAGATGAGAATCTAGTTGCTATTGATATACAAGGTTTTTAAGAAAACAGTCGATGACAATTTTTTTTTAAAAGTATCTGGGAATACAAACATGGCAAGGCCCTTGAGATCAGCCTAATTGTTAACATTCAATTTTTTTACAAGAATGAACATTTTAGTAAAGCCCTCTTAAACAGAAAAGTAGAATAAACCTGAATACAAAAACACTGGATTCTACCAAATAAATTAAATTAACTAAATCCTCTAAAATATTACAAATATCAAAATTGAAAGAAAATTTCTAAAGTAATTTTCCAACTTGTAAAATATCAAGATCAAGATAGAATTAAAGATTACTTACCTAATGTTGGTGTGTAACATTTTATTACATGGTTGTTAATACAAGTGGTGCTTTTGTATTATTATGCTTATGAGTAAGAATCTTTGCCTGATTTATCATAAAAAATTTCTGATTGAACCTGTTTTGAACATTCAAGTTCATCTTGGTTTTTGTCTGAAGAGCTGGCAGATGATTTGTTGTAAAGATATTCAGTCTCCATGCATTTACATTGATCTATTTTGTCATTTTCTTTTGCATATTTTCCTCTGAGTGATGTTGTCCGATGTCGCAATAAATTACAATTACTGCATAATAATCAGCACAAGAGGCACACCAGCTCCAGACAAATAATAGTCCCCAAATGAACGACAGAAAGAGATTCCTTTAAACTTTATGTTGGTCTTGAATAGCAGTTGGGCTTTAATGGTGGTGGGTAACTGGTAGTAGTAAGTAGTAATTGTAGTAGTAGTAGCATTGCGTGGAGGAACTTCTCCCTTCAATGCGATCACAATTGTGAACCAGTGAAGCTTCCTCACAAATGCACTGAATATCAGCAACAAAGATCTTTGCACTTGCCTCTTTGCAGGGTTTGGTGAACAGTCATCGAATTAGTGGTCAATCCTTCCCAGTGAATCCAAGAGCA
>CM042153.1:20883904-20899480 GCA_023376005.1 Doryteuthis pealeii | reverse complement strand
GAGAAGAGAGAGAGAGAGAGAGAGAGAGAGAGAGAGAAGAGACTCAAATCAAAATGAATATACTTTGTACATAAGAGCTATTGCTGCTGAATAGTTCAATTAGTAATCATATCAAACTTTATAATAACTAAATTTTATCATGCTATGGTATATCCACAGGCTCTGCTAGTATATATGAATGTGTGTGTGTGTGTGTGTGAGTGTGTGCGGGAAAACAGCGGTATTTAATAGCGAGGCTTTTATCAGAGTAATGCACTTAAAACAGGGATCATAAAACTTTTTTTTTTACGGTGGACAGGATAATTGAAAAAAATAAAGAACGCGGGCCACATTATTATTTTGTTCAATGCTTGCTTGTCAGAAAGAATGCTCAAAGAAAAAGATGTAAAACAAAATTATCAATCCATGTTATATTCATGGATGAGTGGCGTAAAATGTACAAAAACAAATCCAATCAACATATTTATTCTCAAAACATTATCAAAGAACGCAACATTAGCAGAAAGGTTTAGTGAGATTTGTGAAAATGAAGTTTGCCTTTCAAGATATCGTCAAGTTTGGTTTGAAATTGCTACATCCAATCAAGAGAATTGCTTTCAAATGTTTATGAAGATTTAGTAAGCTTAACATGACATTTAAATTTAAATGGTATCAGAACGTCTCGCATTCCGTAAGTTTTAACAAACAAATTCAAGTACCGTCGGCGGGCCGGATAAAATGCCCTCACGGGCCGGATCCGCCTCGCGGCCGTATTTTGGGTACTCCTGATAGAATAAGATAACGTAATAAGACCAAATCCAGTTCAATATGAAACATGCTGATGCTGTTGTAATTAATCATGTCGCCCTGAATGATACACATATAAAAGAGAGAAAGGCTGGTTGACAATTCAACATGCGTAGTCGAACAAATCAAAAGATCTGGGAGACGGTGTTTCTTTGTCGTTAATTTGAAGATTCGGTCGCAAATTTAATGAGATTTTCGCACTTAACCACAAGGATAGTGCGCCCCTTCATCACAACTATTTCTTAATTTACGAATATAAATGCGAATGCGATATTCGCTATATTGGACGTACTACCCAGAGGCTTGAATATAGAATCAACTAACATGTGCCCTTTAGCCATTCGTTCACATATTAAATAAAAAAAAACGCTGACTCTGACATTGATCAACATCAGTTGATTAACCCGGATTATTCCAAGTCATTTAAAAACAGTCAATTCTAGTCAGTGCTAGCTCGTGCGCGTTCCAAATTCCAGCTCTGCGTATTAGAGGCAATGGGTATGATATCATTCGAATCAAAGCTCTGCAGACAAAGGGAATTCCGTCTATCATCTACAACTCGGCGATGGTTTCAACATGACACTGCCTGATCCTGGGTAATCCCAATAATTATTTGCTCGTCATTATGACTTTATTGCGTTATCTACGTTAGTACTTATTCCTGTGTTAATCCTCTGATGAGGATTCAGGTAAAAACAAAGAATTCTTGCTGAGGATGAATCCACTTATGGTTGCAATTCTCTCTCTCTCCCTCCCTCTCTCTCTCTCTCTCTCACACACACACACACACACACATATATATATATATATATATATATATATATATTAGTTCTGGTATATATTTAATTGCATCTAAGCTTTTCTGCAATGAAATATATACAAAACTAATAAATATCAATTTATTGTCGTAATTTGCAGAACTCAATGTGGGCTCTTTTTATCAGTCACAGAGCAAGATTTTATTAGAAAAAAAATACCCAAGAAGATTAGGATGAAACCATTATAGACTATTTCTGGGAACCTAGAGAAATTATATTTCGGTCCCCATCATTAGTCGCGAAAAATGCAATTTTTGCGTCTGATGATGTGAAACGAAATATAAATTCTCTGGGATCCCTGAAATAGTCTATAAGGCTTTCAACCTAAATCTTCTCCGTTATTTTTCTCCTAATATATATATTATATATATATATATATATATATATATATATATATATATAGTTTTACTTGTTTGCATTTTACTTATGGAATTCTAAGCTAATTATCCAATGTTCATAAAAAATATGTGAATAAGATTAACTTGTTTAAGAGTATTTGCTGGATGCGCCGACGACACCCAAGGCGTTACTGAGCTTTTGGGAAGAAAATCTATGAGACAAAACTCAAGGCAACCTCGGAAATTAGTTGCCCAGTACCTAGGTAGTAATATCTCCTCTACAGAAAGTGATATCAATATGCGGATACGAAAGGTATGGACTGCTATAGACGGATTATTAATCGTATCGAAATCTGATCTCACTGATAAGATAAAGAGAAATTTCTTCTATGATGTAGCCGTATAAGTGCTACTTTACGGCTGCATCCCTTAGATTCAAAGGAATAGCCTAGAGAAAAAAAAGCTATATGGAAGCTACACAAAGATGCTGTTCTGTCAAACAGATATTCAGAGAAACAGGAAAAAAAGCTGCAGCGTAAACCGAATAAGACAGACTGCACACTGTGGAGAAGTAAGGACGAACTAATAAGTGATGTTCTCCTGTCAAAACCTATACATGGAAACACAAGTGTAGGCCGACCAACAAAAACTTACACCAAACAGCTTTGTGTGAATTCTGTATGCTGCGCGGAGGACCTTCCCAAGGTGATAATCGATAGGAACATTTGGAGAGAGAGAGAGAGAGAGAGAGAGAGAGAGAGAGAGAGAGAGAGCAAACTAACTGCACGTCCTGGTGATATATATAATATATATATATATATATATATATATATATCACCAGCGCTAATACCTTTGGGAAATGTATGAATCCATATATTCTCCCTCCAGCTATGGATTAAATAGTAGAGCAGACTGGGTCCTTCAGCCTTGGGTAGGTAACCAGTCTGGGAGAGGCATAACTCTGAATTCAAAATTCCTGACGTCAGTCGTTGATTGGGTTTGTGGCAACCCTTGATGCACCAATTCTTTCCTATTGACTGTGCAAAAAAGTGTGGATGGTCTAACACAAGCCTTCACCACTATAAACAAATCACTGTGTTGATGTTCATTGTGTGTATGAACCCTCATACGTCGAAAATCGACAGGAGAGTCCATTATATATATATATATATATATATATATATATATATATATATATATAAATGTAAAAGTATCCAACTGACTGGTATGTAGGAGATAATTATATTTGAGATCATCAATCTCTCCAGTACATCCACAATGTAGGCTCATGTTGATGGAAACTTATACATTTATTCAAGGACTTTTACAAATCCTTTAGAGAGCTCAATGTATGATAACTAATAGGTTATATCTACAGAACAAAATCTATACTTTCAATAAGAAAATAAAACTTCACAAACCGTCATTTGACTATTATAAATTTATTTTGACCAGAACTCAATAAATGCCAATTATGAATTTATTTCGACCAGAAATAAAGAAATAAACCTAGTCTCATCGGACATTACGTCATATGCTGTCTGATGAGACAAGTCGCATCTATTTAGTTCTGGTCGAAATAAATTTAATGAAGAAACAGACATTTCATTTTTTTCTTTCTTATTGAATGTTTATATATATATATATATATATATATATATATATATATATATATATATATAGTAAAGAAATAACAAAAGACTTAGAGATTTAGCTTTATAGTCTATTTCAGGGAGCTTAGACAAATAGTCTAACTCTCCCGACTCATCAGATATATATATATTTACCGACCCCTCTGCACGAGCAGGATGTGGCACAAGGTCAATTTCTTAAGCGGTTTTAACAGTTTTGAATTCAGATTTTTCCTTCTCCTAGACCGGTTGCCAAACCAAGGTTAAAGAGCCCAGTCTGCCCTACTATTTACCCATAGCTGGAGGGAGAGTAGAATTCATACCTTTCCTAAGGGTATTAGCGCTAAGATATATAGGATTGATAAAGAAAGGGCTCAAATATTGGGCATGTTAACGGTTATAAATATGTTTCAACCGCTAAATGCTCGTCGTTACACACACACACACACACACACACACACATATATATATATATATATATATATATGCTAGGTATGTCAAAAAATTATCGAGATTTTTTGTACTCTTTGACACACCTTGTATTCTGAAAAAGTAATGTTCCATTCATTCTTCATTTCTATCTGGGTAAATACAGCTTTCAAACTTGGAAATCCTTTGACACTTTTTTGACGCACCTTTATATATATATAGGAAGATAGACGGTTTAGTAGGTGGTGTGATACACGATGGAAAGATGTAATTTCCTAAGTTAACTATAAACAAGGGTATTCGTATGGGGGCGCCCAGTGAGAATCGAATTCCCTTACAATGGTTTGTATAATCTAGCTCGTTAACAATTACAACCACGTGACGTGCCCAGGAAGACGTCATACAGGTGTTAATAACAACATTCACGCTGACGAGAAAATCACATATCAATGATCTGAATACGTATTTCAATCCCCAACTTGATATATGCCTCGCGTTTTCAATTTTCTTGTCATGCATCTGGTGGGGGTCCTTTCGTTATTTCAGGGGCTTCTTTTCCGACATCATACCCCGTGTGGTTCAGGCAATATAGCCAGGTTTGGTCAAGTTCAAAACTCGCGTCTTAGCGACTATCAGTTACGTGCCCCTCTCGCAAATATACAGGTAAATGTACAGGTGGCTAGCCGCCCTGTCGGCTGAGGCGTTAGAATGCACCGACTGCACCTCTGCAGAGGGGTAAGACTCCCCTAATGGGGCCACCTGTTGGCCGTGAGTGGCGACCTGTGATGCTTAAGGATAGAGCCCAGGTGGATGAGCAGTTCATGACATGCAATACTCCACTTTGGCCCTATCTTGGGCTTGACGGGCGGTCGGAGAGGCCCCTCCGATCAATCGGCTGGTCACATCAAGCACCTATATGATTTCCCCAACCCTATTGCCCTTATGGCAAGCCCCAACCCCTTTTTATCATATGGATGCTAGAAGGCGGTGGCTGCGGGTCTACATCTCCTGGGAATGGCGTTAAACTCTATCTGATGGTGAGGTTCCAGTTTTGGAGGTTTGGGGAATGTGGAGCACCCCTTCATCACCATTGCTCCCAGGTCCACTCTGACCCGGAGTGGTAGTACCTGTTAGGGTCCCATCTATGGGTTAAATAGAAAAATGTATTCATAAAAAAATTGTATTATCCATTAAGAATTGATTTATTTCAAAACTTTATCGGCATTAAATGACCCATTGAGGTTGATATGCCGTAAAACAAACCAAACCAAACCAAACCAAACCACAGGTGGCTAGATTTGAGGAAAGCAACCCACATACAGATAGATACGTGCACAACATTCGGGACGTAAAAACATCTCAAAGAAACCAACAAAATTACTGTAGCCAGATCAAAAAGAGTCTTGGCATTATATATATCATCATCATCATCATGTCGTGCAGGCAGAACGGATATCCATGACAATCTCTCGCCAACCTTCCTATCATTCATCGCCCCAGGGAGTTCTTCTTCGCTGCAGCCAGCATCTTTACATAGCTGTTGATGTAGGTCCTTGCTGGGCGGCCCACACTGGCATGTCCATGTGTTGGCTTCCAGGAGAACATCACTTATGAGTTCATCCTTGCTTCTCCAGCATTGTCTGCATGCCTAGTCCGTCTCACTCGGATGGTCTGTGAGATAGGGGCAGGTGACCATCAGCTGCTCCCTTGTGGGATGCTGTTCCATAACTTGTTCAAACTGCTCGCAGCATTCTTGTGCAGCTGCCATCTAGCTTATTCTCGAGGCGCCTCGTTAGGGTCCAGGTAGTGCAGCCATACAGCAGTACTGATATGACTACAGCCTGAAAGAGGTGTCGCTTTAGCTTTCGTAAAATCAGACTTCCATATGACAGATAATTTTTTGTGGCTGCCTTTTCCTATTCGTGTGTTAATATCGTTATCTGTGGATGAGATATTAATACCCAGGTATGTGAATTGTTCTACTGGAAAATGTGTATATATATATATATATATATATATATATATATTATATTATTTATACATTTTGGTACAGCTGAATTTATATAGAATTTTTTTTAAATAACATACTTTTATTGATCAGCAATTTACTATATACAAGGACGGTCAGTCTCCATTTTTTTTTACTGCCCGTCCTTGTGTAGACAAAGACATCTGAAACACTTCTTGGCAATTTTTGCTGGGATGTGACTGCTGAAGTGGTGATTACATGAAGGTATAATTTACAAAAAGGTATAATATACAAAATTGCCCAACCATTTTGTATGGTTTAATCCCCTTCTTTTACCCAATTCACATACAGTGTGACTTTCAAACGATCTACCGGCCGTTACTTTTGAAAAAGCAGCGGTCGAAAGGGCCCTTAAGTTTCTCCTTTTTTTCTTCTAACGCTCTGTAAATTGCTGATCACTAAAAGTATGTTATTTTTTAAAATTATATATATATATATATATATATATATATATATATATATACTAGCAAAAGTACCCGGTCTATGACCGGACGAAAACATTTTTACGAACACCATGGAGTGTTTCTAAAAAGGGTATGACATTAAAAAGCGTCTAATGGTGTAGTTCTAATTCTGTGTCTCTCGGAAGTGTGGAATACTCCTTCATTGCCATTTTGATCCAGAGTTGTAGTACCTGTTAGGAACCCATCTATGGGTTGAATTGATTACAAAATGAGTTTTCATTAGAAAGCAAATTATTCGTTTATTGGATTTTAACGTTAAACAAAGCTAACAGTTTGTGTATTATATTATTAGTTTTTTTTTTAATAGTCTCTTTTTGGTGTTTACATTTTTAAATATTAATAGCATCCCATTGTGGTGTAAGGGTTTGCAAGTTAGACTCACATTATTACTGAATAGCGATTTTAATACTTGCTAGTTGCTCTTTGCTTTCGACCTTGTACCATACCTGTGACGAACAGGTTTGGCAAAGAAAATGAGGTCCCATCATTGTGTAATGGTTAGCAAGGTAGTCTCTTAAATCCATTATTACTGAATAGTGAGTTCAATCTTTGCTGGGTGTCGGATATTTTGAATGACTGCTGATAACAGACAGCAGGCAAGCTCCTGCTGCTGGCATATCAGCAGAAGCAAATTGGCGATACTTTCCAAAAATCGTTGATTTTGTTTGAGTAATTAATTATATCCCTTAATCAGTATAAATCAATAACAAAATGTTATGTGTTTCTTAGTTAGAATGATTATTAATCTGTATGCAAGATTTAGTTTTGGAGTTATACGTTGACACGTACATACCAAACTTTCTTTTATATATTTAGATATATAGTCTTATGGTGTATATAGAAATAACCTACTCACGTTTCAGCATAAGCATCTTCTGAGTTAATTGCAATGAATTAACCAAGATATTGGTTAATTACAGTCAATTGCGGAAGTGAATAATGCAATTATGAATTAATGAAGATCATTGTGGTCAAACTTGAGTAGGTTATTTCTATATACACCTTAATACTAAATCCACTCTACTAACGAATTGACCACTTTATATTCGACTTATTCGGTTAATACTTGTATCGACCGTCAATATTGCGATTGGCTGGATATTTTATTCCTCGGTAAATCATCTTCGTTATCATATATATATATATATATATATATATATATAATATATATATATATATATATATCTTATTATAATGGAGATTGTATGTTTTTATGTCTGTAACCGAAACTATATTACTAATCGAGTCACAATTCCCTAAGTTATTTACATCACATTCTCCATGATTTTATTTTTATTCAAACCTCAATTATTAATAAAATTGTTTTACATAATTAATACTGTTGACCACATCTACATATTATTAACATGCAATTGTATTTATATATACAAAATATAGTGGTTTGCAGTGTGAAGGGGAAGGCTAATTTGCATATTGATATTAAAAAAATTGATTTTAATAAATATGTGTTCAGTATTATTGATTTCTAATTGTTTGGTTTTATCTTAATGAATATGAGCAAAAATTTCTCCAATAAATCCATTAACAATATTAACAGTAATTCTATTCTTTACTTCCTAATTTAACTAAATAGTTAAATTATGAAAATTTAGCAATGAAAGACGGGAGGGAAGAAAAAGCAAGTTTTAGTTGTTCCCCCTCTGTTTCAAATCTTTTTATCGGCATCTTATTTAGTTCCATTACCCTTTCTAAGTTAACATAATATTTTATTACATTAAAACTTAAATACTTGCACCCGGAGAGTGCATATATTTGCTAGTATATATATATATATATATATGGTGTTCGGGATGCATTTGACATTTATATTTGGTTATTTTTACTCCGTAGGTTGGAGGTATTGACTCACACTACGCATCATTTAAAAGCTTGGACCATTCTTCATTCATATATTCAGATAGAATTGATGACTGGAAACTACCTGAATCATGGAAGAGAATAATTTGTATCATAATGATCTGCGCCGGCCATCAAAATAAGGATATTATGGTTGCTGCCCAATGCTCCCTGAACACTGTAAAAACTGGAGAACTGCAATGGAGACTACGAGGCTGTGGCTAGAATGAAGCAACATAATAGACGATCGGATTGCGTTCGTACAGCTTAATTGAAGTCATGCCTAATTTTGAAAATTAATTAGTTAATAATTAATTAATTTAGGCGGGCATATATGTTCAAATGTAAGGCTAAACAAATCGAGAAAATGTCAATCCCTGAATGTACATTTCGACCTATTTCGACCATTCAGGGATTGACATTTTCTCGATTTGTTTAGCCTTACATTTGAACATATATGCCTGCCTAAAATTCATTAATCATTAACTAATTATTTTTCAAAATTAGGCATGACTTCAATTAAGCACATATCCTCCAAAAATTGTCGGCTAAAAGCCATATCAAATAAACACATTGTTGTTTACTTGCTCTCATATATATATATATATATATATATATATATATATATATATATCAGGGATTCTTTTTCAGACCTTGTAATCAGGTTTAATTTCCGTTCACTTCTAAATAGATTAATTGAATATTAACTTAAAAAACACCTAAATTACCAGTTTTTAATGAAATGTACATAAGTAAATGGGCCGGGTTAGCTCAGTCGGTAGAGGGTTTGACTAGAAACCCCAAGGTTCCTAGTTCGATACCGGTCCTCGCCAACACAGCGTATGAGTAGCACAGGGATCTGTGCGGTAAAGTAAGGAGCTGATGGTAGGTGTGGCGCTCGGTTTAGTGGGCATCGAGGTGATCACGTCATAGGCCATTCGTCTGTTCATTTAAATGGCAATTATATTTTGAATTAGTTCGTATGTGAACGACACATTACTTGATTGCAAGTAAGTGGGACCTTATCTAATATGTATTTCTCTTTCTGCCTCTCTGTCTCTGTCTGTCTGTTTCTTCGTATAAGACATCCAACCAGGATCGAACTCGCTATTCCCTCGTAATAATGGGTCTATGAAACCAGCTTGCTAACCGTATGTGTTCGTATGTAAAACGTCAGTATTTAACCCACTCGTTCACTAGGGTTAGGATTTGACAGAGAGTCGCATGTCTGAGGTATCCAGTGAGGATTGAACTCGCTATTTAATAGTAACCGATCTGTGAGAGTAGTATGATAACCTTTACAATAATCAGGAATTCGATATCTTGCAAATAGTCTTTATGTTGCAGCTTTGTTTGTTTACTTGTCTGTAAGGGATATATAAATTTGAACTAATAAATTTCACCCTCTGTGTGGACATCTTTATCTTTATTCACCGCAAACCATATATATGGAGAACCTTTTGTTTGTTTTGTTTTACGGCATATCAACCTCAGTGGGACATTTAATGCCGATAAAGTTTTGAAATAAATCAATTCTTAATGGATAATACAATTTTTTTATAAATACATTTTTCTATTTAATCCATAGATGGGACCCTAACAGGTACTACCACTCCGGGTCAGAGTGGACCAGGGAGCAATGGTGATGAAGTGGTGCTTTACATTCCCCAAACCTCCAAAACTGGAAACTCACCATCAGATAGAGTTTAACGTCATTCCCAGGACATGTAGACCCGCAGCCACCGCCTTCTAGCACCCATAAGGGCAATAGGGTTGGGAAAATCATATAGGTGCTAGGGCTTGACGTGACCAGCCGATTGATCGGAGGGGGCCTCTCCGACCGCCCGTCTAGCCCAAGATAGGGCCAAAGTGGAGTATTGCATGTCATGAACTGCTCATCCACCTGGGCTCTATCCTTAAGCATCACAGGTCGCCACCCACGGCCAACAGGTGGCCCCATTTGGGGAGTCTTACCCCTCTGCAGAGGTGCAGTCGGTGCATTCTAACGCCCCAGCCGACAGGGCGGGAGAACCTTTTGAAGGCCTGATATATACGTATACAGTAAAACAGAGAAATAATAAATATATTTTTACCAACCCCTTCGCGCGAGCAGGATGTGACACGGGGTTAATTTCTTTATCTGAATTTAACAGGTTTGATTTAAGATAAAAATTCAGTTTAGTTAACCAAAATGACACAAAGCAATGATCCAGTTTAGCATTATATTGTCATGGAAATAAAACTTAGATAAAACTCTATAAGCTTTATAACTTTGGTTTGTTTTACGGCAGATCAAGCCTTTTGGGGTCATTTAATGCTGAATCAAGTCATTTTTTATAAAACAAAGGGCTCAGGTTTCTTATAGGACCTGCTGTTACTTAAGAGATCACACAATTACGTAGTGAACATGCTCATTGTTGCTTAACTTCGGTGATCAGATGGGAACCGGTGCTTTCAGCGTGAATTTTAAAACTATGGTAAAATAAGATTTTATTACAAGTAAAATATTATTATAATACCTCCTATTGCTTAAGTAGTGAACTCACTCATTGTTGCTAAACTTTGATCACCGCAAAGGATATATATAGGGGACCTTTTGAAGGCCTGATATATATATACATATATAGTAAAACAGAAAAATAATAAATATATATTTACAAAGCCTTCCCACGATCAGGATATGACACCAGCTCAATTTCTTTAACGGTGTTTAACAGGTTTGAGTTCAAAGTTTTCCATTACCTACACTGGTTGCCTAACCAATGCTAAAGAGTCCAGTCTTCCCTACTATTTACCCATTGCTGGAAGGAGAATAGTTGAATTCATACCTCTTATAACGTTACTAGCGCTTTTTGCAATGCAACAGCCTCGTCAAGAATATGATCTCGTTGAGTCATGTCCATTTCCTACAACTTACCACCAAGCGCCTCTATCAATCTATCTATCGGTCTCTATCTCTCTCCTCCTCCTCTCTCTCTCTTCTCCTCTTATATATATATATATATATATATATATATATATATATATATATATAGATTATAATAGAAAATTGCAGAAACACACACAACCTATCAAATATCGGACATATTCTGCCAATTAATAACTCAATGCCTGAAGAAGACAACAGATCAGAAACACGTGTCGCATATATAAGTAAAGAGAATAAATTTTTTTCTGAGAACATAATACTTTTGCGGACCTTCTTTTTTTTAAAATATTACATTTTCCTCCGTTGGAACCAGAACAACATTATATATATATTATTATATATATATATATATTATATATATATATATATTATGTTAATGTATGAGTAGTAGCTTACCGGTGGTATGAGTAGATCGTTGGAAGCGCACAGTATCCAGGGGTTAAGACTGAGAAACAAATACAAAAGTGCTCAACCAATGTAGAGCAAAAATTTATTTATATAATGGATAGAAGTAACCTACTCGAGTTTCATCGATTGATTCTCAGGGTTACATCCGTTGAATTATAAAAGATAAGTCCATTCCAACGGGCATGTATTGTACCAACTGAGATAATCGAAAACTCGATTAATTCAACGGATGTAACCCTGAAGAATCAATCGATGAAACTCGAGTAGGTTACTTTATCCATTATATATATATATATATATATATATATATATATGAGAGAGAGAGAGAGAGAGAGAGAGAGAGAGAGAGAGCAGGAGAGTTAAAGTATAATTGCGAGCTTACTTTTGCATTTCTGTATGCATGCGTGTACATGCATGCATGTGTGTGCAGGCGTGCACTTCTTTGTGTCTGTTCGCCAGGGACAGGATGTGACACAAGGTCGTAAGTGTAAGACATCCAACAAGGATCGAACTCGCTATTCACTCGTAGTAATGTATCTGCGAAATTAGCTTGTTAATCACTACACCATAATGGGACACTCCTGGGTATGTGTTTCTTTGAGAAACATAGGCATTTAACCAACTTGTTCGTTAGGGTTAGGATTTTGACAGAAAGTCGCATGTCCGAGGCATCCACCGAGAATTGAACTCGCTATTCAGTAATAACGGATCTGTGAGACTAGCGTGCTAACCGTTACACCACCATGGGTTGCACTTGTATCTGTTTATTTGAATGTAATTGTATGTGAACTTATGAAAGATACACGTACAGAGGTACCTTAATTTACGAGTGCCTTAACATACGAGATGTTTGTGTTACGGGCTGCCACTCGCTCAATTTTTGGTTTTGAATTGAGAGCTAAAACCTGAGAGAAGAGCGGGCTTCAGATACGCTTATGTTAATAAGTTCACTAAAAACATTGAAGTTTTCAAATTTATTACGTCAAAGAAAATATCATTTATAAAAAGGTAAACATTAAAACATATTACAGTACATAATTCATTACATTCTATTTTATTTTTATTTCATATAATACAGTGTTATTTTTCTTATTAAAAAAACGGAAAAACGTGAGGTATTTTTAGGGATAATGGCTGGAACGGATTAATAGAATTTCAGTTTATTTCAATGGGAAAGATTGATTTGGTATACGAGTTAATTTAGTTTTGAGATGCACGAATTGCACTCGTAAGTCAAACTGGCATTGTATAAAAATAATGATAAGAAGAATTTGCAGGACCTGCGGATATATCACAGTATGATAATTCAGTTATTACAACGTTTGATATATTTACTTAAGGGTTATAACTAAGTAGTTCAATAAATAATAATAAGTAAATCTTGATTTAACTTTCTCTCTCACAATATTTTTTCTTTCTTTCCTTCTTTTCATCTTTTCATTATGTTTGATTAAAACATATTAGTGTTATCACTTCCGTGCGCACTCCCACTCTCTTTATCTTTCCCCTACTCTCTTTCTTTCTTTTCTTTCTTTCTTTCTTTCTTATAATTTTTCTGTGTAGCATGTCATTTTTCTTCCGTTTCTTTCTTTATAATAAAAACGTAATGGTCCATTTTTTAGTTGAGGTGACCACACTTATGAGAAATAAGTAGACGGTGGATAAGCAACAATAGATAATCGGGATTTACATTTTTTTCATTTCATCTGAGACGATTTGGACGGTTTCATTTTTAATCAGAGGGTGTTGCAAGATGATAACGGACGGAAGATTAAGAAACATGAATGAAATGAAATTGCATACGTAAATTAAAAAAAACCCAACAATGTTTTAATTTCTATGGGAACATGGAAGAAACTTGCAGGTGTAAATTAGAAATATAAGGTTAAGAAATATACCTGGCCGTAAACAACCATCACTGTTTTGAAAATAAATACAAAAATGAACGAATAAACATTGACAGAATCGATACTTCTAACTGTTTGTACTTACTCCTAGGATATATACTCGTATTTGTGGAACATCCGTTTTTGTATATACTTGCTAGCTATATATAGACTCATATGAAGATGCCTGCAGTTATATATACATATATATATATATATATATATATATATATATATATATATACGTCGTATAAAACAGAGACATGGTTAAAATATGTAAACATATGCGTTGTCAATATGTTAGGATGAACAACCGTATGAATTTACAGGTTTTGTAGGATACTTTAATTTACTGATTATTATCCAACATCACACACACACACACACACACATATATATATATATATATATATATATATATATATATATATGTGTGTGTGTGTGTGTGTGTGTGTGTGTGTGGCGATGAAGATCATTGCATGTGGAGTTCAGCTCTAACGTTACAGGTTAACCGTTGTGAGAGATCGGTGTGCCTCTTAAGCAAATTTCAAGTTTTTTCCTTCATATATATATATATATATATATATATATATATATATATATATACACACACACTCTCACTCATATATATATATATATATATATATATATATATATATGAGTTAGATAAAATTATAAGTGAGCAAGAAATGAATAACTCAACAAACCAAGGGTTGAAATGATTTCGTACGTGTTACAGGACGAAATCATTTCAACCCTTGATTTGTTTTGAGTTATTCATTTCTTGCTCACTTATCCTTTTATCTACCTCATATTGTCGGATTCTAAACCCATCCATTCTATCTTCATATATATATATATATATAATATATATATATATATATATATATATATATATATAATATATATATATATACACCTTTGTATAGGCTATTGAAGAATGCTTTTCAGCCCAGACTAAGTGTCCATGTAAGTTTGCACGTACATTAATACTTTTATAAGTAATATAGTTGATTGCAAGTAAGTGGGACCTTATCTAATATATATTTCTTTTTCTGCCTCTCTGTCTCTGTCTGTCTGTTTCTTTGTCTGTCTGTCTGTCTGCATGTATGTATGTATGTATGTCTCTCTCTCTCTCTCTTTCTCTCTCTGTATGTATATATATATATATATATATATATCGAGAGAGAGAGAGTGAGAGAGAGAGAGAGAGAGAGAGAGAGAGAGAGAAGGAGATAAATAGATAGACAGATAGATTACGTAATATAGTATAGACGGCTGTTCTTTTTAAAAACTAACAGTTTAATTTTAGAATTAACACGGCAATAAAGCCTTCAAAAGAAAAGAGAAAAACAGACGAGTGCAAATATAAGAACATAAATAATGGAATATATCACTTTACACAGAACTGCAAGTTTCACGATTCCTATTAGTTTAAACTATACGTTCATGTTGACACACGCACACAACACGGGCGCGAAATTTCAAACCACATCGCTTTAACACACACACAAACACACAAACGCGCGGGGGATTTCGAAACACACTGATTGTATACACATACATCTAGCAAATGCTCAAACACACAGACCACATATGCGCAGAGAGAGAGAGAGAGGAGAGAGAAGGAGAGAGAGAGAGAGAGAGAGAGAGAGAGAGAGAGAGAGAGAGAGAGAGAGAGAGACACACACACACACAACACACCACAACACACACACACAGACGCACACACAATATGAACACAGATTTCAAAACAGTCTCATTGGATATACAGCTATATAATATATATATATATATATATATATATATATAATATATATATTATATAATAATATATAACAGTTAACCCGTATACTAAATCAATATTTCCCATTCAAATAATCTGAAATTCCGTTAATCTGTTCCAAACCATTATCCCTAAAATACCCCACGTTTTTTGGTTTTTTTAAATAGAAAATAACACTGTATCATATAATACTAATATATAATAATAATAAAATA
>CM042153.1:20876904-20883704 GCA_023376005.1 Doryteuthis pealeii | reverse complement strand
CACACACACACACACACACACACAATTGCATGATATTAGTATGTAGATATGGCCAACAATATTAAAAATGTAAAACAATTTTATTAATAATTGAAGTTTAAATAAAAATAAAATCCTGGAGAATGTGGCGTAAATAACAAATGGAATTGTGACTTGAGTAGTTTCGTTTACAAACAGACAAACACACAGTTTCCATTATAATA
Source organism: Doryteuthis pealeii (assembly GCA_023376005.1). NCBI lineage: Eukaryota > Metazoa > Mollusca > Cephalopoda > Myopsida > Loliginidae > Doryteuthis > Doryteuthis pealeii. The sequence continues at coordinate 20,883,501 of CM042153.1, read as the reverse complement.
AGATGTAGATATAATACAAAAAAATTATTTAAATGTTTAGATAATAAATTAGGATAATTTATAAAGAAATATTTCAATTCTTTTAATGCATGTTATTTTTTTCTATTAAATTTAACTTTTAACTTAACCAATCACGTCATTTTAGAATTCGATAAAATAGGCAACTTATTCAACTGTGGCATATGGAAATCTAACAGATTGCAATAGAATTATCAGAATGATAATTAATTAGAATAATCTTATCTATTTTGTTATTTTCTAAAATAACTACAATGGTTAAGTCCCAGCTATTGGTTAAATAGAAAAAACAACTTTAGTTTAAAAAATGAGTTTAAAAAATGAGTAAAAAAAAATTGACCCCCTCCAATCAATCGGCTGGTCACGTCAAGCCCTAGCCCCTACATGATTTTCCCAACCCTATTGCCCTTATGGCAAGCCCAAACCCTTTATATCATATGGGTGCTAGAAGGCGATGACTGAGGGTCTACATGTCCTGGGAATGTCGTTAAACTCTATCTGATGGTGAGGTTCCAGTTTTGGAGGTTTGGGGAATGTTGAACACCTCTTCATCACCATTGCTCCCTTGTCCACTCTGACCCGGAGTGGTTGTACCTGTGAGAGTCCCATCTATGGGTTAAATAGAAAAAATGTGTTTATAAAAAACATTGTGTATCCATTAAGAATAAATTTATTTCAAAAACTTTATCGGCATTAAATGACCCACTGAGCTTGATATGCCGTAAAACAAAACAAAAAAAAAACCGCACTTTAGTGGTAGCAGGTACTTTTTACCATATAACAATTTTTCCTTAAGGGGACCTCCCTTTTCAGCATACTTGTACGGTATCTAAATGTTGCCCCCCACCCCCACCTCTGTCATATATTTGCTACTCGCATTTTGAAATCAGCCGTTTGTTTTTCGGAAGAAAGAAGATTCTGTTGCTGTGGGATATTTTTTTATGCCCTATGCACTGTGGGGGAAATGACAATTTTTTGTTTCAAGAGCAACGACTTTAATTTTAAAGATTAATCCGATGCAGCTGAGTTCTCCCTATTGAGAGGAATTAAAACCCGAACCCCTTTATTGCAATCCCCCAACGACGGTAATCAATAGCACATGTAATAATAAAGAACCCGCTGGGCTGACTTGCATATTAAGGCAGAACCCTGTGGATGGGGGACATGAATGATCGCTCTATTACCATTAACATTCTAGAATTTTCTTCAATTCTCTCCAATATTTGGCATGTTATAATCATTGTTGGAATTAATATTACGCGCAAGAATATGCACCGTCCGAGCGTAAATGTTTAAGATTTAATGTAATGAAATATATTAAATCAAAAAGACTAATGAAATTAAATAAGAACACATATAAAAAGATTATATTTATTTTGATTATATTTTAATTGGTTTCTATATCATATCATGCATATGATTAATTTTAATACTTTGGAGGATAAAACAATAATATTAGAGATCAATAATACTAAGCAATTATTTATTAAACCCAGTTTCGTTTAAACCAGTATGCAAATTAACCACACCATATATTATGTAAACCTTTATTTTTATTAGATGTAGCACAAGGCCAGAATGGGGGCGCCCAGTAATAATCGAACTTACTAACAATGATTTGTGAATCTAGCTTGCTAACCATTACACCACGTGAGACACATTGCAGGATTTCAAACGCACTGATAACCCACTCTTCGTGGCGGGGCCCGGTAGCTTCGGCCACTGGACCAGTGATAAATTAATTTCGTGATCCAAGGAAACCACCTGCGCCTTTGATTTAGAAGGACAGGGCTCGGTTTATTGCCCAGTGCCAGAGGCGCTCTCTTGAGGGGGAATGCCGACGGATTCCACGCGTTTTGTTTTTGCATCCATCATCCCATGAGCTTCGGCCCGTGGGTGGTCCCACATTAAACGACCTTGTGTCATACCCGTTTGTGGGATGCGAATTAAATACCCTTATAACCCGCTCAGCGGTGCGGTCTCCGGTGGCTTCGGCCACTGAAATGTTTGTGTTAAATTAACGGTGTGATACCAAGGGGCCATCTCTCAGGCAACACCAGTCACCTCTATTTAAAGGGACGGGGCTCAGTTTATTGACCAGTGCCTGAGGCCCCTCTTTTGAGATTTTAATCTTATGTCTTCCCGGCCTCCTGCCCTAATTTAAGCTGTGTTTTAGCAAGCCAGCGTTTGGCGAAAATTCCGGTCCAACTTAGATATTTTCCGAGTCGTGTTTTTTGTTGGCAAATTAATGTAGATATTTTAAACGACCCCACCCCTCAGAATTTTATCGGCAAATCAATGTAAATATTTTACAAACCATCTTTTAAGAACGAGTGAGAGAGTGTTAAATCAAGATTATTATACTTTTTACATATTGAACTATTGTAATAGCTATTAAGTAAATATATCAAATGTTGTAATAATCAAATTATCATACTGTGGTATATCTACAGATCCTGCTAGTTTAATAATGAAATATATGTTAAAGCCATACAGAGACGTGGGCATTTTATTTATCTATATATTTATTTATTCATTTTCTTATTTTTACTCTTTAAGTCTACAGGTGACTAGCAGAAATTTAACCTCTACCCAATATCATTATATTGTGAAATCAATTCTGACATTTATCGAGGCCCATTTTATCCACTGCTACCTTGAATCAATACAAAAGGACCTGGGGCTAACACCGGCCACTTTTCGAGTCATTAAGATAGGGCACTGAGGCAACAAAAACAAAAAAGCATGACTATTTGGTATTCTGTGAAGCAGGCAAAAATACCGGGTCAAATCAAAAGGACGAAAACCGAAAATCCCAATAAAAGATTCAGTTATATATATATATATATATATATATATATATATATATATATATATATATAGTGTGAACAAAAATTATTAAGACAATCAGGAATATTTCTTGTATGTTGTTTATTCTCAACTAGTTTCGACCTTAGGTCATCTTGAGGAGAAAATTTCTTATTTGAAGAAATTGTTGATACATTATTAGAAAGGGGGCATTATAGAAGAGTTATAAAAGTTCAAGTGTTATAGTGGGTTTAACATGCTGTTAAAATCCGGGTAGGCGAGTGTGTTTAATATTAGCATGATCATTTGTTCCGTGAAGAACCTCTATGAGGTAGGTTATTTTTTAGATGCTCTTATATATGTGAGGGAGGGGTTCATGGGCGTTGTGTGTATGACTGTATGTGTATACATATATATGTATGTGTGTGTTTACATATACTGTGTGAGTGTGAGCGTGTGTCTGTATCACGGTACTGTGCGTGTGACTTCTAGATTTTAATTGGGTCAAGAGTGGCTTGTTTGATGTGTGGTGGTCAGTGTTTGTTTATTTTGGTGACCTCGGCCACCCTCGTAGGTGTAGACAGGTTTATTACCCACTATTAAAGAGGACCTGTTTTTTTATTAAAGCTTTTTAATATTTGTATCCATCTGTATTCGTGGTTCTCGATTACCGTTTTGGTGTCAGTGTTTGTTTGAATTCTTTCAATGAGCGTAAACTTGGCGTCTCTATTAAAATCATATATATATATATATATATATGGTGTTGTTTAGGAGTCTCCGTATGCCTCTAGTAAGTATATATATTTGAGATATTTTTTTATCTGTATCAGTTTTTGGTAAGTACATATATCAGATTTGGGCATTAGTGTGAAGCATTGTGATATATTATAATAATGTAGTTATCATAATATATTAATCTGTGAATAAATATCAGAAAACTTGGTTGTTGTTGTTGTTTTTTTTATTTTTTATTTTTTAGTTTCATTTATTTAGTTGTAATAAATTTTCGGGATTGTAATTTCTCCCTTCTTCATGACTCTATGAGGACAGTGGAGATTTTTCTGGCTGCTGGTTGTTCTTTTATGTGGGAAGTTGGTTAGTTGGTGATTAATGAGTTTGTACTCTTGTAATCTGTTAGGGGTCATGGCCCCTAATAGATTACAAGAGCCACAAAGTACAAACTCACTAACCAATCAGCATCTAGCATTCCCACATAGAAAGAACAACCAGCAGCCAGAAAATCACCCCTGTCCTCATAGAGTCATGAAGAAGGGAGAAATGAGAGAATTTGAAATGTATTTGTATGTATATTTCTCCACCTTTTAGGCGAAGATGTAAGTGCTTCCAGTTAAGAAAGCCCACGGAATGTCCAATCATTAGTCTATTCAATCCGGCACCAATGCAACATACACGGCTTTGAGCCGATAAGAATCACATCGAAACACCTGCCCCATCAATTCTCAATATGGCTACAATGTGAACATCGCATTTATCAATAATATATATATATATATATATATATATAATATATATATATATAATATATATATATACAGTTGTAGAAAAAAGTTTTTTTCTCTACCACGGTTCAAGGTACACCTACTTCAGGACTAAAATTATTTTATACATATATACTTGTTTGTTTATTTTATTTCTCTCTCTATCTTTAAAAAACGTGGCAGTAACTTTTTGATAAATAATATATATATATATATATATATATATATATATATATATATATATATATAAGAAAGAAGGTCCGCAAAATAGATTATGTTTTTTTAAAAATTATTATTTTATATTAGCGACACGTGTTTCTGGCGTTATAAACCACATTCTTAATTAACGCTTGAAGAAGATATCAGCATATCTGAAACACGTGTCGCCAATGTAAAATAATACTTTTTTTATATAAAATATTTAGTTTTCTCCCATTGGACCCATAACAGCACTTTATATATGAATATATATATATATATATATATAATCTAAATGAATTTATTGCGTATCAAAGTTGTTCTTGAGAACGGTTTTTTTGGGGAGGTATCATGAAGCATGGGAAATTAACAAGCAAACAAAAAAAAACAGTTTCAATATCCAGCCGTCGTTTTGTCCCTTTACTTTTTTGCAATATTTCGGGTGTCCTTCACCCTTTATCGAGGTAATATATGACAACTATGACTGAAAAAAGTGAATATATAAATATGTGTGTCGGTGGGTGGGTGTTTGTGTGTAAGTAAGAAAAATGGAAATGAATCCGACAGATATGTTGAAAGAAAAATATCTATACTTTGGTTAGGATTAGATTTATTGCTGTTATTTAGTCAACACGTGTTTTTATCAGGTTTTGTTTAAATATAGTAAGTAAAAAGTAAAGTAGCCGGGGCGGCCTAAAGTCGGTATCAGCCAGTCAGCGAGGGAGTCTATCCCCTTTTTAATAGCGCTAGACCAAGGATATTGTTTTAGCATCTGAGGTGGAGCGCCACACCTACCATCAGCTCCTTACTTTACCGCACAGATCCCTGTGCTACTCATACGCTGAGTTGGCGAGGATGGGTATCGAACTAGGAACCTTGTGGTTTCTAGCCGAACGCTCTACCGACTGAGCTAACCCGGCACCCCATATTTAAATATAAAACAATTAAAAACGAAATATCGTCCATTCAAACTGTAGATCCTCTTTAGGACACAGCGTTGTCGACTTTGAAAACGTATAATTCAAAAAAATCACTCGGAATTGATTATGTCCTAAACGAATTTTTTTAAAAAATCAAAGCGTTTCCTATTTTGAAAATAAGAAAATTTTTACTGATTATGTTTTGAAAATTTTGAAAATAAAGTTTGCCTTATTTAAACCAGGGAAGTTTAGAAAACTTTTGAAGAAAGATATAAGCCTAGTTGTTATGTTTTTGCTGAAAAATGACATTAAAACAATAATATTAAACAAGTATATTGCGACTCTGTATAAAATATTTCCCCGTATACAATGTAAGCTTATTAACATTTATATGATGCTTTTAGTTTTTTTTTTATTATTGAATATTACAGAATAATAATATAGTCACAGGGCAAAATTATATTAGGAAAAATATCAAGAAGAGATTTAATTTGAAAACATTTTATGACCGGCGGTTAAATTACTTCCGTTGTGGCCACACAGGATCCGGACTTAAAACCAATCCGGTTTCAACCGATTTAAGAATAATAAAGGAATACTTATTTTGCATCTGATTATAAGAACCACTAGATAATTCCGCTAGATTCCCTGAAATAGTCTATTATGCTTCCAGACTCTATATTTCTTTTTTTTCCTGGGATCAACTGGACAAGATGTTAATTTATGACCAACAGTTAAATTACCTTTAGGAGTGGTCAACACAGAGGAACACAGGACAATAAAAAAATCTGTTTTCAATTAACTTCCTAAAATATCAAGTAAAGTATTTCATAAAAATTCTTGAATTTTTCAGGATTACATGTCTCTAGTAGTTTTGCATTACTTAACTCTGATCGAAACAATACTGACTAACTCATCATTTGCATTAAGGCATTGTGTAACTCTCATTATAAGCAGCTGCTATTCAAATCTTGACCTCATACCCAATGTAGATAGGTTCTTCAGCTAGTATTTAATGCTTAGCAACGTCAAAAGTGTCAAATAATGTTGCCAACAACTGATATATCTCCAAGTTTAAGGAATCATTATTAAAAAGATGTTGAACATCATTGTTGTTTCTGACGATGGGAGATAATAGACAATGTCTTTAAGTT
>CM042153.1:20866904-20871904 GCA_023376005.1 Doryteuthis pealeii | reverse complement strand
CATGCAGCATAATTAAATTCAGTGTCGCCTTTCAAATTCTTGAACTTTTCCATCAATATATATTTATATCGGATTAGTTCGATACCCGCAGATTTAATCTTATATGGTTTCGTGATTAAAGATTCAAAAAGGTTTTTCATGATTGTAGCAGATCCTCCCGAGTGTCCAACGCAGGAGAGGTAGAACTTACCGTGACGGCCTCAGGAGAAGGGTCGAGCAAAGTTTTCATTCTTATCAAATTAGTCAATGTATATAGATGTTTTGAATATATAATATGCAATATACAGGCTGGTTGATATTCGGTGTTTCAATGTGTGATATTCAATGTATATAGATGTTTTGAATATGTGATATGTAATATACAGGCTGTTTGATATTCAATGTATATAGATGTTTTGAATATGTGATATTCAATATACAGGCTGATTGATATTCAGTGTATAGAGATGTTTTGAATACGTAATATGCAATATACAGGTTATTTGATATTCAATGTATAGAGATGTTTTGAATATGTGATATGCAATATCATGCTTACAAGATTAGTGTACACTCTTTTATTATGCTTACAAGGATAGTGTAGAGTGACCATTATATTTACAATGTTATTGTACAAATTACCATTATGCTTACATATTTAGTCTACTGTTCGCCATTATTCTTACCAGGTTATAGACCATTTTACTATTGTGCTTACAAAGTTATTTAACCGTTTACCACTATGCTTTCGAGGTTTTGTAACTGTTTACCATTGTACTTACAAGGGCATGGAATTGTTTACCATTATACTTACACGACAATGGGATAGTTTATCATTATGCTTATAATATTAGTGTACAGACTACCATTATGCTTACAAGGTGTTAGAAATTCTTACCATCATGCATTCAAGATTAATGTAACTTTTTTACAATTTTGCCTACATGGGTATGGAACAGTTTAGCGTTATGCTTACAATGTTACCATTCATTTTACTATTATGCTTACAATGTTACCATTCATTTTACCATTATGCTTACAATTTTACCATTCATTTTACCATTATGCTTACAATGTTACCATTCATTTTATCATTAGGCTTACAATGTTACCATTCATTTTCCCATTATGCTTACAATGTTACCATTCATTTTATCATTAGGCTTACAATGTTACCATTCATTTTACCATTATGCTTACAATGCTACCATTCATTTTATCATTAGGCTTACAATGTTACCATTCATTTTACCATTATGCTTACAATGTTACCATTCATTTTACCATTATGCTAACAAGATTAATGTACAGTTTATCATTATGGTTACAGGTTTATGAAAATGTTTACCATTGTGATTACAAGGGGATGAAACAATTTACCATTAGACTTACAAGGTTATTGAACAGTCTACCATTAGGCGTACAAGGTTTTGGAATAGTTTACCATTATGCTTACAAGATGAATGTACAGACTACTATTATTCTTACAATTTACCATTTTCATTACATTAGGGTACGTACGCCAAAGAGAAACAACCAACATGATGCCAAAAGCCAGAATGCAAAATTCCTTATCTCTGAAGATCAGCTAAAGTGTCCTGTCGTCATAGATACGCAGACATGCAAAAAAAGTCGATTTCGGTTAGGCTCTATCGAATTAGTTCAACCCGGATATCTGTGTGTCTATTTTGTCAGACGAGGCATTGCTAAAAATAACCCTGGCGACCGGAAATTTAAGGCAGGTTAGGCCGAGGCACTCCCCAGTTGCCCAAAGCAATAGCCGGAGCAATTGTTAAATGACCCGTGAAGCGACCTTGGAAACCCAAGATTAAAAAGACATCCTGTCAATTTTTTTCTGTTAAGTCCCTACAAAAACACAGTTCAGTGATACGCCGTTATTTATTGCAGGAATAAAAAATAAAAGATAAGAGACGGTAGAATTCGTTCCTAGTTTACCTAAGATTTAAATTTAGACCGTAGTGGGTCGGATTTTAATTTGTTAGCATTAAAGGTTCTGTACTCAAGCCTTGAACCGAATTCCATTACATCCAGATCGCGGCAATTGGTCGCAATATTTCTGCTAAAAGGATGTTGAAAATTGTTTTTTCTTGTATAAAAGTCGGTGTGTATTTATGGCAGAGATAGCTTTGAAATAAAAAATAAAATTTTAATCAAACGCACTCGGAGACCTTCGTTTGGCATACTGGATATATATATATATATATATATATATATATATATAAGAGGAATGTTAACCTACTCTAAACAAATCATAAAATCTAAGAAGTTCGTTTGGTGTTGGGTTATGGATCGGCCTGTCAGCTTGACGGTCCGGTTTCAAATCACGCACAGGGCGGTCTTCCGATCTATAGCTCTGCTGATGAGGCCTAATAGGCCGAAATGTACATACAGAGATTGATTTTTCTCGATTTGTTTAGCTATACATTTAATAGGTATTCCCGCCTAATTCATTATTAATTAATTAATTTTCAAAATTAGGTACGACTCCAATTAAGCACTTATTCTCCAATATATATATATATATATATATATATATATATATACCTCAACTTTTTTTTAACCAGACTGAATAAGAAGGACTGACGTCACATTTCAAACCGTCTCCTTTTTTCAGACCTAAAAATTTTTTTAAACAGACTGAATGAGAAGGACTGACGTCATATTTCAAACCGTCTCCTTTTTTCAAACCTCAGAATTTTTTTAAACAGACTGAATAACAAGGACTGACGTCGTATTGCAAACCGTCTCCTTTTTTCAAACCTCAAAAATTTTTAGGTCTGAAAAAAGGAGACGGTTTGAAATGTGACGTCAGTCCTTCTTATTCAGTCTGGTTAAAAAAAAGTTGAGGTATATATATATAATATATATATATATATATATATATATTGGAGAATAAGTGCTTAATTGGAGTCGTACCTAATTTTGAAAATTAATTAATTAATAATGAATTAGGCGGGAATACCTATTAAATGTATAGCTAAACAAATCGAGAAAAAATCAATCTCTGTATGTACATTTCGGCCTATTAGGCCTCATCAGCAGAGCTATAGATCGGAAGACCGCCCTGTCGTGATTTGAAACCGGACCGTCAAGCTGACAGGCCGATCCCATAACCCCAACACCAAACGAACTTCTTAGATTTTATGATTTGTTTAGAGTAGGTTAACATTCCTCTTATATATATATATATATATATATATATATATATATCCAGTATGCCAAACGAAGGTCTCCGAGTGCGTTTGATTAAAATTTTATTTTTTATTTCAAAGCTATCTCTGCCATAAATACACACCGACTTTTATACAAGAAAAAACAAATTTTCAACATCCTTTTAGCAGAAATATTGCGACCAATTGCCGCGATCTGGATGTAAATGGAATTCGGTTCAAGGCTTGAGTACAGAACCTTTAATGCTAACAAATTAAAATCCGACCCACTACGGTCTAAATTTAAATCTTAGGTAAACTAGGAACGAATTCTACCGTCTCTTATCTTTTATTTTTTATTCCTGCAATAAATAACGGCGTATCACTGAACTGTGTTTTTGTAGGGACTTAACAGAAAAAAAATTGACAGGATGTCTTTTTAATCTTGGGTTTCCAAGGTCGCTTCACGGGTCATTTAACAATTGCTCCGGCTATTGCTTTGGGCAACTGGGGAGTGCCTCCGGCCTAACCTGCCTTAAATTTCCGGTCGCCAGGGTTATTTTTAGCAATGCCTCGTCTGACAAAATAGACACACAGATATCCGGGTTGAACTAATTCGATAGAGCCTAACCGAAATCGACTTTTTTTGCATGTCTGCGTATCTATGACGACAGGACACTTTAGCTGATCTTCAGAGATAAGGAATTTTGCATTCTGGCTTTTGGCATCATGTTGGTTGTTTCTCTTTGGCGTACGTACCCTAATGTAATGAAAATGGTAAATTGTAAGAATAATAGTAGTCTGTACATTCATCTTGTAAGCATAATGGTAAACTATTCCAAAACCTTTACGCCTAATGGTAGACTGTTCAATAACCTTGTAAGTCTAATGGTAAATTGTTTCATCCCCTTGTAATCACAATGGTAAACATTTTCATAAACCTGTAACCATAATGATAAACTGTACATTAATCTTGTTAGCATAATGGTAAAAATGAATGGTAACATTGTAAGCATAATGGAAAATGAATGGTAACATTGTAAGCCTAATGATAAATGAATGGTAGCATTGTAAGCATAATGGTAAAATGAATGTAACATTGTAAGCCTAATGAAAAATGAATGGTAACATTGTAAGCATAATGGGAAAATGAATGTAACATTGTAAGCCTAATGATAAAATGAATGGTAACATTGTAAGCATAATGGTAAAATGAATGGTAAAATTGTAAGCATAATGGTAAAATGAATGGTAACATTGTAAGCATAATAGTAAAATGAATGGTAACATTGTAAGCATAACGCTAAACTGTTCCATACCCATGTAGGCAAAATTGTAAAAAAGTTACATTAATCTTGAATGCATGATGGTAAGAATTTCTAACACCTTGTAAGCATAATGGTAGTCTGTACACTAATATTATAAGCATAATGATAAACTATCCCATTGTCGTGTAAGTATAATGGTAAACAATTCCATGCCCTTGTAAGTACAATGGTAAACAGTTACAAAACCTCGAAAGCATAGTGGTAAACGGTTAAATAACTTTGTAAGCACAATAGTAAAATGGTCTATAACCTGGTAAGAATAATGGCGAACAGTAGACTAAATATGTAAGCATAATGGTAATTTGTACAATAACATTGTAAATATAATGGTCACTCTTACACTATCCTTTGTAAGCATAATAAAAGAGTGTACACTAATCTTGTAAGCATGATATTGCATATCACATATTCAAAACATCTCTATACATTGAATATCAAAAACCTGTATATTGCATATTACGTATTCAAAACATCTCTATACACTGAATATCAATCAGCCTGTATATTGAATATCACATATTCA
>CM042153.1:20843717-20866894 GCA_023376005.1 Doryteuthis pealeii | reverse complement strand
ATTCAAAACATCTATATACATGAATATCAAACAGCCTGTATATTCATATCAACATATTCAAAAACATCTATATACATTGAATATCACAACATTGAAACACCGAATATCAACCAGCCTGTATATTTGCATATTATATATTCAAAAACATCTATATACATTGACTAATTTGATAAGAATGAAAACTTTGCTCGACCCTTCTCCTGAGGCCGTCACGGTAAGTTCTACCTCTCCTGCGTTGGACACTCGGGAGGATCTGCTACAATCATGAAAAACCTTTTTGAATCTTTATCACCGAAACCATATTAAGATTAAATCCTGCCGGGTATCGAACTAATCCGATATAAATAATATTGATGGAAAAGTTCAAGAATTTGAAAAGCGACACGTATTCGATGTTTTATTTTCTTCTTTACAGTTGTAGTTAACATTTTTAATGGCCTGTCTAATTTGTTTGACAAGGATGTGCTTTGGGAATTCATTGTTGCTGAGGGTTTGATTAATATTTTTAACTTTGATATAGAAGATTGTTTGGGGGAGTATATATATATATATATATATATATATATATATATATATATATATATATATATATATATATATATATATAAGTTAAAGAAAGAAATGAATCGATGGTATGAGTATGTATAAAAAGATATGAAAACACCACAATGCTGTTAAAGTGAAAACATTTTATAACATAGCTGATATTGAACAATATTTCAATTTTAAGGAAATCATCATCAGAGCTTGTTTATACTCCGTGTTGTTAAGAGCGGAGACAAAAGTAATATGAGTTTAAAAGTCATATGAGTTCAAAACAAAAACCTTGCTGTTGCAAAATTGTATAACTTTTTTTTCTTTTTTGCAACACCAAGGTTTTTGTTTTGAACTCATATGACTTTTGTCTCCGCTCTTAACAACACGGAGTATAAACAAGCTATGTTATTTAATGTTTTCACTTTAACAGCATTTTGTGGTGTTTTCATATCTGTTTATATATACTCATACATACATACACACATATATATATGTGTGTGTATGTATGTGTGTGTGTGTGTGTGTCTGTACATATATATATATATATATATATATATATATATATATAAATATATTATATAATTCAAAGATCAGGTGAAGGAATCTTTCTTACGATGGAGTAGTTTTTTAAAATGTCGTAGTTTGCTCTTATTTTCAGACTCACAGAGCAAGATTATATCAGTAAAAATAACAGAAGATTTAGATTTTGAGAATGATAGCCTATTTCAGGGAACCTAAAGAAATTGTTTATTATCTCCCATCGTCAGAAACAACAATGATGATTCCTTTATCATTCGTAAGTCAGTTGAAAACGGATTTTTTTTATTGTCCTGTGTTCCTCTGTGTTGACCACTCCTGAAGGTAATTGAACTGTTGGTCATAAATTAAAATCTTGTCCAGTTGATCCCAGGAAAAAAAGAAATATAGAGTCTAGAAGCATAATAAACTATTTCAGGGAATCTAGCGGAATTATCTAGTGGTTCCTATAATCAGATGCAAAATAAGTATTCCTTTATTATTCTTAAATCGGTTGAAACCGGATTGGTTTTAAGTCCGGATCCTGTGTGGCCACTACGGAAGTAATTTAACCGCCGGTCATAAAATGTTTTTAAATTAAATCTCTTCTTGATACTTTTTCCTAATATAATTTTGCCCTGTGACTATATTATTATTCTGTAATATTCAATAATAATAAAAAAAACTAAAAGCATCATATAAATGTTAATAAGCTTACATTGTATACGGGGAAATATTTTATACAGAGTCGCAATATACTTATTTAATATTATTGTTTTAATGTCATTTTTCAGCAAAAACATAACAACTAGGCTTATATCTTTCTTCAAAAGTTTTCTAAACTTCCCTGGTTTAAATAAAGCAAACTTTCTTTTCAAAATTTTCAAAACATAATCAGTAAAAATTTTCTCATTTTCAAAATAGGAAAGGCTTTGATTTTTTTAAAAATTCGTTTAGGACATAATCAATTCCGAGTGATTTTTTTGAATTATACGTTTTAAAAGTCGACAACGCTGTGTCCTAAAGAAGATCTACAGTTTTGAGTTTGAGTTTGAGTTTTTTTTAACGGCATATCAACCCCTGTGGGTCATTTAATGCCAAAAAGGTTATTTTGGATTTCAGACTTTAAGGTAGTGGTTCTATGGAGATAATTGGTTATGTTCTATTATATTTTGTTGAAAAGGTTGCTTTTTTTAATAAAATTTAAAATGTTTTCAGGGTTTGTATTCTTGAATATGTCTTTCAGGTTTCTAGCTTGATAGTAATTTGCGCGGATGTGTTTAAGTCTGTTACAATTTAGAAGGATATGCTTGGTTGTAAGTTGTACTTTGCATGTTGGGCAAAGTACAACTTACAACCAAGCATAATGGACGATATTTTGTTTTTAATTGTTTTATATTTAAACATAACCTGATAAAAACACGTATTGACTAAATAACAGCAATAAATCTAATCCTAACCAAAGTATAGATATTTTTCTTTCAACATATCTGTCGGATTCATTTCCATTTTTCTTACTTACACACAAACACCCACCCACCGACACACATATTTATATATTCACTTTTTTCAGTCATAGTTGTCATATATTACCTCGATAAAGGGTGAAGGACACCCGAAATATTGCAAAAAAGTAAAGGGACAAAACGACGGCTGGATATTGAAACTGTTTTTTTTGTTTGCTTGTTAATTTCCCATGCTTCAAGATCCCCCCCCCCAAAAAAAAAAAAATTCTCAAGAACAAATTTGATACGCAATAAATTCATTTAGATTATAATATATATATATATTCATATATAAAGTGCTGTTATGGGTCCAATGGGAGAAAATTAAATATTTTATAAAAAAGAAGTATTATTTTACATTGGCGACACGTGTTTCAGATATGCTGATATCTTCTTCAAGCGTTAATTAAGAATGTGGTTTATAACGCCAGAAACACGTGTCGCTATATAAAATAATAATTTTAAAAAAAACATAATCTATTTTGCGGACCTTCTTTCTATATATATATATATATATATATATATATATATATATATATATATATTTATCAAAAAGTTACTGCACGTTTTTTAAGATAGAGAGAGAAATAAAATAAACAACAATATTATATGTATAAAATAATTTTTAGTCCTGAAGTAGTACCTTGAACCGTGGTAGAGAGAAAAAACTTTTTCTACAACTGTGTATATATAATATATATTATATATATATATATATATATAATATATATATATATAATATATATATTATTGATAAATGCGATGTTCACATTGTAGCCTTATTGAGAATTGATGGGGCAGGTGTTTCGATGTGATTCTTATCGGCTCAAAGCCGTGTATGTTGCATTGGTGCCGGATTGAATAGACTAATGATTGGACATTCCGTGGGCTTTCTTACCTGGAAGCACTTACATCTTCGCCTAAAAGGTGGAGAAATATACATACAAATCCATTTCAAATTCTCTCATTTCTCCCTTCTTCATGACTCTATGAGGACAGAGGTGATTTTCTGGCTGCTGGTTGTTCTTTTTATGTGGGAATGCTAGATGCTGATTGGTTAGTGCGTTTGTACTTTGTGGCTCTTGTAATCTATTAGGGGCCATGACCCCTAACAGATTACAAGAGTACAAACTCATTAATCACCAACTAACCAACTTCCCACATAAAAGAACAACCAGCAGCCAGAAAATCTCCACTGTCCTCATAGAGTCATGAAGAAGGGAGAATTACAATCCCGAAAATTTATTACTACTAAATAAATGAAACTAAAAAAAAAAAAATTAAAAAAAACAACAACAAATTTTTCTGATATTATTCACAGATTAATATATTATGATAACTACATTATTATAATATATCACAATGCTTCACACTAATGCCCAAATCTGATATATGTACTTCCAAAAACTGATACATATAAAAAATATCTCAAATATATATACTTACTAGAGGCATACGGAGACTCCTAAACAACACCATATATATATATATATATATATATATATATATATATATATATATATATATATATATGATTTAATAGAGACGCCAAGTTTACGCTCATTGAAAGAATTCAAACAAACACTGACACCAAAACGGTAATCGAGAACCACGAATACAGATGGATACAAATATTAAAAAGCTTTCATCCGTACGGCTTTAATAAAAAAAACAGGTCCTCTTTAATAGTGGGTAATAAACCTGTCTAAACCTACGAGGGTGGCCGAGGTCACCAAAATAAACAAACACTGACCACCACACATCAAACAAGCCACTCTTGACCCAATTGAAATCTAGAAGTCACACGCACAGTACCGTGATACAGACACACGCTCACACTCACACAGTATATGTAAACACACACATACATATATATGTATACACATACAGTCATACACACAACGCCCATGAACCCCTCCCTCACATATATAAGAGCATCTAAAAAATAACCTACCTCATAGAGGTTCTTCACGGAACAAATGAACATGCTACTATTAAACACACTCGCCTACCCGGATTTTAACAGCATGTTAAACCCACTATAACACTTGAACTTTTATAACTCTTCTATAATGCTCCCTTTCTAATAATCTATCAACAATTTTTTCAAATAAGAAATTTTCTCCTCAAGATGACCTAAGGTCGAAACTAGTTGAGAATAAACAGAAATATTCCTGATTGTCTTAATAATTTTTGTTCACACTATATATATATATATATATATATATATATATATATATATATATATATATATATATATATATAACTGAATCTTTTATTGGGATTTTCGGTTTTCGTCCTTTTGATTTGACCCGGTATTTTTGCCTGCTTCACAGAATACCAAATAGTCATGCTTTTTTTTGTTGTTGTTGCATTAGTGCCCTATCTTAATGATTCGAAAAGTGGCCGGTGTTAGCCCCAGGTCCTTTTGTATTGATTCAAGGTAGCAGTGGATAAAATGGGCCTCGATAAATGTCAGAATTGATTTCACAATATAATGATATTGGGTAGAGGTTAAATTTCTGCTAGTCACCTGTAGACTTAAAGAGTAAAAATAAGAAAATGAATAAATAAATATATAGATAAATAAAATGCCCACGTCTCTGTATGGCTTTAACATATATTTCATTATTAAACTAGCAGGATCTGTAGATATACCACAGTATGATAATTTGATTATTACAACATTTGATATATTTACTTAATAGCTATTACAATAGTTCAATATGTAAAAAGTATAATAATCTTGATTTAACACTCTCTCACTCGTTCTTAAAAGATGGTTTGTAAAATATTTACATTAATTTGCCTATAAAATTCTGGTGGGGAGGTCGTTTAAAATATCTACATTAATTTGCCAACAAAAAACACGACTCGGAAAATATCTAAGTTGGACCGGGCTTTTCGCCAAATGCTGGCTTGCTAAAACACAGCTTAAATTAGGGCAGGAGGCCGGGAAGACATAAGATTAAAATCACAAAAATATATTCCGTAATTCACAAATTCAATATCCCAAATAAAACAAACATTTAATTTCTTTTTCTTTTTTCAATTCCTTTTAATTTTACGTTGGGCATTTAAGCGACACAAGACCATTTGGAATGTTTCAAATTTTTAAAATGGGGGAAATAAAGTGAGGCATAAAAATCTGCGATTAAGTGACACCAGATAATCTGGATTTACATTTTGCATTGTATCTTGAACAATTTGGATGGTCTCATTTTTAAACAGAGTGTATTGCAGGATGATAACGGACGGAAGATTTAGGAACAAGCGTATTAATACATAGATTTGCAAAGTTTTGTTAACCGGAGCCTCGCTTTGATTCTTTCCAAGCATATAAATAATCTAAACTTTCCAGAGGTTCAAATTCTAGAGCTCTGGAAAGTGTGGAGTACCCCTTCATTGTCATTACTCCTAGGCCCACTCTGACCCGGAGAATTAGTACCAGTTAGCGTGCCATTTATAGGTTAAATATATCAAAAATGAGTTTTAAAACATTGAATACCCAAATAGAATGAATGAAATAAAAACGTCTTCTGCAGAAAATAACCTAACAAGAATTGGCATGCCGTAAAATCTACCCAACCAACTAACCAAAGTAAACGTAGGTAAGAATTCATACTGTACCCCAGTCTGATATAGTTGATATCTCTTCCACAAGAATATCTGTCCTATCAAAATAATGAAAACGATTTGAGGTGTGAATATGTTTCATATTGCTGAATAAAATTATACGTTGACAAATTCCAGGGTGATTAAAAAAGTAATGCCGTTTTGTTTATGACAGGTATAATTACCAATACAGGATCAGGTACCATACATCAAAATGAACTTGGTTCTCTGTGGATCAAATCCTTATTCCTCCCCATGGTCACTCTTTATCTCAATAGCAATGTTCCACCTTCGAATGAGGGAATGTATCCCTGCCCCGTAAAATTATGTTCACTGTTCTTTGAGCCACTACAGATTTCACTTCTTCGTCACTGGAATAATGTTTGCTTCTCAAACCTTCTTTCATGGGGCCGAAGAAAGGATAATCTAAAGGCGCTATTATTCCAGTGACGAGTATGTGAAATCAGTAGTGAAGAAGTGGCTCAGACAACAGTCAATAGAATTTTACGAATAGTTGTAGAAGAATAGAACTTCACCCCAGATCTGTAGAACTGCGGTCTCACCATCAGATGGAGTTTAGTGTCGTACCCAAGACACATATTTTTAGGGGGTTGTTACACCAACAGGAGGATACAGTCAGCGTATTCTAAGCATAACATGGTTAAAAAACAAAGTTGATCCCATTATATTTGAAGAAATAAAGAAAAGAAAACAAAATCTTATTATAATGGAGCTTCGTGTCTGTCTGTAACCGAAGCTACGCAACTTCTTACGTAACAATACCCACGACAATTGTGTAAGTTTATCAATGAGTATTTAATTTATAGTCAAAATCAATAATATGATACATAGAATACATCTTATTTATTGATGAGATCTCAAAGATCATGGGATAGCAGACACAAAAGAATGTGTAGATTCCGTCGGCATTCCCCCTCAAAGGAGGTGTCTCAGGCACTGGGCAATAAACCGAGCCCCGTCCCTTTAAATAGAGGGGACTGATGTTGCCTGAGAGATGGCCCCTTGGTATCACACCGTTAATTTAACACAAACATTTCAGTGGCCGAAGCCACCGGAGACCGCACCGAAGAGCGGGTTATAAGGGTATTTAATTCGCATCCCACATACGGGTATGACACAAGGTCGTTTAATGTGGGACCACCCACGGGCCGAAGCTCTTGGGATGATGGATGCAAAAAAATGCGTGGAGCCCGTCGGCATTCCCCCTCAAGAGAGCGCCTCTGGCACTCGGTAATAAACCGAGCCCTGTCCTTTTGAATCAAGGGGGCAGGTGGTGTCTGGAGGGATAGTCCCCTGGGATCACGACAATAATTTAACACTGGTCCAGTGGCCGAAGCTACCGGGCCCATCCCCGAAGAGTGGGTTATCAGTGCGTTTGAAATCCTGCAATGTGTCTCACGTGGTGTAATGGTTAGCAAGCTAGATTCACAAATCATTGTTAGTAAGTTCGATTATTACTGGGCGCCCCCATTCTGACCGTGTGCTGTATCTAAGCTAAGCTTAGCAAATAACTATATAAGTAAGAAATAAAGGTTTACATAATATATATGTGTGGTTAATTTGCATACTGGTTTAAACGAAACTGGGTTTAATAAATAATTGCTTGGTATTATTGATCTCTAATATTATTGTTTTATCCTCCAAAATATTAAAATTAATCATATGAATGATATGATATAGAAACCAATTAAAATATAATCAAAATAAATATAATCTTTTTATATGCGTTCTTATTTAATTTCATTAGTCTTTTGGATTTAATATATTTCATTACATTAAATCTTAAACATTTACGCTCGGACGGTGCATATTCTTGCGCGTAATATTAATTCCAACAATGATTATAACATGCCAAATATTGGAGAGAATTAAAGAAAATTCTAGAATGTTAATGTTAATAGAGCGATCATTCATGTCCCCCATCCACAGGGTTCTGCCTTAATATGCAAGTCAGCCCAGCGGGTTCTTTATTATTACATGTGCTATTGATTACCGTCGTTGGGGGATTGCAATAAAGAATTTGGGTTTTAATTCCTCTCAATAGGGAGAACTCAGCTGCATCGGATTAATCTTTAAAATTAAAGTCGTTGCTCTTGAAACAAAAAATTGTCATTTCCCCCACAGTGCATAGCGCATAAAAAAATATCCCACAGCAACAGAATCTTCTTTCTTCCGAAAAACAAACGGCTGATTTCAAAATGCGAGGAGCAAATATATGACAGAGGTGGGGGTGGGGGGCAAAATTTAGATACCGTACAAGTATGCTGAAAAGGGAGGTCCCCTTAAGGAAAAATTGTGATATGGTAAAAAGTACCTGCTACCACTAAAGTGCGGTTTGTTTTTTTTGTTTTGTTTTACGGCATATCAAGCTCAGTGGGTCATTTAATGCCGATAAAGTTTTTGAAATAAATTTATTCTTAATGGATACACAATGTTTATTATAAACACATTTTTTCTATTTAACCCATAGATGGGACTCTCACAGGTACAACCACTCCGGGTCAGAGTGGACAAGGGAGCAATGGTGATTAAGAGGTGTTCAACATTCCCCAAACCTCTAAAACTGGAACCTCACCATCAGATAGAGTTTAACGTCATTCCCAGGACATGTAGACCCTCAGTCATCGCCTTCTAGCACCCATATGATATAAAGGGTTTGGGCTTGCCATAAGGGCAATAGGGTTGGGAAATCATGTAGGGGCTAGGGCTTGACGTGACCAGCCGATTGATTGGAGGGGCCCTCTCCGACTGCCCGTCTAGCCCAAGAAAAGCCTAAAGTGGAATATTGCAAGTCATGGACTGCTCAGCCACCTGGGTTCTATCCTTAAGCATCACGGGTCACCACCCACGGCCATCAGGTGGCCCCATTGTCAGAGTCTTACTCCTCTGCAGAGGTGCAGTCGGTGCATTCTAACGCCCCAGCGCGGCTAAAGTACGGGGGCATTCCAAAAATTATTTAACCAAGCGAATACCCGGTACTATTAGTATTTCTGTAATTTAATTTGTAGTTGGCTGGTTGGATTTTACGGCATGTCAACACTTGTTCGGTTATTTTATGCCGAAGACGTTTTGTTTCATTCATTCTTGAGGGATATTCAATTTTTTTTTACTCATTTTTTAAAACTTATTTTTTAAACTAAAGTTTTTTTTCTATTTAACCGATAGCTAGGACTTAACCATTGTAGTTATTTTAGAAAATAACAAAATAGATAAGATTATTCTAATTAATCATTATTCTGATAATTCCATTGTAATCTGTTAGATTTCCATATGCCACAGTTGAATAAGTTGCCTATTTTATCGAATTCTAAAATGACGTGATTGGTTAAGTTCAAAGTTAAATTTAATAGAAAAAAATAACATGCATTAAAAGAATTGAAATATTTTTTTATAAATTATCCTAATTTATTATCTAAATATTTAAATAGATTTTTTATATTATATCTACATCTTATTATAATGAAAATTGTGTGTTTGTCTGTCTGTAACCGAAACTACTCAAGTCACAATTCCGTTTGTTATTTACGCCACATTCTCCAGGATTTTATTTTTATTTAAACCTCAATTATTAATAAAATTGTTTTACATTTTTAATATTGTTGGCCATATCTACATACTAATATCATGCAATTGTGTGTGTGTGTGTGTGTGTGTGTGTGTGTGTGTGTGTGTGTGAGAGAGAGAGAGAGAGAGTAATATATACATATTGTAATGCAGGTACAAGTAATAAACCTACTCGAGTTTCACCATAAGGATCTTCAGGGTTAAATCCACTGGATTAATCAAGATATTGATTAATCGCAGTCGATTACACGTGTGTGTCTTTTCGCGAATCGACTGCAATTAATCAATATCTTGATTAATCCAGTGAATTTAACCCTGAAGATCCTCATGGTGAAACCCGAGTAGGTTATCACTTCTACCTGTATTACAATAAATTTGCTCTTCTAACGTATTGAGCACTAATTATTTGTTATATCGCTGCCTTACCTTTCTGAATGTTGCAGCAACTAACCATTGTGACCTTTTCATGATACACACACACACACACACACACACACACACACATATATATATATATATATGAGAGTAAGTAAACAAACAATGTATTTATTTGATATGACTTATTTAGCCGACAATTTTTGGAGGATATGTGCTTAATTAAAGTCATACCTAATTTTGAAAATTAATTAGTTAATAATTAATGAATTTAGGCGGGCATATATGTTCAAATGTAAGGCTAAACAAATCGAGAAAATGCCAATCCCTAAATATACATTTCGACCTATTAGGTCTCACAGCAAGGTTATAGACATGGGAGACTTATATATATATATATAGTATATATATATATATATATATATATATATATATATATAAGAAAATAGCGGTTTACAGTATTCACGGAAAGACCAATTTGCATACTGATATAAAAAATGATTTTGATAAATAAGTGCTTAGTATTATTGATTTCTAATTGTTTTGTTTTTATCTTAATGAGTTGAGCAAAAATTTCGGCATCTATGGGCTAAATAGGTCAAAGGATAAGTTTTAAAAAGTGGGTTTAAACAAACAAAAAAAAAAACAGAAAAAAAACGATGATTTGAATTCGGGTGACTAGGTCCATTTCCCCCAACCATAACCGTCACGCCAGACACGCAAAGACCAGATACGAGAAAAAGATACTATGAAAAAAAGTCTGTGCTCGTGGTGTGTGAGTGTTAAGGAGGGTTCTGTTTTCTAACATTTTCTCGGACGTTGAATAGCTATCATATCAGCCTGGTCTTTTGTCGATGGTAGAGGAAAGGAAATTCCCATAGCTGTCGCACGGGCTCCATTAATTTCAATAATTCCTCGGTTTAAAATTTATTTTCAAAGCATTGGCACCGAGCCAAAAGCGTGGATTACTATCTATACACCACACTCTCTTCACATACTGGAAATGTATATGTACCTCATCTTATTATAATGGAGATTCGGTGCCTGTAACCGAAACTTACGTCACTGCTTACGTGAGCAATGTTCACAGGAATTGCGTACATTTTTCAATGAGCATTTGATTTATTGTCAAAATCATTCATACAAAGAATAAATTGGTTAGGAGGTTGATTTAGAAGGCTATCACAATGCAGGTGTAAAGAAATAATAATAATAATAATACGATAACAATGGTGTTGTGTGTTAACCTGTATTTAATTCTTGAATTTTCAAGGTAAAATCTCTTTTTCAAAAGATCACTGGAACTGAAGCAGTCTAGTTATGGCATTTCTTTTTAAATGAATTAAATGAAAAAAATTGTAAAAAATAAAATAAAAAGATTAAAAAATCATTTAAAAAGAAATGCCATAACTAGACTGCTTCAGTTCCAGTGATCTTTTGAAAAAGAGATTTTATCTAAAAAAAAATCAAGAATTAAATACAGGTTAACACACAACACCATTGTTACCGTATTATTTTTTTTTGTCTTTACACCTGCATTGTGATAGCCTTCTAAATCAACCTCCTAACAAATATATACACAATGCTTCAAGCAAATTATAAAACTCTCTTAAAGAATAAATTATATTTATGAATGATGTCTCTAAGAAATTCTCAGTTAGGTTTGCTGAAAACGGCTCATTGTATTCGTGCGTGTAAATCCGGTAATGTTTCTTATATATCACTAAGAAATTAAGGTTTACATAATATACGGTGTGGTTAATTTGAATACTAGATCTAACAAAATCGGCTTTGATGAATAATTGCTTGATGTTATTGATTTCTAATATTATTTTTTTAAATTCCCCAACGTATTAAAATCAATCCTATAAAGGATTTTTATATTGAAACCAATTAAAATATAATCAAAATAAGTGTAATCTTTTTATATGCATTCTTATTTAATTTCGTTAATTTTTCTAATTTTAAAAAAGTCGACGGGGCGGCCTAAAGTCGGTATCAGCCAGTCAGCGAGGGAGTCTATCCCCTTTTCAATAGCGCTAGACCAAGGAGATTGTTTTAGCATCTGAGGTGGAGCGCCACACCTACCATCAGCTCCTTACTTTACCGCACAGATCCCTGTGCTACTCATACGCTGAGATGGCGGGGACCGGTATCGAACTAGGAACCTTGTGGTTTCTAGCCGAACGCTCTACCGACTGAGCTAACCCTGCCCCTTAAAACTTAAATACTAACGCCCGAGGGAGCATAATCTTGTAAGAAACAAGAAGACGCGCTTTTTTTAATGTTTTCTTATTATAGTGTGATAGGAGGTAAGTGGCCGTAAAGCTGCTTTTTGTGGATTCCAGGATTTTTTCAAGACAGCTCGCAGCATCCTTGTGTAGTTTCCATCAAACATTTTATCCAAGCGCTTCGTTACAGTCTCCATTGTTTGTGATCATTTTTATTTACATGTTATTTGCATTAAAAGGTCAAATGTTGACAGCATGTGTCACATGTTGACTGAACGTGTCACATGTCACCCTCCATCATAAGCTGTTCGTTTTGATGCGGAAAGGACTGTGTTTGTTACGATTTGTGTAGCCATTTTACAGCTGTAGTTGAAAGTAGTTTTACAGTGGAGATCCCTTGTGACATAAAGTTTGATCCTTTATTAAAGTAGAAAGATGTAGTATCAGTTTCAATCCTTGTCCACTGATCCGTCCTGAGTCGTATTAGAGTTTATCCTGTCTTGAAATAGAGAGTTGTATAATCCTCGTCTGTTGGTCTGCGCATCCACAGCGAGTAACGGTTGACAATTTATCAATGCCTTTTAATATTA
The DNA here is from genome assembly GCA_023376005.1 of Doryteuthis pealeii. Lineage (NCBI taxonomy): Eukaryota > Metazoa > Mollusca > Cephalopoda > Myopsida > Loliginidae > Doryteuthis > Doryteuthis pealeii. The sequence goes on along the minus strand of CM042153.1, from coordinate 20,853,940 downwards.
AATTAGATACATGTTTGGGAGTTTTTGATTGGCCGATTAAGCCGATTGGCCGATCCAGCTGGAACAGTATATAAATACAAGTCGTGATCTTCAGCACACTTTATACCCAAAAATATGTCAACAGTGTTTTTTCTACTTTACCTGAAATACCTTTAATCGCGATTGAAGACCTACATTGATCCTTAACGATTAGATCTTAGTACCAGGATTTCAAACCAAGGTCGCAACACCGGCAATCTGCCGAATCCAGATAGAAAGAAAAACACCTTACTCTTTGTATCTTAACAAACTGTAATAAATTATTCAAATTAATGGCATAATTTCCCTAGTCACGTAGAGATAAATATCATTGAATATATATTTACCACGAGCAGGATGCGACACAAGGTCTATTTCTTAAGCGGTGTTTAACGAACTTGAATTCAGAGTTTTCCTGCTCCTAGACTGTTCGCCTATCCAATGTTAAAGAGACTTGTGTTCCCTACTATTTACACATAGCTGGAGGGAGAATATTAGTATTATCTGCGTTATTCGGACTATTGTCCTCATCTCCATTGTTATTTGTACAACGTTTCGGCCGATATGCCCTCCGGCCTTCTTCAGGTATTTCTTGTCGGACTCGGTAACCTTCTCGGACTCGGGAACCTTCTTTTCGAACTCGGGAACTTTCTTGTCGTTATCGGGAGCCATCACAGAATTTTGAACCTAACCCTTTATTTATTCCACGGGGGTATCCCGTTCTCATTCCGCTAACCATAGCTGGGGTAGGAGTTGTGTTAATTATGTTTCTATGTTTCTGACTCTATTCGGGATTGAACCCGGAATCCAGAGATAACTGTCACTTAGAACTGTCTTAACCTAACTAGGCCATGTGTCCAATTGGACAATTGAGTGTGAATTTTGGGAACTTATAAACATAATGTCTTGTTTTGGCTACAATATCTACCTATTCATTTTTATGTATGATTTTTTTTACCTAGACTCATATTTTGTGGGTTTTTTTGGGTTTTTTTTCATATATTAGGTCTCCAAAATATTTAGAAAACACAGAAACGTTTTATTTATCTCAATCTGTTCTTATCAATCAGTCGTACACGGGTCCAAATGTAACTTACAGAAACTACGATATACACTCGTTTCTGGGGTTAAAATATGGATATGAATCAGACAATATACAGAAATAGGAAAAATAAATTGTTCCAAAAAAGATGAATTTATTATATTTATGACGACGTTTAAACGTATCGGTTTATATAAAACCTTCCTCAGGACAATATGATAAAAAAGAAGAGGAAAATATTTGTGTTGTTTAAAAGTTGAAATAGTTTTTTTTTAAGAAACTCCCGTTTCTACACCGCAATCTTAAATCCTGTATTTACATTTATCTGGGTGTGGTTCATCAGCTGGAATATATATGCGAAGGTGTGGCCGCGACTGTGTGCGAGCGAGATATCCATGGAATCAACACCAATTGCGAGCAGTTATATATTGAAGGCATTCAATTATGATTGAGGATACGCCTGATTCATAATTCAAACTCTCCAACGCTTATTGAAAAATCTCGTTCATTCCCGGCGGACGTTAACTTGTATCCGTTGTCTAATGTTTGGAAAAGCACTTCAAACAAATGTTCCAGTATCTTAGCTTCTTTTTACAGTGACTGAACAGAAATATCAGTTATTCGAAAGAATGTAATTGTTCTTCAATAATCCTCCACTCAACCAAAATGGCCAGAAAAACGGATCCTTACTTTCGGAGTAATCGATTCCTCAATAAGTTATGAACTTAATTGGTTTCTGAATGAGCCATTTATAACTTTTTCAAAACATCTTTGAGTTCCATATCAGAACGATTACCTCGACAACAATTACTTGAATATCTTATAAAAAGAAAGCACAGCCGTTTGGTTTGCTTTACGGTACATCAACCCTTTTCCAGTCATCTAATGCTGAAAAGGTCATTTTTATGAACAAAGGATTCAAGTTGCTTACAATATCCGCTGTTGCTTATGTGGTCACCCAATTAAGTAGTGAACAAGCTTTTTCAAACATCTTTCTTTTTATATTGGAACGGCTACCTCAACAAACATTACTTTAATATCTTATAAGAAGAAAACACCACTGTCTGTTTGTTTGGTTGGTTGGTTTTGTTTTACGGTATGTCAACCCTTTTCAAGTCATTTAATGTCGAATGAAGTCATTTTTATAAACAAAGGACTCGAGTTGCTGACATTACCTGCTGTTGCTTAAGTGGTCACACAATTAAGTATTGATAAGCTTCATCGCTGCTTAACTTCGTCAACCGACCAAGAAGCCGCCAATAAAACAATTTCCGATTCAAAGAAAAGAGAATAATTATTTATAGCTTTTTCAAACATCTTTATGTTCCATTATAGAAAGGCTACCTTAACAACCATTAATTTAGTATCTTATAAAAAGAAAACAACCGGTTGTTTGGTTGGCATATCAACCCTTTTTCAGTCGTTAAATGTCAAATAAAGTCATTTTGATAAACAAAGGACTCAGGTTACTTACAGTACCAGCCATTGCTTAAGTGGTCACCCAATTAAATATTGGAAAGGCTCATTTTGTTATATTCGTTTTACAGCGAATAGAAAAATCTCTTATTCGAAAGAATGTAATCGTTCTTCAATAATCATCTACTGAAGCTAACTGGCCACAAAAACTGGATCCTTACTTTCGGCGTAATCAATAACTTAGGAACTCAATTGGTTTCTGAATGGACCATCTATAAACTTTTCAAAACATCTTTGGGTTCCATATTAGAACGATTACCTCAACAACTATTACTTGAGTATCTTATAAAAAGAAAGAACAATTATTTGGTTTGCTTTGTTTTATTTTACGGCATATCAACCATATTCCTCTCATTTAATGCCAAAAATGTCATTTTTATAAACAAAGGACCCAAGTTGGTTACAGTACCAGCCGTTGCTTAAGTGGTCACCCAATTAAATAGTGAAAAGGCTCATTTTTTTTTACTTTCTTTTTACAGTGACTGAACAGAAATATTAGTTATTTGAAAGAATGTAATTGTTCTTCAATAATTATCCACTGAACCTAAATGGTCACAAAAATGGATCCTTACTTTCGGCGTAATCGATTCCTCAATAAGTTAGGAACTTAATTGGTTTCTGAATGAGCCATTTTTAGCTTTCTCAAACATCTTTCGTCTCCATATTAGAACGGCTATCTCAACAACGATTACTTTAATATCTTATAAAAAGTAAACACAACTGGCTGGTTGACATATCAAGCGCTTTACATTCGTTTAATGTCGAAGTCATTTTGACAAAACGATTCAGGTTGCTTACAGTACTTGCTGTTGCTTCAGAAGACACAACCGGTTGGTTGTTTGTTTTACGGCATATCGACCCTTTTCCACTCATTTAACGCCGTTCAATATATATATATATATATATATATATATATATATATGTATATAATGTTACCCAAAGGAACAAAGAGGGGTGAGGTGGAGAGGAGAGTAGCCTCGACGGCAAAGAGAGCCAGAAAGAGAAGAGAAAACAGCAGCCCCAGAAATAATCACAGTTTGTGTGCAGTTAGTGAACCAAAGACTGTCACCCAGGGATAGGTCTGTACAGTCACTTGCGCAGATGATTTATTTGTTGGACACTACGCCATCGTCCTTAGTGGGCGGAAAAGTACCAGCAATATTAAATTGGAAAGACTAACGAAACTAAATATATAAATATTACACTTACTATAATGTTGTTTAAATAAATTAATAAAATAATCTCTCTCTCTCTCTCTCTCTCTCTCTCCTCCTCTCTCTCTCTCTCTCTCTCTCTCTGCTTTTAATTCGTTTAAGGATAACCTGATAGTAACAGGAATCAGTAACAGCAAATAATTATTTATTAAATCCAGTTTTGTTAAAATCGTTATACAAATCATTCCCGCCTTATACTATGCAATTCTTTATTTCTTATATATACTAGCAAATATATGCACCCGTCGGGTGCAAGTAGTTAGGTTTTGATGTAATAAAATATTGTATCAAATTATAAACTATTTAGAAAATGATCAACTGAGGGGTATAATCGAAAAATAGAACAGCTTTAAATTTAACTCTTCCATCATTTTCCATCACTCCCGTCTTCCATTTTTCCTAATTTATCTATTTAGTTAGATTATGAAGTATTTGATAAAATTACAGTTCTTTCGTCTTGTTTATGGATTTCTTTTAAGATTTATCCCCGAGATTTTTGCTCAGATTTGTTAAGAGAAAACCAAACAATTAGAAATCAATAATACTAAGTATATATTTATTAAAATCAAATTTTAAATATCAATATGCAAATTAGCCTTCTAGTTCACATTGTAAACCGCTATTTTGTTGTATATATAAATACAATTACATGTTATTAGTACGTAGATATGGTCAATAGTATTAATAAGGTATAACAATTTTATCAATAATTGAGGTTTAAATAAAAACAAATTCATGGTAAATGTGACGTCAATAACTAAGGGAATCGTGACTTGAATAGTGATTTAGTTTCGGTTACAGACAGAAGAACACACAATCTCCATTATAATAAGATATATATATATATATATTATATATTATATATATATATATATGTCATAATCATCATCATCACCCCCACTAAAAAATGTGTTGTGGAAGTTCTATTTATTTATTTTAAAAAGTGCAATAATCTAGATGTAACCCTCTCTCTGTTTTTTTTTCTTTTCTGTTTACATTATCGATTGAAACAGATTAGTGTTCTCAGTAGATTACTAGTAGGACCTGTGGGTATACCACAGTACGATAATCTAATTATTACAATGTACTTGATATGTTTACTTAAGAGTTATTGCTAAATAGTTCAATATTTAAGTATGATAAACTTTTCCTCTCACTCTTTCTTTTTTCCTTTTTTCATCTTTTCATTATGTTCGATTAAAACATTAGCTTTATCGATTTCGAGCGCTCACACACACACACACACACACTCTCTCTCTCTCTCTCTCTCTCTCTCTCTCTCTCTCTCTTTTCCTTACTCTTTTTCTATCTTAAGAAATAAGAATGTAGCAAATAAGCAACGCCAGATAATCAGGATTTACATTGTTGCATTTCATTTTGTACGATTTGGACGGTGACATTTTTAACCAAAGAATGTTGCAAGATGATAACAGTCGGAAGATTAAGGAGCAATAGTGTTAATATTATACAAGGTGTGTCAAAAAAGTATCGAAATATTTTGTACTTTTTGACATACCTTGTATTCTGAAAAGTTAAGATTTCATTCATTGTTCATTTCGATATTGGTAAATACAGCTTCAAACTCGGCATTTTTATGACACACTTATATATATATATATATATATATATATATATATATATATATATATATACAAACCATTCGAGTGAGAGGGACAAGGCAGGACACTGCTGGAGAAGCAAGGACGAGCTCATAAGCGACGTTTTCCTGTGGAAGCCAACACACGGACATGCTAGTGTGGGTCGCACCTACATTGACCAACTATGCAAAGATGCTGGATGCTGCGCAGAGGACCTCCCTGTGACAATGAATGATTGGGAAGGTTGGCGAGAGATTGTCATGGATATCCGTGCTAATTGCGCTACATGATGATGATGATGATGATGATGATATATCTGTGTGTGTGTGTGTGTGTGTGTGTGTTGTGTGTGTGTGTGTAATACAGTTGACTTGGCCTATTTATGGAAATAATGCCAAGAATTCAGAGTTTAAACTGTTAAAAAAAATAAAATGTATTTCCATCTAAGCCTGTTAGCATTGAAGTATCCAAAAAGAAATTATCATATTGTGATATTTCGAAGATCCTATCTCCTTCATCTGGTTACAAAAATGGACCTAGCGCATTGCCTTCAAGAGGATTTCACTCAGTTTTTGTAAGTTTTATTGACGACAAATGTAGCATCCCATTTTCTATTGTCTCATATGCTTGTTGATATTTTGGTTTGGTTTGTTTTGTTTTACGGCATATCAACCTCAGTGGGTCATCATAAAATTCTGAAATAAATCAATTCTTAATGGATAATACAATTTTTTTATAAATACATTTTTCTATTTAACCCATAGATGGGAACCTAACAGGTACTACCACTCCGGGTCAGAGTGAACCTTGTTGATATTTGTGTCCCTTTAAGGAAATACTATGATTCTATTTATTACTTAGCTCCCATTTCTGTATTGTTATTAACTGAATTCTAATGATAAATAATAGCTAATAAAAACAGTTAAAAATTAATTCTCATATTTTAGGGGTTGAATATTACTAATTTATAGTTTTTCATTGTGTTTAGTTATTCTGATATAGTTATTTACTAAGCTTAGCTTAGATATGGCACAAGGCCAGACGTATGGGGCTCCCAGTGAGTATCGAACTCACTAACAATGGTTTGCGAAGCGATCTTGCTAACCATTACACCACGTGAGGTGCCCATAGTTATTCTGATATAGTTATTTACTAAGCTTAGCTTAGATATGGCACAAGGCCAGAAGTATGGGGCTCCCAATGAGAATCGAACTCACTAACAATGGTTTGCGAAGCGAGCTTGCTAACCATTACACCACGTGAGGTGCCCATAGTTATTCTGATATAGTTATTTACTAAGCTTAGCTTAGATGTGGCACAAGGCCAGAAATATGGGGCGCCCAGTGAGAATCGAACTCACTAACAATGGTCTGCGAATCTAGACTGCTAACTATTACACCACGTGAGGTGCCCATAGTTATTCTGATATAAGGTGTGTTCTAGATCCCCACCTATACTTATAGACTAGGCGAGATCATGTGATCTATTCCATGGCCAATCACTGGCAGTATTCTGGGGCTGATACAATACTTAACCGACCCTACTGGTCATAATTACTGCTGCATTCTTGGACGACGGACATAGGATTAAATCACTGGACCTTTACCAATACGCAGGATAGGACTTATACGCTTATCAAAGGATCACCAAAGGATTCCATAACATAGGACTTTCTTCAAGCCCTATTTCAACTGGCCAAGGATAGCACTTAAAAACATACACACTGTTATTTTCAGTATTTATCCTATTTAAAATTAATAACTATTACAATTATATGTATATATAAGGTAATTACCCAAGCTGTGCTACTCATGCGGTAAGTAGCCGGGACCGGTGTTACATAATTATTAGATCCCTAATAATCATATAAGGTAGTGTAGAAACATAATGGCGATTAGTGCAGCCCACGGCCTTGAAGGATGAGTGACAACGCTTGACCTCACTCTCACCTTGCCTTCCAGGGATAAATCGTGAGAACCGGAAGGCACAGAAGACCCTGTCTTCCCGTTTAAGTAATAGTAAGTAAGACTCAGTTAGAAGGTAGCAGCGAGCTCGAAGGGGTAAGTCGTGTTATACACGCGGTCCCTCAACTGGGCAGATTGTCTGGGTTGGGGATTTACCGAATAAAGTAACATTAAAAGAAAATCGAAGTCTTGTATTTACAAAAAACTAACAATGACACAGGGCTTCTGATAAGGAGAAATCCCTAACAGAAACCAGACCCGAAATCCCCATAGAAGAGCAGACCTTAGAAGATATACCAAGTCAACACCAGACGCGAGACCAGACCAAGGTGTTAGAACCAAAGCCGGCCAGAAGAAAAGACGACTAGAAGTAAGTGAAGTGAAGAAGGGTATACAAAATTATATCGATTTGGTACTGTGAAAACGTCAGTATATAACACCGGTATCTAACCAGGAACCTTACGATTCCTAGACGGGTATTCTGCAAACTAAGCTAAACCGGCCCATTAAATATAGAAATACAAATCCGAAAATCTCCAATGTCTTTGATTTTGACCAAAACGCACACAAATCCACTCACACATTGATTAGAAATTACCAGCACCTAAAAAAACAAACCCTAAAATCAATTCCATATACTATGAAACATCCAATCTATTTTCACATCTTATAGAAGTTTTTTTTTTCTATAACTGAACCACATCAGGTAACTACCAATGCAACAACCCCCGTTTTTTAGTTTGGTTTTAGATTATTCTTTTACTGTACCCAATATTAAAATCCAACCCCCTAATTGTGGGGACTTACCCCCGGCGAAGCGCATCGGTTTGGCTTGTTAGGTTCTGTTTTAGCCGAACTGAAGAAATATAGCCGCCATTAGCGAGCGGCTTTATAAGGTGCGGTCTCGTTTTGTCACGTTCGTGGCGTGAGCATTTATGCAAATTAGGCCCAGGAGAACGATAGGATAAAAAGAGCACGTCGTTGTATGTGAGGAGCGGCACAAATTTGGAACAATGAAGAACTACTGTGTGATTGTGGAAGGAAAGGGATTACCATGTCTGATTACAAAGACTGATTTGAATGAACTGAGGTACATTGAATTTAGTTCCCAAATCATTAGGCATAAAATTGTAGTTTTCTTACGATTGCTCCAACATAGTATACTACATTTTCTGCACTAAGTGTAAAATGAATCGTACAGTTAGGATTGCTGCACGAAACCTCGTGTGCAGATATTTGGAACATGAGGTAAGATTTTCTCGTCCTGTAGCTCGTACAGTGTACACCAGTGCTTGTAAAATCCGTGAATGACACGCCCTGGCGGTATTTAGGCTAGACGGGCGGTCTGAGAGCCTCCCCCTCCGATCCATCGGCTGGTCCCGTCAAGCTCTAGCACCGAAATGATTGTCCCGACACTATTGGCCTTATGGCAAGCTCTAAACCTTTTTATCATATATGTGCTAGAAGGCGGTTTACATGTCCTGGCAATGACGTTAAACTCTATCTGATGGTGAGGTTTCAGTTCTGGAGGTTTGGGGAATGTGGAGCACCCCTTCATCACCATTGCTCCAATGTCCACTCTCATCCGGAGTGGTAGTACCTGTTAGGGTCCCATCGTTGGCTGGTTGGTTGAATTTTTACGGCATGTCAACACTTAATGTCCATAACGTTAAACTCTATCTGAAGTTGAAGTTCCAATTCTGGAGCCCAAAGGAATGTGGAGTACCTCTTCATCTGTACGATTCATTTTACGCAACAATATATTAGCAAAATAACCAATGATTTATTATATATTCGCTTTAATTTTTATACATTTATCATTTTTAAAAAGGAAAACAAATAAAATTCCTATTTTCATTTTCAACGACTTAAAAATTCTTACTTTGACGTTCAGTTAAATCTTAATATAATTAAAGCAATGGGTTGTTCACTTAAAAAAAAATAATGAATGAATAAATAAATAAATGTATTGTAAAATTGGTCAGAATATCTAATAAATAAGACCATATGACCTTTAGGCACCCCTTCCATGATCTCAACTCACAAGGACACTTTTCTCATTTACAGCGTCAAAATCAAGTTGTTTGTTAGGGGTTAGGGTTAGGGTTAGTTTTTATAACTTAAAAAAATCCAAAACTCGTCTGTTAACAATTAACCGGATTTTGACGGTGTAAATTGAAAAAATGTCCCTAAGAATCGAGATCGCAAAAGGGGTGCTTGAAGGTCATATGATTCAATAAATAAAATATGGATTTTTCTACGCGAAAACAAACATTAACAATAATAATCTCTTTCTCACCTGAATTTTCCAGTTGTTGGATCCTTGATAGATAATTTATCTTTAAAAAAAAAATTACTAGTAATTGTCAAATTGACAATTTCTACTTAAGATGATATATCGTAAAATAAAAACTGGCCGACGTTTAGCAATAACATCAACTTATCATTAGCTACAGCCGAGTTAATCAAAACAAATGAGTGGAATAGATTTTAATTCCCAACCCCAACATAGTATACTACATTTTCTGCACTAAGATCAACAACAGAAATAACGTCGGGGAAAAAGACACCTGCCTTCGCTTGAGATTCAACTACCACAAACAAGTCATTCGCGAAAATTCCCACTCTCCCTTGTGTCCAAACACTTTAATGTTCCCGGAAACACTCTCAACAATAATAAATGCGTTCTTATAGACACATGGTTCTGTTCCATAAATATTCGTAAAAAAACAAGAGATCAAATGTATTTAGAAATTACTCGCATACAGAAATGAAACCATTTAAGATGTTTGCTTCTTAAAGGGGTTCAGATACTATACAACTAAATACACCAATACACCTGACGTAATAAAGTTGCTACAATCTTCATTACATGCAAAATAGAAGTATAGATAGTTTAACGTCATGCCCA
>CM042153.1:20828717-20838717 GCA_023376005.1 Doryteuthis pealeii | reverse complement strand
AACACCGAGGGTCCAGTGGATTCGGCCCTGGATCTTTACAAGTTAATAGCGTCGATCCCAGGGGGCTTTCCTCCCAGGCAATACCTGCCCCTTGACTTAAAGTGGCAGGGCTGGGTTTATTGTCCAGCGCCTGAGGCGCCCCTCTTGAGGGGAATGCCGAAGGGATCGACGCAATTTTTGTTCTTTCCCACCCATGAGCTTCGGCTTGTGGGTGGGCCCATGTTAAAACGAGGCCTTGTGCCCAGCCCATACAAGTGGGGTATGAGGCAAATACCAGTAGATATGGTCAACAGTATTAATAATGTTAAAAAATAATATTAATAATTGAGGGTTAAATAAAAAATAAAATCATGGAGAATGTGACCTAAATAACTCAGGGAATTGTGATTTAAGTTGTGACACGGTTTCGGTTACCGACAGAAAACAGACAATCTCCATTATAATAAGATATCACTGAACACACGCCATTGATATCTTTAGATCTGCTAATTTCCTAGGTTAACTAACGGCCATGTGCAACGTTTTGTTTCCATATTCTTAAATATTTATGACGATAGATGTTCCAAGATAAGATGCAATGACAATCATTTCGACACTTTCAGTTTTTCCAACAACCCTTTTCAAACATTATCTGATAAAGCCAGTAAATGAACAAAACGTTATATCTATACATATATACAGGACAGTAGGTGTGTATGTATGTCCGAACGAAACTACAAAAATTAACGAAAAAAGTATATATATATATAATATATATATATATATATATATATATATATATTTAAGAAATGGATATAAAGTAACCTACTCGAATTTCATCATCTGAATCGTCAGGGTTACATCCGCTGAATTAATCGCGTTTTCGATTAATATCAGTTGATACCACGTATGTCTGTTGGAATGGGTCGTTATCGATAAGATAACGATAAGACCCATTCCAACAGACATACGTGGTATCAACTGATATTAATCGAAAACTCGATTAATTGAGCGGATATAACCCTGACGATTCAGATGATGAAACTCGAGTAGGTTACTTTATATCCATTTCTTAAATAAATTTTGCACTAAATTGTATTGAGCACTTTGTATTTGTTTTTCCACGGTCTTAACCCCTGGATTCTGTGCGCTCCCAACGATCGTACCCGTACCCACCGGTAAGCCACTACTCATACACACAACACACACACACACACACACATATATATATATATATATATATATATATATATATATAATATAAGGTAACCTAAATGACTGGTTGTAAGGGAGGATTCTATTTGGGATCTTCGAAATCTCACCTTAGAACCATACTGTATGCTCTTGTAAGTGCAAACATATATACTCATACAAGGATTTTTATAAATCCCTACAAAGAGCTCAATGTATAATAATCAATACCTGCCACATATCACCCAAACCATCCGAGTAAGACACGCGGGACACTGCTGGAGAAGCAAGGATGAACTCATAAGCGACGTCCTCCTGTGGAAGCCAGCACATGGACACACCAGTGTGGGCCGACCAGCAAAGAGGTACATTGATCAGCTCTGTGCGGATACAGGATGCTGCATAGAGGACCTCCCGAGAATGATGAGCGATAGGGACGGATGGAGAGAGATTGTCATGGATATCCGCGCTGACAGCGCGACATAATGATGATGATGATGATGATGATGATGATATACAGAGCAATATTTAATTTCCAAACAAAGAAAAACTTAAGAAAACTGTTATCCCGTTATAATTCATTTCAAACAGAAACTCAAAAAAAAAAATTTTTTGAGTTCTAGCTTCATCAGATGGGTTTTACAAAATAAATTTAATGAGGCTAGAACTCAAACATTTTTTTTTTTAATTTTTCAATACACAATGGTTTCCCTCTGTCCCCAGGTGATGCTGGGTAGCCGCCTATACTCTTATTGTAATGGATATTCGGTGTCTGTAAGCAAAACTACGCCATTGCCTACGTTACAATACCCTCAGCAATTGCGTATGTTTATGATTGCATATTCAATTTATAGTCAAAATCATTAATTCATAGAATAAATCTTATTTATTACCGAGGTGTCTATGAAAATCTGAATTAGATTTGCCTCAAAACAGCTCATGTTTTAAAGCGTTGAAAATCCTGCAATGTGTTTTATATATCACTAAGAAATAAAGGTTTACATAATATATGGTGTGGCTAATTTGAATACTGGTTTTAACAAAACCGAGTTTAATAAATGATTACAATATTCACAGTTGGTTAGTTGGATTTTACGGCATGTCAACCCATTGGTTTATTTTATACTGAAGACGTTTTGTTTTATTCATTCTTAATCGGTACTCAATTTTTAAAACACATTTTTTCTATTTCTCGGAATGTTTTTTTTAGATGAGGCTTGATAATTAGTATTATTTGATTATTCGGATTATTGTCCTCATCTTCATTGTTATCTGTACAACGTTTCGGCCGATGTGCCCTCCGGCCTTCTTCAGGTATTTCTTGTCGGGCTCGGGAACTTTTCGAAAAGAAGGTTCCCGAGTCCAAGAAAGTTCCCGAGTCCGAGAAAGTTCCCAAGTCCGACAAGAAATACCTGAAGAAGATCGGAGGGCACATCGGCCGAAACGTTATACAGATAATAATGAAGATGAGGACAATAGTCCGAATAATCCAAATAATACATTTTTTTCTATTTAACCTATAGGATGGGATCCTAACGGGTACTATCACTCCGGGTCAGAGTGGACCTGGGAGTAATAGTGATGAAGGGATACTCCACAATTCCCCAGAGCTCCAGAATTGGAACTTCACCATCAGATAGAGTTTAACGTCATACCCAGGACAATAAGACCCTCAGGTAATCCTTAACTTTTTCCTCATAAATTCCTACCATAAAATAAACTGAACCCTCATTTTATGTCCGGGTTTTTGCAATAAATGTTTTATTTTTCTTGCACACGTTATTTTACAATACTAGATATATTTCTTTATTTGTTAAAGAATAAAGAAAATGTATTTAGTATTGTAAAATAACGGGTGCCAGAAAAATAAAACATTTATTGCAAAAACCCGGACATAAAATGAAGGTTCAGTTTATTTTATGGTAGGAATTTACGAGGAAAAAGTTAAGGATAACCGACCCTCAGATATGGTATTCTAGCACATACATGATAAAAAGTATATTCCCTGTGACGATTTTAAAATCTAACGTATTTACTTAAGAAACTGTGCGATTTGTTTTAAAATGAGGGTTCAGTTTTATTTTATGGTAGGAATTTACGAGGAAAAAAGTTAAGGATAACCGACCCTCAGATATGGTATTCTAGCACATACATGATAAAAAGTATATTCCCTGTGACGATTTTAAAATCTAACGTATTTACTTAAGAAACTGTGCGATTTGTTTTAAAATGAGGGTTCGGTTTATTTTATGGTAGGAATTTACGAGGAAAAAGTTAAGGATTACCGACCCTCAGATATGGTATTCTAGCACATACATGATAAAAAGAATATTCCCGGTGACAATTTTAGAATCTAACGTATTTACTTAAGGAACTGTGCGATTTGTTTTAGTATTTTTGGTGATCCCTATATTGTGCAATAGTAATAAGCGAACAAAAAAAAGGGAGATTTCCAATGCATAAAAAATAATGTAATCAGTAAAACAGGCTTTACAACTGTTGTATGCGTAGCCAGTAATATAAGTAGAATTATTGATATCTGAGGGTTGCAGCTATGAATTTGTCTTATTTTTTTTCTTTCCTTTTTCTCTATTTTACATTGATTTAATAAAGAAGCAATTTTGCCACAATCATGCCGATTGCTTCTTTTGTTAACTTCGTCTAAAATATTCAGACAAGAAATCGAGTAAATATTTTGGAACAATTCCAACGATTTCTAGTTAAGAGAGGCCGCTGCTTGCTTTTCTATTTTTCTATTTTTCTAGTAAATGTATTTTATCTATGAGATAATCTTCCTCTTCCTCTTTTCTCATTAAACAGCGAGAAAGATAAATGATGCTATATTTTGTACGTAACTTGCAGGCTAATTCTATCTATCTATCTATCTATCTGTTCACCTATGTCTATTCTGCTAGATAGCTGAATAAATCTATTTATATTTATCTATCTCAGTATGTTCACCCATGTATTTACCTATCTAGTTTGATAAACATGTTCATATCTACGTCCATATATTATGTATATTTACCTGGCTAGTTAGATAAACGTGTTCATATCTATCTATCTATCTATCTATCTATCTATCTATCTATGTTCATATATGTATATTTACCTAGCTAGTTGGATAAACTTGTTCATATCTATATATCTATCTATCTATCTATGTTCATATATGTATATCTACCTAGCCAGTTGGATAAACATGTTCATATCTATCTATCTATCTATCTATCTATCTATCTATATATATATATATATATTATATATATATATATATATATTATATTTTACCTAGCTAGTTGGATAAACGTGTTCATATCTATCTATCTATGTTCATTTATGTATATTTACCTAGCTAGTTGGATAAACATGTTCATATCTATCTAGATATTTGCCTCTCATCCCACTTATTAAGGCGTGACACAAGGAGATCTTTATATGAGCCCACCCACAAGCCGAAGCTCATGGGTGGTAGCCACAAAAAATGCGTCGATCACTTCAGCATTTTCCCCTCGAGTGGGGCGCCTCAGGCGCTGGGCAATAAACCCAGCCCTGCCCCTTTAAATCAAGGGGGCAGGTATTGCCTGGGGTGATAGCCCCTTGGGATCGACGCTGGGAACTATCTATCTTTGTTCATATATGTATATTTACCTAGCTAGTTGGATAAACGCGTTCATATCTATCTATCTATCTATCTATCTATCTATCTATGTTCATATATGTTTTATTTAACCTAGCTAGTCGAATAACGTTTTCAAATATCTAAACAAAAGATAGATTAGTTCCCAGCGTCGATCCAAGGGGCTATCACCCCAGGCAATACCTGCACCTTGATTTAAGGGGCAGGGCTGGGTTTATTGCAGCAGACGCTGAGCGCCCCACTCGAGGGGAAAATGCTGAAGTGATCGACGCATTTTTTTGTGGCTACCACCATGAGCTTCGCTTGTGGGTGGGCTCAATATAAAGATCTCCTTGTGTCACGACTTAATAAGTGGATGAGAGCAAATATCTAGATAGATATGACAGTTTATCCACTAGCTAGGTAAATATCATAAATGAACATAATAGATAGGATATGAACACGTTATCCAACTAGCTAGGTAAATATATATATATATAATATATATATATATATATTATATATATATATATAAGAATAGATGATAGATAGATAGATAGATAGATATGACATGTTTATCCAACTGGCTAGGTAGATATACATATATGAACATAGATAGATAGATAGATATATAGATATGAACCAAGTTTATCCAACTAGCTAGGTAAGAATATACATATATGAACATAGATAGATAGATAGATAGATAGATAAGATGATAGAGTATGAACACGTTTAATCTACTAGCCAGGTAAATATACATAATATATGGGCGTAGATATGGAACATGTTTATCAACTAGATAGGTAAATACATGGGTGAACATACTGAGATAGATAAATATAAAATAGAATTTATTCAGCTACTAGCAGATAGACATAGGTGAACAGATAGATAGATAGATAGATAGAATAAGCCTGCAAGTTACGTACAAAATATAAGCATATTTACTTTCTCGCTGTTTTAATGAGAAGAGGAAGAGGAATATCTCATAGAAAATACATTTACTAGAAAAATAGAAAAATAGAAAAGCAGCAGCGGCCTCCTCTTAACTAGAAAAATCGTTGGAATTGTTCCAAAATATTTACTCGATTTCTTGTCTGAATATTTTAGACGAAAGTTAACAAAAAGAAGAATCGGCATGAATTGTGGCAAAATTGCTTCTTTATTAAATCATGTAAAATAGAGAAAAAGGAAAGAAAAAAATAAGACAAATTCATAGCTGCAACCCTCAGGATATCATAATTCTACTTATATTACTGGCTACGCAATACAAACAGTTGTTAAGCTGTTTTACTGATTACATTAATTTTTATGGCATTGGAAATCTCCCTTTTTTTTGTTGCGCTATTATATTGCACAATATAGGATCACCAAAAATACTACAATCGCACAGTTCCCTTAAGTAATACGTTAGATTTCTAAATTGTCACCGGAATATTCTTTTTATCATGTATGCTGCTTAGAATACCATATGCTGAGGGTCGTAATCCTTTAACTTTTTCCTCGTAAATTCCACCATAAAAATAACCGAACCCTCATTTTAAAAACAAATCGCACAGTTTCTTAAGTAAAATACGTTAGATTTTAAAATCGTCACAGGGAATATACTTTTTAACATGTATGTGCTAGAATACGGCATATCTGAGGGTTCGTTATCCTTAACTTTTTCCTCGTAAATTCCTACCATAAAAAACTGAACCCTCATTTTTAAACAAATCGCACAGTTTCTTAAAGTAAAGTACGTTAGATTTTAAAAAATCGTCACAGGGAATATACTTTTTATGCAATGTAGTGCTAGAATACCATATCTGAGGGTCGGTTACCTTTAACTTTTCCTCGTAATTCCTACCGATAAATAAACTGAACGTTCATTTTATGTCCGGGTTTTTGCATAAATGTTTTATTTTTCTGGCACCGTTATTTTACAATACTAAATACATTTTCTTTATTCTTTAACAATAAAGAAATATATCTAAGTATTGTAATAACGTGTGCAAGAATAAAACATTATTGCAAAAACCCGGACATAAAATGAGGTTCAGTTATTTTATGGTAGGAATTTATGAGGAAAAAGTTAAAGGATTACCTGAGGGTTTTATTGTCCTGGGTAATGAACGTTAAACTTATGCTGAATTGGTGAAGTTCAATTCTGGAGCTCTGGGGAAATTGTGGAGTATCCCTCATCACTATTACTCCAGGTCCACTCTGACCCGGAAGTGATATACTGCCGTTAGGATCCATCCTATAGGTTAAATAGAAAAAAATGTATTTTTGATATTCGGACTATTGTCTCATCTTCATTATTATCTGTATAACGTTTCGGCCGATGTGCCCTCCGATCTTCTTCAGGTATTCTTGTGGGATTGGGAACTTTCTCGACTCGGGAACTTTCTTGGACTCGGGAACCTTCTTTTCGAAAAGTTCCCGAGCCCGACAAAAATACCTGAAGAAGGCCGGAAGGGCACATAGGCCGAAACGTTGTACAGGATAACAATGAAGATGAGGACAATAATCCGAATAATCAAATAATACTAATTTAATCAATGCTCATCTAAAAAAAAACATTCCGAGAAATAGAAAAAATGTGTTTTAAAATTGAGTACCGATTAGAATGAATAAAACAAAACGTCTTCAGTATAAAAAAACCAATGGGTTGACATGCCGTAAAATCCAACTAACCACTGTGAATATTGTAATCATTTAATATAAACTCGGTTTTTGTTAAAAACCAGTATTCAAATTAGCCACACCCCATATATTATGTAAACGCTTTATTTCTAGTGATATATTAAACCATTGCAAGGATTTTCAACGCTTTAAACATGAAGCTGTTTTGGAGGCAAATCTAATTCAGATTTTCCATAGACACCTCGGTAATAAATAAGATTTATTCTATGAATTAATGATTTTTGAACTATAAATGAATATGCAAATCAAAACATACGCAAATTGCTGAGGGTATTGTAACGTAGCCAATGGCGTAGTTGCTTACATGACACCGAATATCCATTAATAAGAGTAAGGCGGCTACCAGCATCTACATGGGGACAGAGGAACGCATTGTGTAATTGAAAATTAAAAAAAAAAATGTTTGAGTCTAGCCTCATTAAATTTTATTTTTGTAAAACCCATCTGATGAAGCTAGAACTCAAAAAATTTTTTTTTTGAGTTGTCTGTTTGAAGAATGAATTAATAACGGGATAACAGTTTTCTTAAGTTTTTCTTTGTTTGGAAATTAAAATATGCTCTGTATATCATCATCATCATCAAATCATCATCAGCATATGTCGCGCTTCAGCGCGTATCCATGACATCTCTCTCATCCGTCCTATCGCTCATCAATTCTCGGGAGGTTCCTCTATGCAGCATCCTGTATCCGCACAGAGCTATAAATTGTACTCTTTGTGTCGGCTACACTGTGTGTCCATAGTGCTGGCTTCCACGAGGAACGTCGCTTACGAGTTCATTTCCTTGCTCTCCAGCAGTGTCCTCGGTCTTACTCGGAATTGGTTTGGGTGAATGTGGCAGGTATTGATTATTATACATTGAGCTCTTTTGTAGGGATTATAAAATCTTGTATGAGTATATATGTTGCACTTACAAGAGCAATACAGTATGGTTCTAAGGTGAGATTGAGATCCAAATAGAATCCTCCCCTTACAACCAGTCATTTAGGTTACCTATATATTATTATATATATTATATATTATATATAATATGTGTGTGTGTGTGTGTTGTGTGTGTGTGTATGAGTAGTGCTTTACCGGTGGGTACGGGTCGATGCGTTGGGAGCGCACAGAAATCCAGGGGTTAAGAACCGTTGGAAAAACAAATACAAAGTGCTGCAATACAATTTAGTGCAAATTTATTTAAAATGGATAGTAAGTAACATACTCGAAGTTCATCATGACTGAATCGTCCAAGGGTTATATCCGCTCAATTAATCGAGTTTCGATTATATCAGTTGATGACCACGTATGTCCTGTTGAAATGGGTCTTATCGTTATCTATCGATAACGACCCACTTCCAACAGACATACGTGGTATCAACTGATATTAATCGAACGCGATTAATTCAAGCGGATGTAACCCTGACGATTCAGATGATGAAATTCCGAGTAGTTACTTTATATCCCATTTCTTAAAATATATATATATATAATATATATATATATATATTATATATAATATATACTTTTTTCGTTAATTTTGTAGTTCGTTCGGACATACATACACACCTACTGTCCTGTATGTATGTATAGATATAACGTTTTGTTCATTTAGCTGGCTTTATCAGATAATGTTTTGAAAAAGGGTTTGTTGTAAAACTGAAAGTTGTCGAAATGATTGTCATTGGCATCTTATCTTGGAACATCTATCGTCATAAATATTTAAGAATATGGAAATAAAACGTTCGCACATGGCCGTTTAGTTTAACCTAGGAAATTAGCAGATCTAAGATATCAATGGGTGTGTTCAGTGATATCTTATTATAATGGAGATTGTCTGTTTTCTGTCGGTAACCGAAACCGTGTCACAACCCTTAAATCACAATTCCGCTGAGTTTTTAGGTCACATTCTCCATGATTTTATTTTTATTTACCCTCAATTATTAATTTATTTTTTAACATTATTATACTGTTGACCATGATCTACTGGTAATTTGCCTCAATACCCCACTTGTATGGGCTGGGCAAGGCCTCGGTTTTAACAGGGCCACCCACAAGCCGAAGCTCATGGGTGGGAAAGAAACAAAAAATTGCGTCGATCCCTTCGGCATTCTCAAGAGGGGCGCCTCAGGCCTGGACAATAAACGGCAGCCCTGCGCACTTTAGTCAAGGGGGCAGGTATTGCCTGGGAGGAAAAGCCCCCTGGGATCGACGCTATTAACTTGTAAAGAATCCAGGCCGAATCACTGGACCTCGTGTTGACCATATCTACATACTAATAACTATGCAATTGTATGTATATATACAACAGAATATCAGTTTCAGTTGTGAACAGGAAGGCTTTGTTTTGCATAATTTGATATTAAAAAGTTTGATTTTGATAAATATGTCCTAAGTATTATTGATTTCTAATTGTTTTGGTTTTATCTAATGAATATGACAAAAAATCTCTGATAAATCTTAAAAGAATCCATTAATAAGAAGAAATAACTGTAATATCATCTTTACTTCTAATTTCACTAGCATAGTGAAATAAGGA
>CM042153.1:20813515-20823515 GCA_023376005.1 Doryteuthis pealeii | reverse complement strand
CAGGGGATTGAAAATAATCTTATGCAACCACATAGATTATGTAACACATCTACTGTAAGAAACTAAACATCAAAATGATTTGATTCAGCATTAAATGACCCAAAAAGGGTTGATATGCCATAAGAAAGCAACTCAATAACCTTTAGACGGTTTTAGTCGTGCTATACTTATTACTTTCTGTGATGTGACCGCATTTTTTTTAGTCCGAGTTTAAAAGTGATCAGCATTTCATGGGCAAAAGAAATGAAAATCATTGGCTAAATTATATCAGATTTAGTTGATTACAACAGAGAACAAATCAAATATATTCGGATATATCAAGGGATTTTATTCTTTTAAAGTCACTCTTTATTATATTCCATTCAAGTATTAATCATTATCATTGATGGGATTATTTTGCATTTAAATGCTTTCTTGATTGTTATCAGTCTTTTTTCTAATAAAATGATCTTCTTCATCTTCTTCAGTTTCGTCTTCTTTTCTTCAGCTTCTTTTTTTCTTTTTCATCTTCAGCTTCCCCAGTTTCTTCTTCCTCAGTTTCTTGTTCTTGTTCTTGTTCTTGTTCTTGTTCTTCTTCTTGTTCTTCTTCTTCTTCTTCAGTTCTTCCCAGTTTCTTCTTCTTCTTCTTCTTCTTCTTCTTCTTCTTCCCTTCTTCTTCTTCTTCTTCTTCTTCTTCTTCTTCTTCTTCTTCTTCTTCTTCTTTCTTCTTCTTCCCCTTCTTCTTCTCTTCTTCCATTCTTCTTCTTCTTCTTCTTCTTCTTCTTCTTCTTCTTCTTCTTCTTCTTCTTTTTTCTTCTTCTTCTTCTTCTCTTCTTCTCTTCTTCTTCTTCTTCTTCTTCTTCTTCTTCTTCTTCAGTTTCCTCTTCTTCTTCTTCTTCTTTCTTTCTTCTTCTTCTTCTTCTTCTTCTTCTTCTTCTTCTTCTTCTTTCTTCTTCTCTTCTTCAGTTTATTCTTCTTCTTCAGTTTATTCTTCTTCAGTTTCTTATTCAGTCTAACGCAGCCATTGCTTCGTTCCAAACTGACTTTACAGTCTTTCATATCATTACCATTCTTCCACATTTCGCACGCAACATCTCTTGATCAGCAAGAAATCGACATGTGCGTTGTGCTGACTCATCCAAAAAACTTTCCATTTTACCTACACGTAGTCATTCGCATTTCTGGCTTTTTGTCATATTATATTACAACATGATGGGACATTCAAAGAGCATTTTACGTGTTACCACAACAAGGAAATTTAACACGATATATAAAAAATATTATGAAAATATTTACGGATATTATTATTATTATCATTATTATTATTGTGTGAGTTTTTCACACCAGCGTTAGGCTGATGGTCTTTTCACTGGAGTCTGAGTGACAACAAGTCTCCTCAAGTCTCCTCAAGTCTAAAGGACTCTCCTGAATATTCTAGCTGAAAAAATTCTTCCACTAATTTCCAGTTCCTCTAGTCTCTTTTCTAAGCTTCTGGGAACAGACCGTTCCAAGTGCACCAACAACAATTGGTACCACTGTCACCCTCATATTTCACAGTTTTTTCAATTCTCTAGTAAGGTCAAGGTATTTGTCTATGTTTTCATTTTCTTTCATCTTTCCCCTATGATCTGCCGGAACTGCAAAATCTACCAGTTGACAAGGTCTCTGTCTCTGTCTCTGTCTCTGTCTCTCTTTTGCTAATCAATACTAGGTCTGTTTTTTTTTTGCTGGGATAAGGTAACATTATTATCATTATTGTGTGTTTTTCGCACTAGTGTCAGCTGATCGTCTTTCACTGGAGTCTGGGCGACAGATATTCTCCTCCGGTCTTCAGGACTCTTGTGAGTATTCTAGCCGATTTCAACAATGCTCTTGTCTGGCTGGTCTCCATTCTTCCTCTGATTTCCAGTTCCTCCAATGTGTTTTCTAATATTTTTCAGCCTCATTAAATTTTTCACCCCAGTATTAGCCGGTGGTCTTTCATTGGAGTCTGAGGGAGCCTCTCCGACCGCACGTCTAACCTAAGTAAGGGCTAAAATGGAGTGCTACATGGCCTGGACTGTTCATCCACCAGGATTACATCTTTAAGCATCACGGATTACGATTCACAGCCAAGAGGGTGTTAATGTTATAGAAAATGAATTCTAATGGAGAGTCTTAACAGGAGTGATTGCAAATTATTTATTAAAATGCCCTTTAAATTCTTAACGCGTTTTAAATTGGAGTGAACTTATCTAGAAACAGAAAAAGAGAGAGAGAAAAAGAAGAAAAAGTGATTTAAAATTTTATAATTCCAATTTGATGTGCTGTCAAAAGCTGAAATATAGGTAAGCATAAGAAAATTACACACAATATATATATATATATATATATATATATATATATGGGGGGGGGTGAGGGTGAGGTATGTCAGAGAAGATTCAGGACTGGTGTCACAAAATATATATTTTAAACCCAAACTTCAAGTTTTCCCCTTCAAACCGATCAAACCAACATGTCTTCAAAGAAACACTTCGGCCTTTGTTTCGTTCAGTGCGCGAGAGATGTAGCAGGAAAATTCGTGTGTGCTTCACCATGACAACGCACCTGCCCACGCCGATCTGAGTATCCGAGAGTTCCTGGCCCAGAAGAACTTCACTGTGTTGAAGCCACCTCCCTACTCATCCGACCTGGCTCCATGTGATTTTTTCCTCTTCCCCAAGCTCAAGGGGTTCATCAAGGGAACCCGTTTTGAGGGTGAGCACGACATCAAAAAGGCCGTGACGACAAAGCTACAGAGAATCCAGTAACAGTCCTTTCGGGAGTGCATACAATCGATGCAGAGAAGGATGGGAAAGTTCATTAGACTCCAGGGGGGTTACTTTGAAGGGGATAACTTTTAGTTTGTAGTTTGAATTTGAAATAATTTTTTTGTAACGCCAGCCCTGGAATTTTTTTGAAATACCCTGTATATATATATATATATATATATATATATATATATATATGAAAAGTAAATACACAAACGATGTGTTTATGATATGGCTTTTTTTAGCCGACAATTTTTGGGAGAATATGTGCTTAATTGAAGTCGTACCTAATTTTGAAAGTTAATTAATTATTAATTAATTAATTAGGCGGGCGTACCTGTTTAAATGTAAGGCTAAACAAATCGAGAAAAATCAATCTCTGTATGTACATTTCGGCCTATTAGGCCTCATCAGCAGATATATATATATATATATATTATATATATATATATATATATAACAGTTTCTTGCCTATGTTTCAAAACCATGATTTACGTGCGTTTGTATTTATCATTATATACACTAGCAAATATATGCACCCTCCGGGTGCAAGTATTTAAATTTTAATGTAATAAAATATATTATATTAAATTAGAAAGGCTAATTAAAATAAATAAGAATGCAGATATAAAAATTTGAAACAGAGGGGGTTATAATCGAAAAATAGAACAACTGAAACTTACTCTTCCATCACTCTCGTCTTTCATTGTTATTTTTCTAATTTAAGTATTTAGTTAACAGAGGAAGTAAAGAATAAAATGACAGTTATTTTTTCTTGTTAATGGATTTCATTTAAGATTCATTGAAGAGATTTTTGCTTATATTCATTAAAATAAAACCAAACAGTTAGAAATCAATAATACCAAGCACATATTTATTAAAATCACATTTTTAATATCAATATGCAAATTAGCTTTCCCGTTCACACTGTAAACCGCTGTTTTGTTGTATATATAAATATAATTGCATGTTGTTAGTATGTAGACATGGTTAACAGTATTAATATTGTAAAACAATTTATCAATAATTGAGGTTTAAATAAAAATACATTCATGGTCAATGTGACGTCAATAACAAAGGGAATTGTGACTTGAGTAGTGACATAGTTTTGGTTACAGACAGAAAAGCACACAATCTCCATTATAATAAGATTTCGATGTTGCATCATGGGCAGGGTGGTTATTTTTTTGGAAGTCTTGGAAGTAAAAGTTACCAAGTGCTGTTGTATTTATGTCTACATTACTCAAACATAAATATATATTACCTATCACTGATATCCAGATCTCTTTACTTATAAATATACCACATATATTATCGATATATATCATATCCTATTTAAAATTATTTCATATATAAAACAAAATTTAAAAAAAGAAGATAATGAAAACAAAATATCAGGCATGCAAACAGAAATCTTCTTAGTAACCAGTTTGCAAGTATATATATATATATATATATATATATATAATATATATATGTATATATATATATATATATGTATATATACTACATAGAGAAAAAAACAAACAAAAACTTCAAATAATTGAAGCTTTACATATAAAAAAAAAAAAAAATACCCTAAACAAAATAAACTTTGAAGTAAGTCAACATATCCTAAAATGCTTATAATTTTCTGCCTACATTACTTCCATTATCCCCCCCTATCACAACCTGTGTCCCCCCCTCCTAAAAAGATCACCACTGCTTTGTTCAAACTACTACCATTCAAAAAACCACCCACTACCAATTGATATTACCTCTCACTAATTCCTTGCTTCTACTCGTTCTCGTTAAAAACGAGACATGAAAACTATTCCATCGTTTCCCACCTGAGGATGGCAAAGTGTATTGCCGAAAGCGCTAGTGTTGAAACATTCGGTGGACTGTTATACCAGTTCCACCCGGACACCAGAAGGATGGCCCGAAGACTAGAAAGGATCAATGAAAGACTTGTCAGACAGGAATTGTCTGTTCAATTCAACGAAACCTGTATAAAAGAAAAAATGCTGCCTAAATACACTTAAGTATATATATATATATATATATATATATATATATATATATATATGTTTTAATGTCCAAACATATATATACATATATATATATATTCTCGTTAAAAACGAGACACGAAACCATACCATCGTTTCCTACCTGATGATGGCAAACTGTATTGCCGAAGCGCTCGTTTTGAAACCTTTGGTGGACTGTTACACCAGTTCCACCCCGACACCAAAAAGATGGCCCGAAAATTAGAAAGGATCAACCAAAAACTTGTACAGTTTCAACAAAACTTGTATGAAAGAAAAAATGCTGCCAAAATACACTTATTTTAATATATATATATATATATATCTTATTATAATGGAGATTGTGTGTTTTTCTGTCTGTAACCGAAACTATATTACTACTCAAGTCACAATTCCCTTAATTATTTACGTCAAATTCTCCATTGATTTTATTCTTTTAAACCTTCAGTTATTAATAAAAATTGTTTTACATTATTAATACTGTTGACCATATATACGTACTAATAACATGCAATTGTATTTATATATACAACAAAATAGCGGTTTACAGTTTGAACGAGAAGGCTAATTTGCATATTGATATTTAAAATTTTATTTTAATAAATATGTGCTTGGTATTATTGATTTCTAATTGTTTGGTCTTATCTTAAGAAATATAAACAAAAATCTCGTGGATAAATCTTAAAGGAAATTTATTTACAAGAAGAAATAACTGTAATATTATCCTTTACTTCCTATTTTAACTAAATAGTTAAATTAGGAAAATTACCAATGAAAGAGGGGAGTAATGAAAAATGATGGAATAGTTAGTTTCAAAGTTGTTCTATTTTTCGATTATACCCCCTCTGTTGTAGATCTTTTTATCTGCATTCTTATTCAGTTTCATTAGCCTTTCTAATTTAATATGATATTTTATTATATCAAAACTTAAATACTTGCACCCGGAGGGTGCATATATTTGCTAGTATATATATAGAACATTAAAAACAAATATGTCGTAAAACCTATCCTGAATTGTCAAGAGAGCACGTAACTAGGAATTTGTTTTGCTGAGAAGTTCGCTACGTCTACGTCCTCAATTCCGCATAATTGCTAAATTCAAAGATCTGAGGTATTGAGCGGATGTAGACACAAAAATAAATGACTGCTTAATCGTTAACTATCTATTTATATGATTTGTTCCCCCGTCTATGCAAATGTTTACTGTGTTCTTGCATATATTTTTCATTCGTCCCAATAACTTTCTGACAGATTTTCCCTGAAGGGCCTTTTGGGGGAAACTTTGGTAATATATATATATAATATATATATATATATATATATATATATATATATATATATATATATATGGTGCGTGTGTCTGTGCGTCTATACAGCGCATCAACGTTTTGGTTAGAGTAGCATTATGTCAGTAATTTTTGCATAAGGGCTCAATACTTCGTTATAAGAATATATATATATATATATAATATATATATATATATATATATATATATATATAGAGAGAGAGAGAGAGAGAGAGAGAGAGAGAGGGGGGAGGGAGAGGAGATATATAGATAGATAGATATATAGATAGATAGATATTGTTCTTAATTTGATTAATTCATCGCAGATAGCCCTGATGATCCCACAAGGAAAAACTTAGGAAAGCTATACGACTATACCATTTTTATTTATATATATATATATATATATATATATATATATATATATATATATACACTGAGAGAGAGAGAGAGAAAGAAAGAGAGAGAGAGAGGGAGAAAGAGAGAAAGAAAGAGGGAGAGAGAGAGAGAGAAAGAGAGAGAGAGAGATATCCTTTTAGGTAAAATACTGTTAGTAAGCTGTTTTCACTTATTCGGTTCTCTATCCGGCAGTACGTAGGTATTGAGCACTTTTCCAATATACATTGTATTTCCACTTGCTTTTATTTGTATCTTTTCGACGATCTTAGTATTCGGAATCGTTTATTTTTTCTTAAATGGAAGAGTCAATATATCTACTAGCAAAAATTCACCCTCCGGGCGGTGTAGACATCTTTTTAGATATCAAACGGAAATTCATCAAAAAGGTGAATAAATATCGAAATTTTCACGAAAATATTACTTAATTGAATTTAAAAAAATCTGTAGTAGTAGTAGCCACGTTAAAATTCAATGGTGCGAATGTATAAACATTGTTTTCTTTCATTATTTTCATTGTTTTTGCAGGCTGAAAAAACATTTTTTTAAATCAGGTTTTTAAAAAATGTTTCTTCTTTTTAATGGTCCAAAAACTTTGACGATAATATTAACATTGATTCAAGTTTCATTATGCTAAATATAGGGGGGGGCGTGTAATTTTACACATTGAATTGAAGCTCGGGTCCTCACAGACAACAATATATTTTTTTATGAATACACCAATTTTTACATAATACTACAAATTTTTATCAAAATTGAACGAATATTTTAATTTTAGTTTATAAATAGATATAAAAGTAAGTAAGTAAAGTCGTCGGAGTGGCCTAATGTCGGTATCCGCCATGCAGAGAGGGAGTATATCCCCTTTTCACTAGCGCTAGACCAAGGAGATTATTTTAGCGTCTGAGGTGGCGCGCCACACCTACCATCAGCTCCTTACTTTACCGCACAGATCCCTGTGCTACTCATACGCTGAGTTGGCGAGGGCGGGTATCGAACTAGGAACCTTGTGGTTTCTAGCCGAACGCTCTACCGACTGAGCTAACCCGGCCCCATTGATTTTATCTTTCTTTTTTCGTAACAAAATATAACCAAACAACGTTAAAATTCAACGGTATAAATATATAAACATGGTTTTCGATCATTATTTTCATAATTCTCGAAGACTGACAAACATTTTTAAAAATCAGGTTTGAAAAAAAGATGTTTCTTCTTTTGAATGGTCCAAAAACTTAGACGATATTTATTCAAGTTTCATTATGTTAAATATAGGGGGGTAATCTTACTCATCAAATTGGAGGTATATATACTGCCTATATATCGAGTTTCCCATTATATAGAGCAGCAATATGCAATCTCCAAGTTTGGGTAGAACCGGCCACGTTTTACATGTAAGATATGTCATGTTCGAACCGCTTAAGATGCTAGTTGCTTACGGCACCCAGATCCGACGTAGAGAAAAAATCAAGATGTCATTGCAAGAAGAGGAATATGATAAACAACCAGCATTCGTTGATATCTGCTAACATTTTCCTGATTAAATCGGCGTAGCTTTCAGCGTTGTTAAAGTGGAACAGAGTTCTATCCCGATTTATAGCAATCATATCCTACCGTTTCACCTCATGCCATCGGCTGCCCAAAATGGATTCTGTTTGACTCGCTTTATCAGATATTTATTTATTCGGTTTTGGTGGTGTGGAAAAATGCCTGCTTTTCGTTATACGTTGCTTTCTATTGCGGCAAATCCTTATTTTAGATACAACAATCCCGTGTCATTACTTTTACGAAATCTATGAACAAAGATGGCGGTCATGTTAAAGTGTGACAATCAAAAAGTACAACAATAATAAAATTTCAAGTTTAACTTTTATATGTTTTTTACTAAACGATTTTATCATTTGTAGAATGTGAATCATTAAATTTTCAAGTTTAAAACTGTTTCAAGACTTTGTGAACAGTCTGTATATTTATCAACTCCTCCGCACAAGTAGGATGTGACACAAGGTCAATTTCTTAACCGGAGTTTAATAGGTTTGAACTCTGAGTTTTCATTTTCCTAGGCTGGTTACCTAACCACGGTTAATTTACTTGTAAAGCAACTATCAATTTTGGAGTGTGTTAAAGTTTGTTGTGTGTGTGTGTGTGTGTGTGTGTGTGTGTGTGTGTTTTGTTTGTTTGTTTCTTTGAATGATTGAAAAGTTTAATTTATATATATTTACCAACCCCTCCGCACGAACAGGATGTGACACAAGGTCAATTCCTTAAGCGGCGTTTAACAGGTTTGAATTCAGAGTTTTCCTTCTCCTAGACTGATTACCTAGCCATGGTTAAAGAGTCAAGTCTGCCCTGCTATTTCTCCATAGCTGGAGGGAGAATTAGATTCATACCTTTCGCAAGTGTATTAGCGCTATGTGAAATGCAAACAGCTTCGTCCAGGAATTGGACTCAAGTCGACGACTCCATTTCCTACGACTCTAACCATTAGACCACGCGCCTCCATAAGTTTAATTTATAAGGGGTTATTCTGTTGGAATGTTGACAGGCCTTAAAATCCAACCAACCAACCAACCAACCAGAATTGGGTTTGGTGTTTGGCCATCAGCTTCTTTTCCTGTTTTGTGACAGTCTGCTTCTTCCTACTCGGCTTTGACACTTTCTTTTTGATATTTTCATCCTTTATATTATTAATGATCATAATTTATGACTTCTAAATTATAAGTAACTATTCAACAACACTCCGTAGATTTTGAATTTAAACTTTTGCTTACTCCAAGACACTAGATTGCCCTACCAAGAACAGAGCCTTTTCTGCTCCAATATTTACCCATAACTCAAGTGCGGGGACAGAAGAGACGGATCCATGCCTTTCTGTGCCTCACACGCTTCTACTCCATACATTTTACACATCTCCACGCC
Organism: Doryteuthis pealeii; assembly: GCA_023376005.1. NCBI lineage: Eukaryota > Metazoa > Mollusca > Cephalopoda > Myopsida > Loliginidae > Doryteuthis > Doryteuthis pealeii. The sequence goes on along the minus strand of CM042153.1, from coordinate 20,814,122 downwards.
TCACACGACTACACACCACAGCTCTCACGCATCTTCGCGCCACACACGTCTCCCCGCTTCACGCGTCTTCATGCCTTTGATAACGTAGATGTCTGTCTAAAACGACGGGAAAGCGATAGATCACTGCTGTATGATCTAATATCTCCTTTAAAGTTCTGATAATAAGGATTATAGAGGATTAACTGATAAATCTCATAAATATTCTGGAAAATCTCGGCTAGACGGATCAGGTTTTATCTATTTAACAGTTTGCACTTAATATACAGAAAAGTAAAAGAAAGTAGAGTTCTAAAAACATTATTGAAGGTATTTCTATTTTTAAAAAGTTATTTAGTAAAATCACTTGCCCTAGAAGTTCTACCTTATGGACTGTATTTATTTAGAGGTCTTATTATTTGTTACTTCATGAAAGCTTAGTAGGTATTTACCAATCCTGTTTGCCACGGGTAGGATGTGACACAGGATTAGATGGGGCATCTAGCGAGGATCGAAATTGCTATTCAAAAGTAATGTATTTGCGAGACTAGCTTACTAACAATTGTAACACGGTGGCTCTCATTTAAAGGAAGGGGTGATAGGTCAATAATACTAATAATAATAGTGCAAT
>CM042153.1:20783515-20808515 GCA_023376005.1 Doryteuthis pealeii | reverse complement strand
TAAATCCGTGTTTAGTAAATAATTACACGGTATTATTGATTTCTAACATTATTGTTTTATTTCAAACGTATTAAAATCAATTAGAAAAAATAAAAATAAGTGATATTTTTTTGTTTTCTTATCAATATTTTATTAGTCTTTCTAATTCAATATAATATTCAATCATAGTAAAACTTGAATAATTGTGCTCGGAGGGCGCATATTTTTGTAATCTCTATTAATAATGGAGATTGTCTGTATTTCTGTTTGTAACAAAAAAATACGTCATAGCTCTACGTCACAGATTACGTCACAATATTCTTATGCTATATACACCCAAAATTTGAGTAAGCAATTTTAAAAATTGTTTTTTACTCTCGTTCTTTGTTTTTTTTACAGTAACAAGAAGTTAACTAAAAAGTTTACAAATAAATAAATACCTACGATTTTGTGGAAAATTGATGTGGAAAATATTCAAAATAATTGTTTGATTATTACATGCACGCAACATTTTATTTGAGAGGGATGGGGCTCAGTTTTCATTTCAAATTGTTTTATTTATTTATTTTTTTTTACTCCTTTAATAAATATGAGGATGTTGCTTACTTATGATACAAACCCTCTGATATTGAATTTTTAACTCCCACCCTCTCAGGCAATGTCTTTCAAAAATTATTTTTACGATGGCCGGAGGGTGTTTTCTGTTGCTAGTATATTTAATAATAGAAACGTTTTAAACATTGTCAAAAAATGTCATATATCTAAATTATGTTTTCTCATTTATTTATTACTTTTCCCCATACTATCGGATTTATTTTCGTTTCTTCTTAACATATATATAGAAATAAAGAAGGGGGTTTATCCGAAAGTGGTCGTAATAGCACGGCTAAAATTTGAACTCGCTTACTACGATGACGATGTTCAGCACGTTACCCACTATGTCACGGGGACACGGCTTGGGCAATCTGATCTTTTCGGTAAAGCATGTGGAAGCTGACGATAGGTGTGGCGACCCAGCTCAGCAAAACAACTTAGTGCAAAACGAAAAGGGGATAGACTTCCTCGCTGATACAGAAAATAGGACTCTCTGCAGGCGGCTATTATTAGTTACTTGAAATCAAATAATTGCGTGCAAATAAATGATTAAGATTAAACAGAAGTAAGCCGTTGGGGTGGCCTAATGTCGGTATCAGCGAAACAGCGATGGAGTCTATCCCCCTTTCACGAGCGCTAGACCAAGGAGATAGTTTTCGTGTCTGAGGTGGACCTAACATCAGCTCATCACTTTACCGCATAGATCCCTGTGCTACCCATACGCTGAGTTGGCGAGGGCCGGTATGAACCCGGGACCTTGTGATTCCTTGATGGACGTTCTACCGACTGAGCTAAACCAGCCTTATGAATATATAATTATTAGTCTTAGATCGAAATGCTTGAAGCGCTAATTCTTCGATAGAAATATGTTATTGTATGTTAAAGAAACTCTTAAGATGTAAATATTGTTGGGTAAACTCTTGGGTATAATATGTACTAAAAGTCAGGACTTATATTTATAGACTCTACCAATTAGCAAAAATTGGATTGACCAATGAAAAAACGACAAACATGTTTAAGGTCGATGATAAATTGTTCTAAAATTAAATGGGTAACGGATTTCCTCACATAAAGATCAAAATACAAGGATTAAACTGATACTACAATTTTTCTACTTCAAGGATCAGCAGACAATGATGAGACTGATACAATAATCTTTCTATTTCAAGGAACACTAGAAGGGTCAACAGACAAGTTTAAACTGATACAGCAATCTTTATACTTCAGAGAATACTGCAAGAATCAACAGACAAGATGACTGATACATAATCTATCTACTTCAAGGATACTAAGGGTCGACACACACAAGGATTAAACTGATACTACGTCTTTCTAATTTAAATAATAATAGAAGCTTCAATAGACAAGGATTAAACCGATACTACGTCTTTCTAATTTAAATAATAATAGAAGCTTCAATAGACAAGAATTAAACTGATACTACGTCTGCCTAATTTAGATAATAATAGAAGTTTCAACAGACAAGAATTAAACTGATACTACGTCGGCCTAATTTAGATAATAATAGAAGTTTCAACAGACAAGAATTAAACTGATACTACGTCTGTCTAATTTAGATAATAATAGAAGATTCAATAGACGAGGATTAAACTGATACTACGTCTTCTAATTTAAATAATAATAGTATCTTCAATAGACAAGAATTAAACTGATACGGCAATCTTTCTACTTCAAGGCATACAAGAAGTATCATCAGACAAGGATTGAACTGACCCTACGTCTTTCCACTTCAAGGAATACTGGAAGGATCAAGAGACAAGTATCAAAACTGATACTGCATGTTTCTACTTCAAGGAATAAATCAAACTTTATTCCACAACTAATATCAACTATAAAACTGCACTCAATACAACGGTGGAAATAAGTGCCTAAAATGGCGTCTAGAATTGTAAATGTACAAGGAACGCAATTTTCTAAACACTAGGCATAAAGTAACCCGAGTCGGGTTGAAATGCAATTAAAATGTATCAAATAGTATGGTGTACGCATATACATTAATGCACAATTCCCATTGGTTGAAAATCACAACCCTAACTGCGTAGTATCGAAGCCAATATTTATGGATCAATATTCATATTCAGTGTATTGATTATATATTTGCTATGTAATAGTTATTAACAGGCACTATTGGGAAATATGAAACAATAATTATGATCCTATTTAAAAACTCATACTGAAAATAATACTGGGTGTCCTTTATTATATATATATATATATATATATATATATATATATTATATAAAGGACACCCAGTATTATTTTCAGTATGAGTTTTTAAATAGGATCATAATAAATACAAATAGGAAAACTGTCAGCAAAATTATTAACATCTTGTATTTTCTACAAACTTTCTACACATACTGTCGGAGTCATATCCATTTTACTTTTCATACTGTCTACAGAAAAAACAAAAAATTGGAATTGTTTAAAATATATCACTGGAGGCTAAAATTTCGAATATAATAAGGATCCCGACACTACGAATTTGAAAACATTACAGATTCCTGAAACTTTCCATCTTCATCAATTGTACTGTTGGACTTTTTAAAACTTGCTTTTGTAGCAGGAACATATTCTTGAACATTTTGATATTTGTATACACTTTTTACTTCAAACTCTTGAGTGACAAAGCTTGACCTCACTCTGACCTTGCCTTGCGGAAATGGACCGTGAGAATCGGAAGGCAATAGAAAGCCCCCTTCCGGTTTAAGGTGTAAGCAACTCAGTCAGTTAGTTAGAACTTAGAGCGAAGCTAGCAAGATGTAAGGATCCGCGCGCATTGTCTGGTCTGGGGGTTTATGGAATAAAGTAACATCATCGTAAATCGAAGTCTTGTTGTTATTACTAAAAGCTAACAATAGCACAGAGCTTCTGATAAGCAGTGATCCCCAACAGAAACCAGACCCGGAATCCCCATATAAGAAAGACCAGACCTGTAGAAGGTATACCAGATCCGGCCAGAAGAATAGACGACCAGAGTAAGACGTAGGTATATAACATATAGATATATAGTGCCGTCAAAGAAAAGGCACTACGTAACAAATGTTCCAACATCGACGAATAAATTTCCATCCCGTGTTTGTTCGACATTTTCTCCGCATACTGTCTGATTAATTTCCTCATTTTACTCCTATATATATATATATATATATATATATATATATATAATGTGTTTTCCGAATTACGACCGGTCCCTCAATCGATTTCTTGCTTTGTCTGTGATTTCTTTTTGCGACACACTGATTGTGGCGCAACTCAATCAGACACCAGTTTATGTTTTGTCGCTCTGCACTAAAGAACGTAAAATTAGTTCCGGCATTAGAATGAGGGGAGCAGTTGATTATACAACATATTTCAAATGCTTAGTCTTAAAAGCTTGACAAACAAAGGCAAAAAATAAAAGAAATATCAAACTTCGAATTCTATACCGGGTATATATTAATATTCTTGGGAATCGCGTGGTGTAATGGTTAAAGTCATGGGAAATGGACTCGTTGGCCCGAGTTCAAATCCTGGACGTGGTAATTGCATTTCATTTAGCGCTAATATCCTTGGGAAAGGTATGAATCCTACTCTCCCTCCAGCTATGGGTAAATAGTAGGGCAGACTGGGCTCTTTAAGCTTGGTTAGGCAACCGGTCTAGGAGAAGGAAAACTCTGAATTCAAACCTGCTGAACTCCGCTTAAGAAATTGACCTTGTATCGCATCCTGTTCGTGCGGAGGGGTTGGTAAATATATATATTAATATTCTTGTTCCTTAATATTCCGACCGTTATTATCTTGAAACACCCTCTGATTAAAAATGAGACCGTCCAAATCGTACACGATGAAATACAGAAAAGTAAATTAACCGCTTTATTTTATTTTTGTTGTATTCTGAGAGTTGTATTTTTCTATGTCTGGGAATACACACACACACACACACACACACACATACATACACAACACACACACACACATATATATATAATATATATATATATATATATATATATATATATCGTTTTCCTGGTTTTCTACTGTTTAGAGTACCTGAATCCCTACATTCTAATTACACAACACACACGTATATATCTTAAGATTTCCTTGATGGATTCAATCAAGTTTTTTTCTGTTTAAAAGATTCAATGAACACAGTTGAAATGAGATACCCTCAATCACCCGATCGCCCTCTCAAAAATCTCCAAATTATATGAAACACCACTTACATAACTCCCTCAATACTCAACATGCATAATTATATAAAAATGCAACCTAATTATCATTCGTCACTATCTAAGAATTACCCAATTTATTTTAGTTAAAATATCACCAAATCACACAGCAGTTCTCCTAAGTAAATAATTTTCTAAATAATTTACATCATGCAACGTTCTGAAATACAAACCATCTTCCAATAAAAAACTTATTAACAACCCCCCAAAATTACTTTAGCGGTTTTACTCTCTTAATAGGGCAACAAAACAATATATATATATATATATATATATATATATATAATATATATATATATATACTACAGTACAGTATTTCTTTAACATCAGTCTTTAACACGGACACTACTATCCTGTCATGCTTAAAAATAAACCAATACTTTGATTTTATAACAAATATCGAAGCTTTATAAACATTTTTATATATATATATATATATATATATATATATATATATATATATATATATAGGGTGTGCGGTGTGTGTGTGTGTGTGTGTATACACCATCCATATAATCAACTATAAGTAACAGTGGTTAATATCATGGATAGAGCATTTATATATAACTTAGGGTAGCGTTAACATGGACTCAATGGTTACTGACAGTTTCCCACCCATTCGATTGTTCAAAACAAGTCATGGTTTAAACAACACATAGGCGAAAATCTGCCAGTAACCAAGCGCCGTTGACTCCATGTCCACGCCCTTTCTCTCTCTCTCTCTCTCTCTCTCTCTCTATATATATATATATATATATATATATTATATATATATTCACACAAGGTATGACACCTTATATTCTGAAAAAAGAATAACGTTCCATTCATTCTTCATTTCTATCTTAGTATATGCAGGTTTAAACTAGGTACTTTTTGACACCTTGTATTCTGAAAAAAATTAATAATCGGAAGCATTTCTTTTTTCAGAATACAAGGTGTGTCAGAAAGTACATAAAATATTGATAATTTTTTTTACATACCTTATATATATATATATATATATATATATATATATATATATATATAATAAAGTAATTGGTAATTTGCTTGAAGCATTGTTAAGTATGTTATAAAATAATAAAATTCGAAGCAATACAATGCGTATAAAAAATAAGACAAAAAGATGTTTATATGTCTTATCGATTTCGAAGCTAGAGCTTCATATCAGAGTTTATTTTCAGAAAATAAACTTGATGATGAATCTCTAGCCTCGAAATCGATAAGACATATAAAACATATTTTTGTCTTTATTTTTATACGCATTGTATTGCCTTCGAATTTTATTATTTTATATATATATATGTGTGTGTGTATGTGTGTGTGTGTGTGTGTGTGTGTGTTAGCTAAGATTTCTATACCCAAATTATGTTGTCGATGAATCCGCTTTACTTGACATACATACATGCACACATACATACACATATACAAAAATAAAATGCACTAACAGTACAACACTATCAAATTATAAGTAGCAGATAAAAGACTTTGAAAAATCAAGTGTTCTAGAATACGCTGAACATGATAAATTGCCGAACGATTGTAAATTGCTTTCAACGTGTAGACATATTAGCAAATATCTTCTGCGTCACTTACCGCCTGATTGATTTCAAAATGTATTTTACCAGATGTCCAACATATGTGCGACTGTCAGATTTCGAAAATCAATAAATTAATCATTTTTTCTATGTGTGTGTATGTGTGTGTGTGTATCAAGGGTATAAACATCAGACGAAGGGACAATTCTTTTTACGAATGGTCTCATTGAGTATATAATGTGCATATTTTCGATTTACATCAAATCAACAAACAGCTGACCATGTCCATGCTACTATATATATATATATATATATATATTCACACAAGGTATGTAAAAAAAGTATCGAGACTTTTTGACACCTTATATTCTGAAAAAAGAATAACGTTCCATTCATTCTTCATTTCTATCTTGGTATATGCAACTTTAAACTAGGTACTTTTGTACCGTGTGTTGCATAGTGCCAAACTAGAGTTGTAGTAGTAGTCGTTAGTATTAGTAGTAGTCGTTAGTTCAGAAACAACACACGCAAGCCATACAGTCACAAAAGGGGTTGTTCATTTCTCTCCAGGATCGTGGGTTCCTCCTCAGAAAGAAGGAGAGAGGGCAAGGTCAAACCACTCCATCGCAAATCACGTTCGGCACTACTATGCGAAACTCATATGGGGGAACCCGGAAAGGCCCCGTCTGTCTCCCAAGAAGCCAAGCCAAAAAAAGACCGATTTTCCTCTTCTTCCGTTTCTCGTCCCGGGGGTGGGAGGGTCATTTGCGCTTCTCCGCAGAAACTAGAACTTCCAGGTTTTATTGTAAACTTTAGTTCCGGGGTCATTGGTCGGTCAATTGAGTTCCAAAATTAACCTCCTTTGTTCTTATTTCTTTTTCCTCTCTTTTTCCAGAAATCCGAATACTGTTTTATTTTCAATCCCCAAATTCCCCGTAGACCATAATAATTACGCTACATGTGGTTGTCCACGGAACAAAATTCTCCTTTAAGTAAAGAACTCGTTCGGCGATATAATTTGGATATTTTAGCAGTATTTAAAATTTTCATCTTACTTTTCTTATTTGCATTTTTTTTTCAAATTAACTTTTTTGAAATACTGAACAAACTATATAAAATAACGGGTTAAATCGAATTTAACGGATCTAAATTCCACATTCTTATGTCACCCTGCTGAAAGAAAGAAAAATTCCAAAAATGAGTGAATTAACCGAATTTAATGAAATTTTCAATGTTGATATATTAATAAATAAAAAATATAATGCACCAGTTATTTTATTTAAAAACTGTTACATTTCTCAGCTCAGTTAACTTTGAACCACCAACCTTTTAGACGTTAACACAGATTCTCAAAGATACGTGGTTCAAAATAACTGACCTGAAAAAACATATCAAAAAAGGAAACTGTTAGGTCCCAGACCTAACGAAATCTAGAGTTACTACCCTTGATCAGTAGGGAATTTATGGGAACACGGAAGTGGGGTTTCCACCATGACTGTTGGATTGGGGTTCGTAGGGTCAGGACTCACGTGCAAGACACGGTTGAGCTAATTAGGTCACTTTTAGGGTAGAATCATTCTCTACTCTGTTAAATAAAACCTTGTTAATTTTCCAACAACCTGGTCTTACATTTTCATTCAGTGCTTCATATTTTATTTGTACTAGCAAATAGATGCACCCTCCGAGTGCAAGTATTTAAGTTTTGATGTAATAAAATATTACATGAAATTAGAAAGTAAAGAATAAAATTACATTTATTTCTTTTAGTTAATGGATTTCATTTGATATTTATACCCGAGGTTGTTGCTCATATTCATTAAGATAAAACCAAACAATTAGAAATCAATAATACCATGCACATGTTTATTAAATCAATTTTTTTAAATTTAATATGCAAATTTGCCTTTTCGTTTACACTGTGAACCGCTATTTTGTTTATATATAAATACAATTGTATGTTATTGATATATAGATCTGGCCATCGGACCGGGGATCCAGTGGCTTCAGCCCTGGATCTTTACAAGTTAATAGCGTCGATCCCAGGAGGCTTTCCCCCAGGCAATACCTGCCCCCTTGACTTAAAGGGCAGGGCTGGGTTTATTGCCCAGAGCCTGAGGCGCCCCTTGAGGGGGAATGCCGACGGGATCGACGCAATTTTTGTTCTTTCCCACCCATGAGCTTCGGCTTGTGGGTGAGCCACGTTAAAACGAGGCCTTGTGCCCAGCCCATACAAGTGGGGTATGAGGCAAATACCTATAGATATGGTCAACAGTATTAATAATGTAAAACAATTTTATCAATAATTGCGGTTTAAATAAAAATAAAATCATGGAGAATGTGACGGAAATGACTAAAGGAATTGTGTCTGGGTAGTAATATAATTTTGGTTATAAACGGACAAACACACATTCTCCATTATAATAACATATGAAAACATAACACAAACACACAGATCTATGGGTCGATATGAATATTTTCTATCGTCATCTGTGCTTGCATGAGCATTCTAGTATCTATAAGCATGATAATAATGTGGTCGCCATCTTTGTTTCCGAGCCACGTGATCACTTGGAATACATTGTATGAACTGAAGCAAGCTAATGGCTCTTTCGAGACTAGACGAAGTTACACATTAATCCGAAATTATTTACATAACATAATTTCTTTCACCTGAACAAGAAAAAAAAAAAAAGAAAAGAAAAAAGTGAATGAAAAAAAAAACGAAAAATATTTCTATTCATCAGAAAAATGGACATTATTAATAATAATTTTTTTTTTGTTTTTTTGTTTTTATTCTTGCATAAATCGTTTTTTTTTATTCTATGATTTCAATATAAAACAGGAAAATCTAAAAACAAAACAAAATCCTTTTTTTTGCCTTCGTGTCTTTGGGCGGAGTATCGATCGAATAGAAAACTATTGAAATGTTTTATTGGATTGCAACTTCTACTGCTACTACATCAGTTGCATTTAAACATATTCTTCTTCAGCGATGTAATCCTTCTTTAAACGTATATAAACGGCTGTTTCTTTTGTGTAAGTGTGCTTGCGCATTTTTTTAAATATTAAAATATCTCTTTAATATTTACTAGCAGGACCTGTGGATATAATGTTTAAAAAGCACCCAAGATTAATCGATTGATTTTAAGAGCATTTAACATATTTTAACAAAATTATGGGTTCGATGACTGCTTGATTGTATCGGCATATCAACTCATCTGGGGTTATGTTAGGCCTATAAATTATGGAATTGTATACATTGTGATTTTATACATAGTGTTATCCTTTGGAAAGGTATAAATCCAACTATTCTCCTTCCAGTTATGGTAAATAGTAGGTAATACTGACCTCTTTAACAATGATATGGCAACCAGTCTAGGAGAATGAAAATTCTTAATTCAAACCTGTTAAACTCTGCCTAAAAATAGACATTGCGTCACATCCTGCTCATGTGGGAAGTCGGCGGAGTGGCCAATTGTCGGTATCAGTAGAACGGCATGGGAGTCTATCCTGAATTTTAACAGCGAGTAGACTGTTAAATACTTTACTGGACGAATACTTAAGCAACAGCAGGTACTTTAAGCAACCTGAGTTCTTTGTTTATCAAAATGATTTTCTCCCGCATTAAACACCATAAAACAAATCAATCAACCAGCAAGCCATATAAAAAATGGGTTAAATCAAACTTAACGGACCTAAATTCCACCATCGTATGTCACCCTGCAGAAAGAAAAAAATACCAAAATTCAGAGAATTAATCGAATTTAAAGAAATTCTCAGTGTTGATATATCAATGAATATAAAATATAATGCACAGTTATTTTATTTAAAAACTTTTACATTTTTCATGCCAGTTAACTTTCAACCACGTAACTTTGAGGTGTAACACAGATTCTCAAAGATACGTAGTTCAAAGTTAACTGACTTGAAAAAATGTAAAAGTTTTAAAATAAATTTTTAAATATCTTTTCTAGATATAAATAAAATCTTCATTATTTTTGCCCAAAAAGCAAGCTCTGGTGATAGTGAATGTGTATATGGAGATAGGATGGATGTAGTAGAATCCGACAGTATGAGGTAGGTAGAAGGATGGTGAACAAGAAATGAAAACTCAAAACAAATCAGAGAGTTGAAACGTTTCGTCCGAATTCATACGGACAACTTCAGTCGAATGATTTTTATTGAAAGCAAAATTTTACTTTATGGTTAATTGTTTTATTTTCATAGTTTCCTCCGGACATACATACACACAACTGTCCTTTATATATGTATAGATATGCAACAACAAGGGACGAGAATACTTTAAACATGAAAACAAGAGATAACATAGAACGAGACCAGTGTAAGCTGATGTTCTTTACTGACAACAAGTCTTCTCAGGGCTCCAGGTTTTTTGTATTCATTAAAATGACTTTGGTATTCATTAAAATGAACCGATTAAGAGAAGTAAATTGAACAAAAAATGATTCACTGATTAGATACAAATAAATTAAACTAAAACTGAACTGGATATGATGTAAAATAAAAATAAAAATAATTTCCCTTAGGCATAAAATAGTCCAGTTTGTGTCCAAAAAGTTTCCCTCTATAATTGCGAGATTATTCTTGAAAAACGTGACGAAAAACGTGAATAGACTCACTATATCTAGACCCACCATTTGGTTGGAATGGATGGGAGCATTTCTGATTTTTTTCCACAAAGTGGGCAGAGTTCTTGACATATGATGAGGACTTACCTGTCAATGGGGTGACTATCTCAACAAGGTAACAGCTCAATGGATAACATGCTGAACTTTGGTAGCTGACAATGGGTCTTAATGGAATACCATCCTTCTTAGGAGGGTCGTATATGTGTAGTAGTTTGCTGTAATGTTGAATTAGCTGTCTGTATTTCTTCTGTGGTATAAGGTCCTTGTTCTTGCTAAGGATCCATGGCAGCTTCCTTTCAGTCTTCAGGGTTGGGGTTTTCTTAACCTTGTAGTAGCCAACATTATTCAATTAGGTCTGCCAATTTGTTGGAGTATTCAACCTTATCCATCACCACAGTAGCATTGCCTTTGTCTGCTGATAGTATCATTATGTTCTTATCAAGTTGTAGAGATTTGATGGCCAGTCTCTCCTCCTTTGTGATGTTCGGTTTTGGTGGCTTTGATTTCTCTAGTACTTGTCTCACCTTCCATTTTAGCTCATCTACTCGTATTTGAGGGATATTTAAGGCTGCCTCCTCAATTGGAGCTATCAGGTCTAAGTATGGAATCCGCTTGATGGTTGTGGCGAAGTTGAGACCCTTGTTTAGCAGTCTTCTTTGGGGCCGTTAGCTGGCGTTTACTGATGTTGACAACGGCATCTACTGGCAGGTGGTGGGCTTGCTCTGTCGTAACGCGAGTTTTTATCTCATCCAACTTCCTAATTTGGTGCGTCTTGACCTCTTGAAATTCCTGGTTGCAGACGTCATCAGATATTGTTGGACACGGGTTCTGTCATCTGACATTAAAGTTTTTCCAGGAATGGGGCGAGCTTGCTGGAGATTTCAGATCGTAATTGATGTTTTCTCCAGCGGTTGTTCTGTATACGATCTCGGATCAGCTCAGTCTTTACACTTGTGCTCTACTGGAATTAACTGGTAGTTTTAGTGTTAGGCCTGGTGGAATTAGCTTGAGATCCGGCATCTGTAAAGGAATGTGAGGTGGTTCGTTATTCGTGCCAGTTTTTGATTGAGTTTCTCTAGGGGTTTCCATTGACGGATTATATCGGGTCTGTACCAATTATATACTATTTCTCGAAAAGTTTTTAGATGAAGCTTGATAATTAGGATTATTTGAATAATCCAAATAATACTAATGAAGCCTCATTTCAAAAATTCCGAGAAATGAAATTTCCATGTCTTTTCCGACTTTGTTAATCACGGCTCTTCACATCTTCCTTTAGGAGTGAACTTTGGATTACTTGGACTATGGAATTTTGGCAGGAATTGGGCAGTGCTTATCCTGTTATCTTCTTAGCGATCAGAATTCAATGTCTAAAGAGCTTAATCAAATCTGATTTTTTTGTGCGGGGGGTGGGGATAGATGGTGGGAGAAATCAATAATATATATATTACAATGAGGAAAGAGTTAATCTAACAACTACATGTCAGTAATCCCCAACAAAACAAACACCGAAGGAGGGTTTATATCCAGATACACTATATATTCGTCGGGGTGGCCTAAAGCCGGTATCAACCAGACAGCGTGAGGGAATATATATATATATATACACACACAAGGTGTGTCAAAAAAGTATAGATATTTTTTGTACTTTTTGTACACCTTGTATTCTGAAGAAAAAAATCAACATACCTTATATTATATATATATATATATATATATATATATATATATATATATATATATATATATATATAAGTTAAAAGAAAGGAAATGAATCCGACAGTATGAGTATGAAAAGGTGGAATGAAAATATCACACAATGCTGTTAAAGAGAAAACAATTTATAATATAATCATAGCTGATATTGATCAATATTTCGATTTTACAAAAATCATCATCAGAGCTCATTTACTCCGTGGTGTTTGGGTCGGTGAAAATGTCAAATCAGTTCAAAAACAAAAAAACCTTAATTTTGCAAAAAAAGAACGAAAATTGTTACATTATTCTCCAATGTGGGCTTTTGCGCCATATTTTGTCGGTCACGACGATATGTATAACTTTTTTGTCATTGTAGCGGATTTTGAGATGTTGGTAACAAGACGAATTAACTTACTCGAAAGGGGATAACAGCATTGTGTGATGTTTTCATTCCACCTTTTCATACTCTCTCTCACACACACACACACACACACACACACACACACACACATATATATATATATATATATATATATGTGTGTGTGTGTGTGTGTGTGTGTGTGTGTGTTTGTGTGTGTTTGGTACAGGCAAATTTATAGAATATATTGAGGGTTATTATAGTGATCACCAATTCAATGGATGGAATGAAAGGAATAAAAAATGTGTATTAGTAAAACAAGGGCCCTTTCGTGTCAAAGATTCGTTTACAACTTGACTTTTAATCGATTCCGGGTGTATAACAAGCACCGGACGAAAGGGCCCTTGTTTTACTAATAAACATTTTTTTATTCCTTTCATTCCATCCATTGAAGTGGTGATCACTATGATAACAATCAATCAATCAATCAATCAATCAATATAATATATATATATATATATATAATATATATATATATATATATATATATATATATATATATATATATATTACAAGTTAAGATCTAGCGTATTCTTCTAAATTAGTTAGTCAATAATTTATAAGAATATTTTTTAAACACTTCTTTTTACTGGATTCATATAAAGCATGAACTAAATATATGTAAAAAATATTAAACAATTGAAAAATGTTCAATCTTAATACATTTTATATATAATTATTTCATGCTTCATATGAATCCAGTAAAATATAATTATAAAATCAAATATCATATAATATATATATATATATATATATATATATATATATAATGTAAATAAAAAATGAAAAATGAGTTGTTTTGTAATTAATCCTAATGGTAAAAAAGTCTGAATTTTTTAGAGAACTAATGAAAACGTTTTAAAACAATGTGGTTTTAAAAAATGATCTTGAGTTTAAGCAAAAATAGATAGTGCAAAACGAAGAATTTAAATTTCCGATTCTCAGCTTCTTTTTATCTTTACATTTTTAGAAGTAAAAAAGGAAAATAGATTAAACGAATACTTTTCTTTTAACTTTAACTTTAACTCAACAAACAATTAAGAACTGGATTTGAATTTTTGTCATTTACAAAAAATTGAAATAAATAAATTACAATGTTATTTTGTATTTCGAACTCATCAAGCAATTAAAAACTTAATTTAAAATTGTATTACGTACGAAAACGTTTTAGAAAAAAATCATTTAAAACATTCGCAAATTCTTAGCGATTAAAACAAAGGGAATATAAAAAAAACCCAAAAAACTCAAATACTATTATTTTCAAATTGCTAACTGGATTGGAAACTAAACCATTCGTTTTTCAGTGAAACTTTTGGTAGACAACAATATTCTATTTACAACATAACACTTGGACATCCAATCTGCTGCGTTAAATTTACCCCCCCCCTATATTTAACACAATGAAACTTGAATAAATGTTATTATTATCTTCAACATTTTTGGACCATTCAAAAGAAGAAACATTTTTTTTTTAAATCAGTTTACGGAAATAATGAAAATTATGAACGAAAACAATGTTTACATTTTCGCACCACCAAATCAATTGAAATTTAAAGTAGCCAAAAATGAGTTAGGACTATCGGCTTTTTTTAACAAATTCTATGAAAAGTCAATTAATAGTAAAATTTTCACGAGATCTTCGGTAATTATTCATCTGTTAATGTAAATATGTTTGAAATAGGATTTTTCTTAAAATATGTTTGGGGAAATATTTTTAAAAGGTCTCCCCCCTATTATATATATATATATATATATTATATATATATATATATATATATATATATACTTTCTCGAAATATTTTTGCAAGTTATACAGTATCGCTCAGAAATATGTAAAATCTTGCCGATTTCTTATAAACCTTAATTTCCTTCTAAATAAATAAATAAAGACAGAGATAGATAGATAGATAGATAGATAGAGATAGAGATAGATAGATAGATAGATAGATAGATAGAGAGAGAGAGAGAGAGAGAGAGAGAGAGAGAGAGAGAGAGAGAGAGAGAGAGAGAGAGATACAGCGTTGACAAATTGATGTAAGGATGTTTGAACAGGCTGGGAAGTGAAAAATAAATAGAAAGAAAGAAATTCACCGATTCCATTTGCTACGACGATAGCTTTTTAGCTAAGTACACCTCCCATCACTTTTCCATATTGAATCGCTAAATCATGGTGTGAAGTAACTTTAAGCATAATATTTAGTTGATAAAATACATCATTAAGTCGTAATTTAACTTTAAAATATTCCTAAGCTATTAGATTTTTGGTCAGAAATTGAAATTAATCCATTTCTAATCAGATTAAAGTAATCTATCATCCTTGCAGTTGTGAATCTTGTCAATAAAATTCACAGCTGTTGTGAATATTGCCGAAAAAATCCATGTTTTTTAGGTTGAGATATGCCGTGCCTGATTTAGCATATTAGACAGAAATTGCTAGAGAATCAAGTTAACATTTTGGTTTTTTAACTGTCCTATCAAAATATTGACTTGTATTGGTTGAATAGAAAATAAAAACGGGAAAAAATACAAATTTTACCTAGATACCGAAGACGTTTAAATCTTACTTAAATATCAATCGGCTAACAATGTCAAGCCCTATCACCTATATGATTGTCTCAACACTATTGCTTTTATGACTACCTCCAACCCTTTTTATGGTATGGGTTCTAGAAGTCGGGGGCTGGGAGTTTTTCATGTACTGGGAATGACGTTAAACTATCTGATGGTGATGTTCCAGTTATGGAGGTCTGGAGAATGTGAAGCATCGCTTCATCACCATTGCTACCAGATCCATTGACCCGAAGTGGTAGTACCTGTTAGGGTTCCATTTATGGCTTAAATAGAAAATTGGTTTACAAAAAAATTGAGTTTATTTTTCTTTCTTTTAAACTATCGCTACGAATCTATCAAAACTTTGCCGGCATTAAATAACCCAACCTGGTTGATATGCCGCAAAACAAAAAAAAAAAAAAACTTACTTAAATACCAAAGAGTTTTAATTTTATTTACTTACCGAAGATGGTAAATTTTTACCTAGGTATCGAAATGGTTTAAATTTTACCTTGATACGGAAAGGTTTAAATTTTACTGAAGCAGATTAACTCTTACTTAGATACTTAAGACGTTTAAATTTTACATCGATGATGAAGGCGTTTACAAGACCAAGATTGTTTGTTTGTTTTACGGCATATCAACCTCGGTGGGTCATTCAATGCCGACCAAGTTTTGAAATAAATTAATTCTTGATAGGTACTCAATGTTTTTTATAAACACATTGTTCCTGTTGAACTCATAGATGGGACCCTAACAGGTACTCCCACTCCGGGTCAGAGTAGACCAGGGAGCAATGGTGATGAAGGGTCCCCAGAAATGGAACCTCACCAATTAGATTTAGTTTAACGTCATACTTAGGATATGAAGGCGTTTACATTTTACCGAGATACCCAAAGGTTAAAAAATTTGCCTCGATACAGAAAGCATTTAATTTTACCTAGTTACCTAAGACGTTTAATTATTCAGACACTTATCTTTAGAGAAAGATTTAGAAATCGTACGAGTATAATATAGAAAAAAAAACTATTTTAAACATAAATCCATCCAAAGTTGAATAAGTATCGGAATTTTGATGACAATTTGACAATTAATTGATTTTTCATAGAATTCTAATATCTTTATGTAGTAATAATACTGGCTATAAATTAGATACACATTGATAAATTTACTTTAATCCTGAAATGACTGTGACGTAAGCAGTGACGTAGTTATAGACATATAGACCCCGAATCTCTATTATTAATAGATACCAAAGGTGTAACGATGAATAAGGAGTAATATTAACTTTAGATTAAAACCCTTACTCTCCTGTACGTTGAAGGATAAAGAACAAAAATTAATGATTGATTTATTAATTTTAATCAGTTAGTGTCATTTGTTCCTGGAGGTTAAGGAATTGCGTTCATAGTACATAAATATTTAAATTCTTCGTGTAGTTATTTCTTAAGAGTTCTTTTTCTTTGCACACAGTTAAATGATATTTATACCAATCTAATTCAATGTAATTTGCACACAATCCTATCGTTTCAAGTTATCCTAATAGTAATAATTATATAGTTTCAAGTAATTATTTCACTTTAGTGATAGTCATTTTTGTACGGGGTTTTATGTTTTAAAGTCTTATATAATGGATTATTAAAAATTTGATTTAAAAAATACGCGCGTAGTATTATTGATTTCTAATTGTTTGGTTTTATCTTAATAAATATTAGCAACAATCTCGGGGATAAATCTTAAAAGAAATCCATTAACAAAAAAAAAATAACTGTAATTTGTTCTTTACTTCCTATTTTATCTAAATAATTAAATCAGGAAAATTATTAATGAAAGATAGGAGTGATGAAAAAGTAAGTTTCAGTTCTGTTTTTCGATTATAAATTTCAAATATCTTTATCTGCATTCTTATTTAGTTTCATTAGCCTTTCTAATTCAATATATTTTATTACATTAAAATTTAAATATTTGCACCCGGAGGGTACATATATTTGCTACTAATTAATAATAATCCGTAGTAAACAATTATAGTTTACAGTATTCCTAATATAAACAATTTATTGTTATATTAGCTTATAGGAGTGGACCTGGAAGTAATGGCAATGAAGGGGTGATTTCACATTCTTCTGAGCTCCAGAACTGGAGCCTCGCCAGAAGATGTAGTTTATAATCATACACAAACCACTCATTTTAAAAGAAAGGTCTTACACATTTTAAGCTGACTGAACATAAGAAGTAAGTAAAGTCGTCGGGGTGGCCTAAAGTCGGTATCAGCCAAACAGCGAGGGAGTCTATCCCCTTTTCACTAGCGTTAGACCAAGGAAATTGTTTTTGTGTCTGAGGTAGAGCGCCACACCTACCATCAGCTCCTTACTTTACCGCACACATCCCTGTGCTACTCCTACGCTGAGTTGGCGAGGGGCGGTATCGAACTAGGAACCTCGTGGTTTCTAGCCGAACGCTCTACCGACTGAGCTAACCCGGCCCTACTTAAGTCTAAGTAGTTGCCAATTGTGAGGGCTTGAAAGAATAGGTAGAGGATAACCCGATCGTTGGCACTAGAACGTATTCAAAAGAGATTGGATCAACGAAAGATCATGAGAGAAGTGTGGCATACCCTTTCAGTTGATTAAAAAGCGAAAATTCTTTTGATACGCCCCTCTAGACTCTGAGCTTCTACATTTCATTTATCCCCTCTTTCTGTCCATCTCTCTCCCCTCTTAACCCTTTTTTTCTCTTTTACTTACCCACTAATTCCTACTTCACGCTTCTCTTCTCTTTTTTTATCCCCAGCTCCATCATTACACTCTTCTCTCTACACTCTTAGATTTTTTACCAAAGTGTTCACTTTAACAATAGAAATCGGCACCGCATTGATATTTACAAGGGAAAGAGTGACACATACTAAAGATAGGTATCATGTTATAAAGTAAAGTGATTATACAGTGAATGTATTTGCCTCATTCCCCACTTGTATCAGCTGGGCACAAGGCCTCGTTTTAACGAGGGCCCACCCACAAACCGAAGCTCATGGGCGGGAAAGAACAAAAATTGTGTCGATCCCGTCGGCATTCCCCCACAAGGGGGTGCCTCAGGCGCTAGGCAATAAACCCAGCCCTGCCCATTTAAGTCAAGGGGGGGTATTGCCTGAGGGGATACCCCCCTGGGATCGACGCTATTATTAAACTCTCAACAAGTCAGCGGTTAAAGCTCGCTGACCACGGGCGTTAACCGGGAAGCAGCGTTGAATCGCGCTGCTAGTGAATAGTATACAGGAATGAGAATAGCGTAACAGCGCAGACATTTAAAAAAAACTAGGCTCGTAATAAAATAAAATAAAAATTGAATACCCAACAAGAATGAATAAAACAAATTTTTTTTAAAATTAACCTAACAAGGGTTATCATGCCGTAAAATCCAATCAGCCACCCTCCAACCAACCAACCAACCACCAACCAACACCTTACTGATCATATATTAATGGTATTGTGTGTAGAATTTATATTTTTCAGTTCTATTATGACCCAACTTGAAATCAACACAAATATAAAATATGAAAATAATCAGGTAAACAATGTTCAATATCTGCCTAAAAACAATAAAAAATTCCAAAACAAATGTAACCATTTTTTACAGAATATTCAATAAATATTATCTAAAAAAAAAAAAAAACAATCATGTTTTTTGTTATTTAAAAATAAAAAAATCAAGCTTAAAAAAAAAAATCCACATTTAATAGCTATTAACAGTATAAAACTAAATGAATAAATATGTCAATAACCTTGGATTCTTTTCCAGTCACGTTTATTTATTTAATTCTTGTTCAGACTATATAAGCATAGTTTAGTATTAGAAATAATAATAGGCCCGAAAGATACAATATATTAGTCATATGGCATTTTATTTTGGTGAAATGGTTCGTAAGCTAATTTCGCAGATCCATTACTACTGAATAGCGAATTCGATCCTTGCTTTAAAACCCCATACTTGGTACTTTATGTCGCATCTTACACGTGGCGAACGAGTTTGGATAAATCTTATTATAATGGAATTGTGTATTTGTCTGTAACCGAAACTATATCACTACTCAAGTCACAATTCCCTTAGTTATTTACGTCACATCCTCCATGATTTTATTTTCATTTAAACCTTAATTATTAATAACATTGTTTGATATTATTAATAATGTTGGACACATCTTCATACTAATAACATGCAATTGTATTTATTTATACAACAAAATAGCTGCTTAGTGTTAACGGGAAGGCTAATTTGCATATTGATATAAAAAATTGATTTAATCATCATTTTTATTAGTAGGAGTAGTATCATTGATTTCTAGTTGTTTGGTTTTATCTTTATAAATATGAGTAAAAATTTCTGGGATAAATCTTAAAAGAAATCCATTAATAAGAAGAACTAAATAAGTTTATTATTTACTTCCTAATTTAACTAAATAGTTAAATTAGGAAACTCTCGCAATGAAAGACAGAAGTGATGGAAGAGTAAGTTTCAGTTGTTCTTATTTTTTTATTATAACCCACCCTCTGTTTCAAATATCTTTATCTGCATTTTTATTTAATTTCATTAGCCTTTCTAATTACATATAATGCATATATTTGCTAATACCTACAATATATAGTCATATTATCTTAGTTTGGTAAAGGTCTAGAAAAATGAGATACCCAGTGAGAATCGAACTCATTAACAATAGTCTGCAAGTCAGCCTTGCTAACTATTAAGCTCACTGAGTAGTCAGAAGAATACCATATGTTGAGCAATTTATAGCCTTTAAAAACATACAAAGTCTATGCATAGGGTTTCCATGAAATAAAGTTGTACCTTGATATACGAGTTCTTCGACTTACGAGTTTCCATTCAGTCGATTCTTTTGCTTTATGATAAGAGCTAAAATTTGAGGTACGACCGAGGTTCAGATACATTATATGCCGGTGAATGGAACAAATGTGTTGGGGTAAGGAGTAGAGTCGTGGAGGGTTTATGCGGGGACAAGGAAGAGGGACCCAGGGTGGAGGACAGAGAAAAGAGGCGGCTGTACGAACGCATGAAGATAATAAGGAGGGAGGGGAGAGGGAGGGAGCGAAGAAAGATAAAATAGAAGCTTAAAGCCATGAGAGGTGTATCAAAAGTAAGTTTGCTTTTTAATCCCCTGTGAGAGCATGGCATAGCCCTACCCCCGAGATCTTCATACTGGCAATCAGGTTCTCGTCTACCTTATGTTTTAAAGTACAGTATCTGCCCGCTATTCGCGGGGGTTACGTTCCTTCCTCTCCCGCGAATCCCGAAAATTCGTGAATTATTGATGCAGTTTTAAAACGCCTATGTATGATATTATATACGCTAAAATATGCTTCCCAAACACATTCTAAAGAATCTTACTCATTAATACAGTATTAATGTAGTAAAAAGTTGTTTGGTTTTGTTTTGTTTTACGGCATATCAACCTCAGTGGGTCATTTAATGCTGATAAAGTTTTGAAATAAATCAATTCTTAATGGATAATACAATTTTGTTTATCAACACATGTTTTTCTATTTAACCCATAGATGGGACCCTAACAGGTACTACCACTCCGGGTCAGAGTGGACCAGGGAGCAATAGTGATGAAGGGGTGCTCCACATTCCCCAACCCTCCAGAACTGGAACCTCACCATCAGATTGAGTTTAACGTCATTCCCAGGACATGTAGACCTCAGCCACCGCCTTCTAGCACCCATATGATAAAAAGGGGTTGGGGCTTGCCATAAGGGCAATAGGGTTGGGAAAATCATATAGGTGCTAGAGCTTGACGTGACCAGAACGTCTAGCCCAAGATAGGGCCAAAGTGGAGTATTGCAAGTCATGAACTGCTCATCCACCTGGGTTCTATCCTTAAGCATCACGAGTCGCCTCCGACAGCCCACAGGTGGCCCCATTGGGGGAGTCTTACCCCTCTGCAGAGATGTAGTCGGTGCATTCTAACTCCCCAGCCGACAGGGGGGTAAAATGTTGTAATGATAAATTAAAAACAGTAATAATATGTACATACTAATAATTGCCTCCACTGAATTCAGAATATAAATTCAGTGACTTCTTCTTTACAAGTTATACTGAATCATCTCTCTTTTCTAATTTTTTATTTTATATTAAATGACATTGTTATTTTAAAGTTATTTACCAGTTAGGGTGAATGTGAGCGTTTTTCTGCTCAACAATGGCCTAAGAAATTGCCGAAATTATGAAAAAAATAACTTTGAGAGCAAAGTCCGCGAGTATGCGGGGCCGTGAACGGTGAACCGCGAATGGGTGAGGGTATACTGTATTATAATTGACATTTACTGATCGTTCATTCCAGGTTTTATTTTTCAAGGGGAAAATCGTCGCTCTTAAAGCCCTCGAACTACTTTTGAGTAGTATCTCTATATTAATACGCTTGTTCTTCAATCTTCCGACCGTTATCATCTTGCAACACCTTCTGGTTAACAACCAGAGCGTCCAAGTCGTCCAAGAGATATTTACCGCGCATCGCACTTGTGCGGGTCAGAAACAAGGCCCAGTTAACGTGGGGCCATCCACGAACCGAAGCTTATGGGATGGCAGGCACAAACAATGTGTGGATACCCTCGGGAAGGTGGGCGCCTCAGGCACTGGGCAATAAACCGAGCCCTGCTTCTTTAAATCAAGGTGGCAGGTTTTGCCTGTTGGGACGCTACCTGGGATCATGCTGTTAATTTCATTAACAAACACCGGCTCCGAAGGACCAGGTCATTAATGTGTTTAAATCGTCCAAGATGAATAACAAAAAAAATGTATATCCTGATTATCCAATGTTGCTTATTCGCAGAATTCTTATGAGTGTCGTCATCTCAGCTTTCTGTTTTGTTTTTATTATAAAGAAAGAAAGGGAACAGAAGGAATGTTACAATGAAAAAATATAATAAGAAAGAAAGAGAGATAGAGGGTGATAATGCTAATTTCAATCGCTCACAATGAAAATAAAAAAGAATGAAAAAAGTGTCAGAGTTAAATCAAGATTATTATACTTTTTACATATTGAACTACTTAGCAGTAGCTCCTAAGTAAGCATGTCAAACGTTGTAAAAAATAAATGATCATAATGTGGTATATCCACAGGTCCTGTTATTAGTTAGATATTGATTTATTTCCTAAGTCGTGTTAGTGGAACGCTGATTTTATACACTGAGGAGGTATAAAACACTTCCCAAAACGGATATCCTGAGTATGATACTACACTACATCTGATGGTGATGCTGCTGTTCTGGAGCTTTTGGAATGTGGAATTATTCGAAGCGGTATTAACTGTTAGAGTCCCGTCTGTGGGTAAAATAAATCTATTTAAGAAAATTTGTATTCGATAGGAATACTTGATGCCATATAACTGTAAATCATTTGTAATAAGAATAGTCGAAATTATAATTATTTACTAAGGATTATTATTAGTTGTTTGAAAACATAACTTTGGAAACAAATGACAATTTTAAAACTCAAATAATTACTTGAAACTATAAAATTATTAGTATTAGATAGGAATACCAAACAATCTCCAACCCTGTTAAGATTATTTGCACGAGATAAGAATACATGATATCATATAACTGTGTGCAAATGGGTACCTCCAGTGGTGTAATGGTTAGCAAGTTAAATTCGCAGACCATTATTAGTGAATCCGAATCGCCCTATACTTCTAGCCTTGTGCCTCAGCTAAGCTTAGTAAATAACTATAAGATTAAGACACCTTACATGGTGTACAGGTTAGGAAGCTAGATTCGCAGACCATTGATAGTGAATTCGATTCTCATTGGGCACCCGTATTTCTAACCATGTGACACATCTAATCTAAGCTTAGTAAATAGCTATAAGGTATAAGATTAAGACACCTTACATGATGTACAGGTTAGCAAGCTAGATTCACATACGTTTGTTAGTGAATTTGATTCTCATTATGCGCCCTATATTTCTGGCCTTGTGCCACATCTAAGCCAAACTTAGAAAATAACTATAAAGTATAAGATTAAGGCACCTTACGTAGTGTAATGTTTAGTAAGCAAGATTCGCAAACTATTGTTATTGAGTTCGATTCCCATTGGGCACCCCATACTTCTGGCCTTGTGCCACGTCTAAGCTAAGCTTAGTGAATAACTAACTGCGTGCAAATAGCTATTACGAAACAATTATGGACAAAATGTAAATATAAATATACACTGAACCTGATTCCCTAACCTCTCGGTTAGACGATATCTGAGCTTTGAGAAGTGTTGAGTATCCTATACTTACCCCCCAGTCTACTTTGATATCGGAGTGTTAGTATTGGTATTCCATCTATTTGAAAATGATCATTATTAAATAGAACTACGTGAAACAATATAAATGTGAACAAACAAATGATTATAATTAAATAGAAATATCAACGTTAGATAAGAACAGCTGAAACCATTTAACTGTAGGCAAATTATTTGTATTACGAATTACTTGAAGCGCGGCCTACTAATATATACGGCCCCATATGTCAGATAAGCAGGCAGAATTCGAACAGGCTTATTCTTTTTATAGTCAATTTATGTCCGTTTCAAAAAATCTTAAAGCACAAACATTTGGCTAGATGGAAGCGTAAGTTCTCCCCGAGAAATACTATTTCTCTGTAGTATCATCACTATCAATGCCTACCATAACAAGGGAATACATTTCTCATTGAAAAGGTTTCATTTTTTTCTATAATTATAGATAAATTGTTGGTGTGTGTGCTTTCTATAACTGCGTAATTTTTTAAAACTATTTTTTGTTTGTTTGTTTACAATCTTTTATTATTACATTTCTGAAGAAAAAAGACAAGTTTGTATATTTTTAACATTTTATTTTGAAACAGTCATAATTTGTCTATAAAATGAATAGGCCTGTTAGAATTCTGCCTGTTTATGTAATATATGGGGCCGTGTGTATTAGTAGGCCGTGCTTGAAGTTATAATTGCGTAAATTATTAGATAAGAAACTCAAATAAAGTAAGTGTTTGCATAAAACTTATTATTAACCTGAAACCATATTCTCACTTAAATTATAACAGAGTGAGTCAAAAGTTTTGCAATATTTTGGTAACTTCGGATTATCGATCAATGAGCCGGTTTAGCCCAGTCGTTCGGGCACCCGTCTAGTAACCACAATGTTCCGGGTTCAGTACCGGTCCTCACAAATTCAGATTGTGAGCAACACAGTTTAGATCTGTGAGATAAGCTGATGATAGGAGTGACCTTCTACCTCAGATATAAAAACAATACCCTTGGTCTAGCGCTAGTGAAAAGGGTATAGACTCCTCGCTGTCATGCTGCTACT
>CM042153.1:20763515-20781015 GCA_023376005.1 Doryteuthis pealeii | reverse complement strand
CACTCACATCACACACATATATGTATGCACACACATACATTTATATGTATACCTATATGGGCATATACACAACTCCCAAGAACCCTCCCTCACATATATAAGAGCATTCAAAAAATAACCCACCTCAAAGAGGTTTTTCACGGAACAGATGGACTTGCTACTACTAACACACTCTTCTACCCGGATTTCAATAGCATGTCAAATCCTCAAAAATACTCCAATTTTTATAGTTCTTCCATAATGCTCCCTTTCAAAAAATCTAAAAACAATTTCTTCAAATAAGAAATTTTCTCCTGACGAGACCTAAGGTCGAAACTAGTTGAGAATAAATAACATATATAAAAAATATTCCTGTTTGTCTTATTACTTTTTGTTCATACTATATATATATATATATATATATATATATATATATATATATATATGAGAGAGAGGGGGAGAGAGAAAGGGAGAGAGAGGAAGGGAGAGAGAGAGGAAGGGAGAGGGAAAGGAAGGACAGGGGAGAGGGAGAGAGAGGAAGGAGAGAGAGGAAGAGAGGAAGGAGAGGAAGGGAGAGAGATAAGAAGAGGAGAGAGAGAGGAAAGGGAGAGAGAGAGAGAGAGAGAGAGAGAGAGAGAGAGAGAGAGAGAGAGATGTTCCTGTGTATAAATAGATGAAAATTCATAACGAAATTCTTGGCGGCCCTTTGGCGCAAAATGTTTTTTGTCAAAGAAAAAAAAATGGTAGAAAATGACGTTCCCTATTTCTTGAAGTGATGCACAAGATAGGAGAGTCAACTTCTGTTGCTGATAAGTAGTTGACGTGACAAAAAAGGAAAAAGAATGTATTAAGAGGAAGACACGACAAATTCGTTTATTACTGTATGTTAAATTTACTTTCAATTGATTTCAGCACGAGAAAAGAAAAACTAAAATATTCGCAAGTTTTTTTTTTTTTTTTTTTTTTTGCCTTTTGTAAGATTAAAAGCTAAAAGCGAACCTTAAAGTGATGTTAGATATAGTTTAGCTTAGGTTTGGTAAAAGGTCAGAAATGAGGGCGCCCAATGATAATAGAACTCACTAACAATGGTCTACGAATTTAGCTTGTTGACCATTACACCACATTAGGTGCCCAATACATATAGTTATTTACTAAGCTTAGCTTAGATGTGGCACAAGGTCAAAAGTATGTGGCACTCAGTGAGAATCGAACTCACCAACAATGGTCTGGGAATCTAACTTGCTAACCATTTCACCACGTGAGCTGCCTAGATATATGATGTTTGGTACAGAGCTGAGTCTAGTTTGACATAAGGACATGTACGAGGCACCGGGTGATTATAGTCTTTTCTCAAGTATTTTTAATCAGTTCGTATTTACCCAAACCCTCCATTATGGATGGTTTGTTGGTTGAATTCTTTCATAGATATTTTATGCCTAAGATGATTCTGTTTTATTTATGTTTTGATGGATACTCATTTTTTTTTTTTTTTTAAAGTGGTAGTCCACATTAACCAGAGATCCAGAATTGGTTACAAGATGGGCCGGGTTAGCTCAGTCGGTAGAGCGTTCGGCTAGAAACCACAAGGTTCCTAGTTCGATACCGGTCCTCGCCAACTCAGCATTATGAGTAGCACAGGGATCTGTGCGGTAAAGTAAGGAGCTGATGGTAGGTGTTCTACACACCGAGCGATCCTTTGCCGGGATTACATTTGTCAAGTTCATTTTCTATAAAAAAAAAGTATCAAATTTTATGCGATACATGCATTGTAATTACCTTCAAGCAAAGATATAATATATATATATATATATATATATATATGTGTGTGTATGTGTATATATATGTATGTATATATATATGTGTATATGTGTATATATATGTATATGTGTGTGTATGTATGTATGTATATGTATATATGTGTATTATATGTATGTGTGTGTATGTATGTGTGTGTATGCATATGTATGTATATGTATAAGTTTGTATAGGTATGTAGGGGTGGGTATAGTTGAAGCGATTTGAAAGAAAGGAAAATAAATTAAGTAAAAAAAACTACTAAATAAAAACAGGTGTGTCCCTGAACTCTGAATTAATTGAATTAACAGTAACTCCTAACAAATTACTAACAAGCGGTCAGATGTCTTTGGTTTTATTATTGTTTACTATTATTTGTATTTTATTCCTATTTTATTACTCTACAGCTGAGCAGGACAGGACAATTAAAAAAAAAAAAAAAAAAATCTGTTTTCAAATGCCTTAAAAATAAAGAATTCATCATTCGCATCTGATGAGTCGGAGAATTAGACATTTTTGTCTAAGCTCCCTGAATAGTCTATAATGCAAGATCTCTAAGTCTTTGTTTTATTCAAATATATATATATATATATATATATATATATGTGTGTGTGTGTGTGTGTGTGTGTGTGTATTGAACTATCAATTCAGTTGGTTGGTTGGACTATGGCTGGTTAGAATTTACAGTTTTCATTCTCTCCAACCAGTTGCTGTACAAAAGCTCAGGTATTATATCAAACTTCTGGGGTCATTTAATGGCAAGTCTGTCCTTGTAGGAGAAGAGTAATGGTAGTATTTAACCCATACCTGGAAAATGAGGAACCTTGTCTAACATCCTACCTGTGGCAGTGAAGGTGGGGGTATATATATCTTATTATAATGGAGATTGTGTGTTTTTCTGTCTGTAACCGAAACTATATTACTACTCAAGTCACAATTCTCTTAGTTATTGACATCACATTCTCCATGATTTTATTTTTATCTAAACCTCAATTATTGATAAAATTGTCTTACATTATTAAAACTGTTAACTATGTCTACATACTGACAACATGCAATTATATTTATCTATACAACAAAATAGCGGTTTACAGTGTGAACGGGAAGGCTAATTTGCATATTAATATTTAAAAATCGAATTTAAAAAATATGTGCTTAGTATTATTGATTTCTAACTGTTTGGTTTTATTTTAATGAATATAAGCAAAAATCTCTTCAATGAATCTTAAATGAAATCCATTAACAAGATAAAATAACTGTCATTTTATTATTTACTTCCTCTTATAACTAAATACTTAAATTAGAAAAAATAACAATGAAAGTCGAGAGTGATGGAAGAGTAAGTTTCAGTTGTTCCATTTTTTATTATACTCACTCTGTTTCAAATCTTTTATTATACTCCCTCTGTTTCAAATCTTTTTATCTGTATTCTTATTTAGTTTCATTAGCCTTTCTAATTTAATACAATATTTTATTACATTATAACTTAAATACTTGCACCCGGAGGGTGCATATATTTGCTAGTATATATATATATATATATATATATATATATATATATATATATATAAGAGAGTTTTATAATTAGCTTGAAGCATTGTGTATATATTGGTTAGGTGGTTGATTTAGAAGGCTATCACAATGCAGGTGTAAAGAAAAAAATAATACGGTAACAATGGTGTTGTGTGTTAACCTGTATTTAATTCTTGAATTTTCGAGATAAAATTTAGATGAGGAATAAATTACATAGTGTAAATAATAAACATTTTTCCCAAGGATATGAGTCCGCATGTGAGTGTAATACAACAAAATAAAGAATGAATTGGATCATTTATATTCATTTATCATATTAGATCATATCATTTATATATTATATTATATCATTTATCTACCACTGAAAGGTATTATATTTATCCACCTAAAGATGCTGGAATATGGCACAATTTCGGTTTGATAAAGATGCCGCTGGAATCCAGACTTCCACCAGGTAGGGTTAAAATAATTTAGCTCCGTCGGTATTCCACTCTGGCTTTCGATTTTGAAACCCTGTGTCCAGTGGTTTCATCCATTGGACCGACCAGTCAGATATTAATAACAGCGTGATCCCAGGGAACCATCACCCCATGCAACACCTGCCAACTTGATTTAAAAGGGCAGGGCTGAGTTTATTGCCCGGTGCCTGGAGCGCCTCAAAAGAGGAATGCCGAAGGGATCCACGAAATATTTTCACTGGACCACGTATGAGCTTCGGTTTGTGCATAGTACCCCACTATATGGAACCTTGTGTTCACCTGGCATGGTGCTGTGATGATAGATAAATTCCCCTTGTGGGGCGCATTAGATAGCAGGTGATGCCTCGTTTGATGATCCCCTGCAGCTGAGCTGGGTTAGTTAATTTTCACCCAACCAACGAAATTGCTATTACTCTCTGACGTTACGACTATTACATTATCAACATCTTCGTCTCCACTCTCGACTCCGTGAGTAAACTTTGCGTAAGTTAGCAATTATAAATTTGGGGGCAGGGTCAATGCCTGGGGAGGGGATGAAGGGCTAGCTATGCCAGGTGTTTCATTGCTCCCTTTCCACATGATAGTTCTCTTCATCGAAACTACGGGTATCTGCATCTGTAACCTGTTGCCATTGGTAACTGTTAATGACAAAGATCTCAAGCTTCCCTGGATCGAATTGAGTGGATCTCTTTAAGTAGTGTGTTTCCTTCTTCTTGCGGTTTCATAACGACCCCTTTCCGGCGTCGAGTCCGTTATTAATCACAAAGCGAGTAAAACGGATTCCGTTGTACAAATATTTACAAATCATTAATTCCCCAAGGACGATTTACACTTGTGAAACAGTGGATGGGGGTTCCTGTGGCCATTGAACATTTAATTGCTTACTGTACCTGCGAAGAGGTCAAAATGCGGATACCATCTAAATTAGCCCCGTCGGCTGGATATTTAGAATACGCTAACTGCACAAGGGTAAAAGGCATAATTGGTTGTTTGGGTTTTATGATATGTACTTTTTTTTCTATAAAGATAAGAGGCTGAATAACTATATCAATGAAATTGTATAACGTACCGAGCTATATTTTTTACGAAAAATTAATGAAATTGGAAATAAAAAGTGCCAAAAAATGTCATAATATTAATATTTGAAAACTGTTTTTTGCTTATGTAATTGGTATGTACTATATTCTATTAAATTGTCAAACAATTTTTTTTTAATTAATCTTTACGAGATTTTCAATCTTTTGTGTGATTAAATATTTTCATTTTCTGCGTGAAATAAATTAATTTTTTTTTTCTGCGGAAAAAAATCGAATTTTTCACGGATATTTAAAGATATGATTTTTAAAATTCAGATGAACTAAAAGTTGGTCCGATCCGACCTCGATTAATATTTTTAAAAGAATTTGTAATTTTTATTGTTGAATAGTAATGTATGGTTCTTAGAATATACGGAAAGTACAACCCTATTGAGTCATTTCATGCCGAAAATGTTTTTGTTTTATTCATTCTTGATGGGTTTTCAATTTTTATCTAAAACACATTTTTCTATTTATCGCATAGTGTTGTATACCCTTCTTTTTACTTTCTTACTTCTATTCTTCTAGCGTCTCTTCTAGCGTCTGGACTTCGTCTTGGGGACTTCGTGTCTGTCTTCCATTGGGGATTCCTCTTTATCAGAAGCCCTGTGTCATTGGTAATTTTTAGATAATAACACAAGACTTCGATTTAACTTAGATCATATTTCATTCTCGAAATCCCCACCAGACAACCTGCGCAGATTGAGTCGGCAGCGGGCATAACACGACTTATCACCGTCGTGGTTTTGGCCGATCTAACAAAAATCTCTTTCTAATCTAAACCGGAAGAGGGCCTTCTCCACCGATTCTCACGGTATCCATCGGAAGGAGGATCAGGACTGAGGTCAAGCCTTGTCATTCAATCCTTCAAGGCCGCCGGCTGAACTTATAATAGCCATTTTGGTTTCTACACTACTGTACATAAGTATTAGGAATCTAATAATTATGTATCAATAGATGGAACCCTAACAGGTATAACCACTCTGGGTCAGGGTGGACCTGGGATTAATGCCAATGAAGGGGTACTCCACACTACCCAAATCTGGAACCTCAGTACCAGATATAGTCTAGTGTCATATCTAGGACATACTTTGGGGTGGGGTCTCAACCTTCGGCAAGGATTTTAGTTGTGTTTTACGGCATGTCAACCCATCGGGTTATTTTATACCGAAGACATTTTTTCATTTATTCATTCTTGATGAGTACTCACTTTGTTTAAAACATCTTTTCCATTTAACTCATAGTTGGAACCCTCACAGTTACTACCACTCCGGGTCATGGTGATGAAGGGTATGGCCGTGGGTGGCGACCCGTGATGCTTAAAGACGGCATGCAACACTACAATTTTGCCCACACTTAGTCTAGACGGGCGGTCGGAGGCCCCCTCCGATGAATCGAGTTGTCATGTCAAGCCCTAGCACCTATATGATTGTTCCAACCCTATTGCTCTTATTATATGTCCTAGAAAGCGGTGTCCTGGATAAGAGTTAAACTTTATTATCGTGAAGTTCCAGTTCTGGGGAATGTGGAACACCCTTCATCCCCATGACCCGGAGTGGTAGTAACTGATGATCCCGATTATGGGTTAAATTATTTTTAAAGTGTTTTAATCAAATTGAGTACTCATCAAGAATGAATAAAACCAAAATATCTTCGGCCTAAAATGACTCAACAGGGTTGACATGCCGTAAAATCCAACCAGCCATCTAAATTATTTTCAGATGGAGTCCCCGTGGCATCGTGACTAACATGCTGAACTGCGATATCCAGTCACGCTATAACGTTCAGTTTGGGATTCATATCCTTGGGAAAAGGAAGAAAGCCTTCATACCCTCAGATATAGGCTCAAATAATAACACTACTATTATTCTACAAGGATGGTTTGGTAATGAATAACTCAGGCAGGTTTATATACATTAAAAACAAAGACTCCTCCCCCAAAATAATACTTTAAGTTAATTCCATGTCAAATCTTCCAGGCCATGTCACCCACGCCCTTCAATTTTTCTCTGCCAATTTTTGGAATTTGAAGCTCAAACTTTGGGGATTGTCTAACTTTAACATATTCCACACCTGTACAAAATTTCAGAAAATTTAAAACGGGTGTATATCAATTTTACTTTTTTCTGGATGATTTGACATGGAATTGCCCTTTAGTTTATACCATTCTAATCAACACTACTCCGCTAAATGACCCTGTGCCGTATCCTGTATATGGTAGCGGGGCTGGATAAATACTTACTAAATGAAGACCTCTTTAGCTTTGGTACAGCAGCTGGGCTAAGAGAAGGAAAATTCTGTAATAAAACCAGCTGTACTCCGCTAAAATTTGATATTGTTTCACATTCTCGTGTGATGGAGAAAGTAAAATTTAAACTCAACTCAAAGCAGCTGTACCTCCTCTATTAAGTGAAGTGACACATGCACCCATCCCCAGTAACGGAGGGTGTATTTGTCTCATACCCCACTTGATGGGCTGGCACAAGGCTCGTTTTAACGTGGCCCACCATAAGCCGAAGCTCATGGGTGGGAAAGAACAAAAATTGCGTCGATCCCTACGGCATTCCCACACAAGGGGGTGCCTCAGGCGCTGGGTAATAAACCCAGCCCTGCCCCTTTAAATCAAGGGGGCAGGTATTGCCTGGGGGATAGCCCTCTGGATCGACGAAGCTAGCTGGACCCCCGGCGTTAACCGGAAATCAGAGGGTTTTTAGTGACGGAGGGATGTTACATAATTTATGAGCAACCGTAAATTGTGAATGTATCTCTAGTTAGAATTTTAAATAGCGTCGGTAGATTTAAAATGACGGGGTCCTTTGGAATGTTACTCGCCGCTTATGGACGGTTAGTGACCTTTTGATTTGACCCCTCGAAACGTGCCATTGCAGATGCGTGGGAATAAATTTAATTAGTTAGAGATGCGAGCCAGGACCTTAGGAGAAAGGTTGTCTCTTAGGATTCGCAACTCACCCGCGGTGGAATCATTGGCTGGGTAAATAAAACCTTATTATTAAGAACACAAAGTCTTCTTGTTAATTAAATATTAAAACAAGAAAAGTCATTGTATCCCGATATACGCATTGGTCATACAAGACTAACGTACTCCAATATACTCAAACAAGAACAACAACTACAATGTGGAACATGTCAAACACCTTTGACAGTTAAACACTTATTCATGGAATGCAGGTTTCTTGCTCACATCAGAAAATCTTTTTTAAAGCAAACAATATGAAAGATCTGTTTGAAAATGTCAACATGGAGAATATTCTCTCTTTTTTTAGGGAAATAAAATTATACCATAGAATATAGACATGAAACTAATGAATACCATACAACATAATCCCCAATAATGCTAACACATTTTTTAAAAACTAAAAAGTATAAATATAAATACACGATTTGTATAACATCCTAACCGTTAGGCATTGATATGCTGTTAAAATCAACAAACAAACAAACAAAACAAGAAATGTCCAGCCGAGCATGAAGAAGAAGACCAACCCTTAAAAGAAGCCCACTAGACGAAAGAACATGGCGACCGAAGTAGAAGTGTAGTAAATAAGACCACCTATCATCTCTAATCTTAACTGTCTGTCTCTCTGCTTCATTATATATCCAAATCATGTTAACAGTATATAACAGGAGGAGATCGAGGAGAAAATAAAGAAACAGCACGTGTCTTCATAGAATTCGTTTTTGCTTCCTGCCTGTACAATTTCGAACCAGATATGTGACTGACTAAACTTGTCTTTAAAAATATTTACTCAACCCATTCACTGCATGTAGAATTTGATACAATATCACCAGTATGATCCATATGACAAGAATTGAACTCACTATTCAGTTGGTTTGTTGGTCGGTTGAATTTACGGCATGTAACCAATTTGGTAATTTTATGCCGAAAATGGTGTTTTATTCATTCATAATGGATACTCATTTTTTTATAAATAACATTTTTCTATTTAATCCATAGATGGGATCCTAACAGGATGTACATTTTTGCATTTCATATTGGACGATATCATTTTTAACCAAAGCGTGTTGCAAGATGATAACAATCGTACTTTTAAAGAACACGGGTATTAATATATTAATATTTTGCTTTAGCTTATTAAATAATGGTCAAAAGCTGCACCACGGCTATTTTTACTTAACATAGTCTGGGTTGCGTCTATATTTATAAATCCCCCAGGGAGGATCAACAATACACGTTAGTCTGCAAGTTAAGCATTCTAAAATTTGCTGGAAGTTGTTGTATTAATTTCTGTTGATATGCAAATGTGTGTGTGTTTTTTTTTTCTGGTGTGATTTCTATCGTACGTACACGTACGATAGAAATCACGACGTGTTAAATGAAAATCTTCTAAAACTGAATGACTACTAGCGCCATCTGTACGTGACAGTTAAGTCTATATGCCTTTTCAAAAGGCGTTTAGACATTTTGAAGAATTGTCGTATTTGAATGTGCAGTGACATTGGTAATGCATCCACTTTCCAATTCTGAATGGTGAATTGGGATTAGCGAAATTCTATGCTCAATTCATTATGTACATCAGCAGATCAATAATGAAATGTCCTTTTCTTCTTGATCTCATCTTGTTCTAATCCAATTAGAAATTCCATAATTCATATCACAGTCAAATGATCGTTTTGTCTTATCATCACAATGCACTTTAAAAGCTGGTCAAATGCCAAACTTGATTGTTTTTCTCTATTTCTTTTTCTTTTCTTTTTCCAAACTCATTTCATTTCTTTCTTTACTCTTTTTTC
This sequence comes from Doryteuthis pealeii, assembly GCA_023376005.1. NCBI lineage: Eukaryota > Metazoa > Mollusca > Cephalopoda > Myopsida > Loliginidae > Doryteuthis > Doryteuthis pealeii. Next base: position 20,771,381 of record CM042153.1, on the reverse strand, counting down.
TTTTCTTTTTTCCAACTCATTCCGTTCTTTCCTTTTCAACTCATTTCTTTCTTTCTTTTTCAATTCATTTCTTTCTTTATAATTTTGTCTTTCCTTTTCAACTCATTCATTTCTTTCTTTCCTTTTCAACTCATTCATGTCTTTCTTTCCTTTTCAACTCATTCATGTCTTTCTTTCATTTTCAACTCATTCATGTCTTCTTATTTTCAACTCATTCATGTCTTTCTTCCTTTTCAACTCATTCATTTCTTTCTTTCTTTTCAACTCATTCATTTCTTTCTTTCCTTTTCAACTCATTCATGTCTTTCTTCCTTTTCCAACTCATTCATTTCTTTCTTTCTTTTCAACTCATTCATTTCTTCTTTCATTTTCAACTCATTCCTTTCTGTCTTTCCTTTTCAACTCATTCATTTCTTTCTTTCCTTTTCAACTCATTCATTTCTGTATAATTTCTTTACTTTTCAATTCATTCATTTTTTCTTTCCTTTTTCAATTCATTCATTTCTTTCTTTCCTTTTCAATTCATTCATTTCTTTATAAGTTTCTTTCTTCCTTTTCAAATCATTCATTCTTTCTTTCCTTTTCAATTGATTTCTTTCTTTATAATTCTGTCTTTCCTTTTCAACTCATTCATTTTTTTTTTCTTTTTTTTCAATTCATTCATTTCTTTGTAATCTTCTGTTTTTCCTTTTCAACTCATTCATTTCTTTCTATACATCTTTATTTCCTTCTATTTATCTCATCCCTTTCTTTACATTTTTCTTTTTCAATTTATCCCTTTCTTTAGACATTTCTCTCTTTCTCAACTAATAGTGTCCCTCTTTTCTTTAGACCTTTTTCATTTTCTTTTCATTTTCAATTCATTTTCAATTCATTCCTTTCTTTATATATTTCTTTCCTCTTTTTTTCAACTATTACTGGCCTTCTTTCTTTGCACCTTTCTATATTTCCTTTTATTTCTTTATCAACTTCTTTCTTTCTCTCTACTTTTATTTCTTTCATAATTCCTTATTTCTTTTATTACATCTTTCTTTCTTTTTTCCTTATTTCTTTTCGGCACATATTTCCCTTTTTTTCGAAACTTCCTTCTTTTTCCTTCTTTTTGTCTTATCTCCACATTTCTCTTTCCTTCTTTATTTTTCAACTGATTTTTGTTTTCTTATTTTTTTTCTTTCTTTTTTTCTTTTTCTTTTTAATTCAAAGTTCCCTCTCCTTTTGTTCCACCTTTTTTCCTTTCTCTAACTAATTTGAGTCACAGTGGATATTTGAGTGATGGCAACCTAATTTTGCTTAGTTCGGCACAAACCAGAAATATTAGAAATCCGGTGAGATTTCTCCTCACAAGGAATAATCTGCTAGACTATCTCGTTAATCCAGACATTACACGTGTCGCCTTTCAAAATAGATTAGATCTGACGTAAAGTCATAATTATTGGGCATCTTGGTTAGGCCGAGAATCATTACTAATAAGTCATTTACGGGATGACCTAATCATTATTCCACGACGTACAAGTTGTTCCCTAATCATTTGCTAAATTGTGGAACAAGGTCAACAAAATAGAGCACCCACTGGGAATTATACAAAAAACTAAATTTTAACTATACAACAAAATGGTATTTGCATAAACCAGAATCTGTTCTAGAGGATGAAACGCATAAGATTCTCTGGCGGATCACCTTATCCCAGCCAGAAGACCAGACCTAACATTGATTAACAAAAAAAAATTAACAAAAAAAGGACAAACAACAAAACTTATCAACTGGTAGATTTGGCAGTTCCAGAAAATACTAGGGTGAAGATTAATGAAAACGAAAAGATAGACAAATACCTGGACCTTGCCAGTGAATTAAAAAAGCTGTTTGAAAAAACATAGTGTTTCCGGGATGATCGCAATTATTCCTCTGATTTCAAATTCCTCTATTCTCTTTTTCTAAACTTTTGGAAACCGTTCCAAGTTCACCAACTGCAATTGACATCTCTTTTCCCCTCATATTCCAGAGTTATTTCAATTCACTAGCAAGGTCCAGGTATTTATCTATCTTTTCGTTTTCTTTCATCTTCACCCTGTGGTCTGCTGGAACTGCAAAATCTACCAGTTGACAAGTTTCCCTTTTCTTGATAATCAAAACTAGGTCTTGTCTTCTGGCTCGGTTAAGGGGATCCATTTTGTTTTCTTGCACAATTCCCTGTGGAATACCTTTCCGACCCAGTCGTGTCTAGCGTTGTATTCTCGATGTTCTCATTATCATCATCATCATTATCATTACCATTATCATTTACTAATAATAGTTTAGTGGTGGCATAAGTTTGACTAATGACACCCAACATCCTCAACACTCTGGATAGTGAATGTGTCAAGCATTTGCGGAGGTATTATTTACAGGTGACAGGTCAAATTAACACTCTTCTCCGGCTTTTACTTCGGACAAGAGCAGCCATGACTGGTTGGGAAAGGAATTTGTGTAAGAGACTCAAGTTTGACCATACTGACAAATGTTATATACATAAACCAGAATCTGTACTATAAGATATGACTCCTAAAAGTCCCTGGAACTTTGAGATATAAACAGATCACTCAAAGAAGATCAGACCTAGTTTTAATTAACAAGAAAAGAACTTGTCATCTAGTCGATTCTGCAGTTCCAACAGTGAAAATAAATAAATTAAGTAGGCGGAGTGACCTACTGTCGGTATTAGCCGGACAGCAAGAGAATTCATCCCCTTTTTGCTTAATCTTGACCAAGGATAATATTTATGTGTATAAGGGGGAGCACAGCACCTACGTTCAGGTTCCACTTTACCGTACAGATCATAAGCCGTGCTACTCGTGTGCTGATTTGGCGAGGGTTGGTATTGAACCCGGAACACTGTGGTTCCTAGTGGGATGCTCTACCACTAAACTAAACCGACCCCTAAAGTAAATGAAAAACTGGAAAATACTTGGACCTTGCTAAAGAGTTGATTAAATTTGCAGAACATGTAGATGGAGTTATACCAATTTAGAAGCAAAATGATATTACACATGTAATTCATTTTTAATACATTTTAAACATTAAATTAGCCACAAAATCTCAGGGTGTTTCCTTCTATTTATGCACAGGTCTACTTCTATCATCCGGGCGTCTGTGCTTCACACACGGGACTGTCAACTCAATCCCAGTTGCCGGAATGTCCGCAGCTATCATCCGGGCATCTGGCAATCGCATACGGGACAGTGGCATCTCGATTCCGGTGCCCGACCCAAAGTGTCGCCTTTTCACATTCTGAAGGACGCGGGTTCGATCTTAGGTCAGTCCTACACGCCAGGCAAAGCCTAGCCCGCTTCCTTCAAGAATACGGTAGGTTTTCACTCCCGCCACTCAACTCGTGTTCTCTGTCACAGGTCGGACAAAGGCTACCGGTAAATGTGGTTTAGTCAAGTAATGGTTTGTAGGTATTGTTATGGAGGTGCATAGTTATTACCTGCTAAAGGAATTGTCGTGAATGAATATTCTTCGTGTAACAAGGTAGCCTTTAATCCGAAGGTTAATATGTAGCAGTTGTTTTAGCCGAAGGCCCTAAAGTCTTCAGGGTTGAATCAGGTTTTATCGACCTTCAAGTGTATGTGATAAGGGTGCTATACTTAAGCCTACTAGTTGGGGTCGGGAGGCAGAGAATTTATCCGTCGTGGGCTTAATAGAATTCCCAGCAGCAACCTTGAACCCAGCGAGGAGGAAAAGAGGCCTACCTTATCCCAGTGAGGGTGGAAGTAGAAGAGGAAGGCTGGGTGCTTGGTTTTATACGTACCTCTATGTGGCAAGAATCTACTGCTGCTAACCGATGGAGCTGGATAGCTTGTCCCCTAATAAATTTCCAACAATTTTTCTATTTACTGAATCTTTTCTTTGTGGAAATTGCTGGAAGAATCAATGGTACCTTTATAGTATGTGGCCAATCATTCTGATTCTGTGGCCTACCCGGTTTGAATGGGTCCTACCTCAGTAAGAGTATACTTACAAATATAAGTAGTGGGCAATTTATTGAAACTAATTATTTTTTACGTATATTCAATTTCAAGAAATGCAATTCAGTTATAAACTGTATATAGTTATTAAGAAAAATTTTAAAAAGAATTTATCCATAATTTACATGAATAAGGGATCTATTTAATTCTAAAATATTCTAAAATTCTGAAATAGTGTTAGGGTTAGCAGTTATTATTATAACCTTATAATATGCTTTTTTATGGTAGGCCACATACTATAAGAGAGACATGATTTCGTAGGCCACATACTATAAGAGAGATATGATTTCGTAGGCCACATACTATAAGAGAGACATGATTTCGTAGGCCACATACTATAAAAAGAGATATGATTTTGTAGGCCACATACTATAAAAGAGACATGATTTCGTAAGCCACTTGCTATAAGAGAGACATGATTTCGTAGGTCACATACTATAAAGAGATATGATTTCGTAAGCCACATACTATAAAAGACATGATTCGTAAGCTACACACTATAAGAGACATGATTTCGTAGGCCACATATAAGAGAGACATGATTTCGTAGGCCACATACTATAAGAGAAGACATGATTTCGTAGGCACATACTATAAGAGAGACATGATTCGTAGGTACGATTTCGTAAGCCACATACTATAAGAGACATGATTTCGTAAGCTACACACTATAAGAGAGACATGATTTCGTAGGCCACATACTTTAAGAGAGACATGATTTCGTAAGCCACATACTATAAGAGAGATATGATTTCGTAGGCCACATACTATAATGGTACCGAATCAATGTTATACAAAATGGAATGGAATTTAAACATCATCTTTTGATGATTTCCTTTTAAAACAGTATTCTAAAAAATATTCTAAACTCTATTTCTGGCAGACTTTTGGCTTTCGAAGAAGCATGTGGCCATAATTTTCATATATCTTCACGGAAATTAATGTTAATAATATATATATATATATATATATATATATATATATATATATATATATATATATGCGCGTGTGTGTGTGTGTATATATATATGTATATATATATATATATGTGTATATATATACATGTATATATATATATATATATATATATATATATATATATATATGTATTATGTATATATATATATATATATATATATATATATATATATATATATATAACATAATATAACAATAATGTTTCTATTTCCTTTATTCTTTCTCTGTAGGCAATCGCGGGAAGAAGCAAAGATATACAAAATGGAATTAAATTTAAACATTATCGTCTAATGATTTCCTTTTAAAATATTATTCTAAACATTATTCTGAGCTTTATTGCCGACATAGCTTTTGTTTTCCGCAACAGCGCATGGCTGAAATATATTGATATATGTTCAAGGCCATTAATGTTAATTCTATAATGCACTTTACAATCAAAATATTGTTAAGCCGTACAACCTCTCAATATTTGATAATTGGCCATTTTGACAGTTTTGTTTTTCTCATGTTCGTTTTGTTGTTGTTATTCATTTCTTTCATTTCTCTTTTTTATTGATTTTATTCCATGTGTACACTTTCCTAAAATTCATATCCCTTGAATCTCGCTGTTTGCAAGTTCGATTAAGCAGTAATGATATTTGACCTATCAACTGTCAATCACGTCCCAGTGAATGTAATAGCATGACTATTATTTTATGGATTTTATTTCATGTTCAGTTGCCTAAAATTCATATCTCTTTGAATCTCGCTATTTACAGGCCCGATTGGGCAGTTATGATCTTTGACCTATCACCTGCCAATAACATCTAAGTGTGAAAGTGCCGAAGGTTTTGGGGGATCATCACATTAAAATAGGCCGACACCAAGTTTTGGTCCAATAATTAGGTTTTCAAAATTCGATATTGTATATTAAGGAATTAATCAATTTAGGGAGACAATTTACATTACACGCAAAATTCATATATAAATATTCCCGTAGTATGCGAGTCGATCTCGTGTATATACTAGGCATGCATTTAGAACGCTCTTCAAAGGACGAGAAAAGTTAAGATAGGAGACCATTCAGACCACAGCAGTGTTCAAATCAGCTAGAAATAATAAGAAGGGTAGACTTGCTGTCACTCAGACTCCAATTATTGGCTATTTTCTCCCCCCCCCATATATATATATATATATATATATATATAATATATATATATATATAAAATTAAGTCAAACAAAAACTACTAATAAATGAACAGGGGTGTCCCTGAATTCTGAATTAATTGAATTAACAGTAACTCCTAACAAATTACTGACAAGCGGTCAGATGTCTTTGGTTTTATTATTGTTTACTATTATTTGTATTTTTATTCCTATTTTTATTACTCTACAGCTGAGCAGGACAGGACAATTAAAAAAAAAAAAAAAAAAATCTGTTTTCAAATGCCTTAAAAATAAAGAATTCATCATTCGCATCTGATGAGTCGGGAGAATTAGACATTTTTGTCTAAGCTCCCTGAAATAGTCTATAATGCAAGATCTCTAAGTCTTTGTTATTTTTATATATATATATATATATAATATATATATATATATATATATATATATATATAATCCAAAGACAAGGCTTTTTTTATATATCCCATTATTTAGCGACACTTGTAGTCAGAAATCATAAAATCCCCTTCACATAACCATCTCCGACATATAATTCCCAACAAATTAAAAATTTTCACATTATCCCAAAAAAAACCTTACAACCATTCATACTTTTTTTACTTTATATATATAAAAAAAATAGATAAATAAATAAAAAATAAAAATACAATAATAAATAAAATAAAAATTATTTTCTAAAAATCCGTTGCAGGCCTACCGTCAACGGGTTAATACTCATCCTGTTTGAAAAAGAGAATTTGTCTATTGTCGATTTTGAAATATGTATTCTTTTTTCAAAAACTGTTACAATAAGATATACAAGACTGTCGCTGGCCGAGAAACACGTGAACGAATGTGCTTATATTTGAAATTACCGCATAACTTTTTTGCAACATCAATGTTTTCGTTTTGAATTCATGTTATTTTCGTCTCCGCTCTTGTTAAGTCCGGTGAAAGACAAGCTCTGAAGATAATTTTTTATTAGCTATGAATATGATATAAAATATTTTCACTTTAACAGCATATTGTGTTGTTTTCATATCCTTTTATCTATGGCTGTCAACTCGTGATTCGAGTAAGACCATTTCCTGTTTTTTCCCTTTTTTATCATTATATTTGTTGTATTTGACTCTCCATTCCTGTGTTTTCTCAGATGACTCACCAGGCCAGCCCTGGAGAGACATACTCTTCCACATAAACCACATGTTGGAACTTCTCCACTTTGAATGTTGCTTGGCTGAAAATTACCCTTTCTAATTGACCGTTTCAGTTTTTGGTGTTTGATTCGGTTGGACTCAAATTCTTCCACAGACAGGTAGACAGTGGCTCTCCAGCTAGGTCTATTATATATATATATATATATATATATATATATATATATATATATAACCAGATAAGTTTGTGGTGGGCATGATTCTATGTATTTTATTCAGGACCTTTTCAATATACCGATATTAAAAATTGATAGGTCGCTTGGAGAGCTCAGTGTAAATATTATAAATAGAGACATGATAAACACCAGTAATATAAACAAAAAACAATGACTGAAACAACTAATAAATTTAATCCAGCCAAGCAAAATGATTCATTTATTATTGTACACGATCTTGGGGTCCCAGGGATTAAAAAAAAAGAGATTCTTTTGGTTGAAATAAATTTATAATTGTCAACAACCGATATTTAAGTATGTCCTGTACCATATATATATATATATATATATATATATATAGAGAGAGAGAGAGAG
>CM042153.1:20744222-20758415 GCA_023376005.1 Doryteuthis pealeii | reverse complement strand
AGTCACCCCCTCCCTACCTATCTGGGGTATTTTAGAAGTTCAATATTACCCACATGGAAAAACCTCGTTTCCTTTTCACACGAGAACTATAAATCTTTTTTCATATTTTGCAAAGAAAAAGATTTTTTACAGAAGATCGATATGGTGGATTTTACAAGTATGAGGCCGATCTTCCCTCTCTTTACTTCTATTCACTCCCCCCTCTATCTCTCTGACTCTCTCACACACACACACACACACACACTCACACACACAGCACTCACAAACGCACACTCTCTCACTCCACAAAACAATGCATAATTTTTGGAGACAGAATAAAACCGATTCAAATATAAGAAAAGTTTAAATTCATCCATCATCCTAATCCTCCAAGAGGCAACAACAAAAATCGACTCTCAAAGAAAGTCTTTAACATTTTAAGAGAAGCAAGGATTCTGAATGATAAGAATTTTGGTGAAGTGGAATTATGCCACTGGTGCAGCAGTAAAATATTCCCGAAAGGATCATCTCCTGAGTTTATTTTGCTGGGTATATACATTCCCTCACAATAACACCCTTTTGATCCTTGACAACAAAAGTTTGTAGAGATTGTCAATTGTTATTTCAATAACTCTGTTAATTGGAAACCTTTCTATTTCACAGTTATCTGATGGTGAGCTTCAGTTCTGGAGTCTCACTTTCCTTGCCCATTTACTTTATAAGAGACATGATTTCATAGGCCACATTTCCACATACTATAAGAGAGACATGATTTCGTAGAGAACATGATTTCGTAGGCCACATACTATAGAGAGACATGATTTCGTAGGCCACATTACTATAAGAGAGACATGATAGGATTCGTTTCCACATACTATAAGAGAGACATGATGACGTAGGCCACATACTATAAGAGAGACATGATTTCGTAAGCCACATATTTCGTAGCCACATACTATAAGAGAGACATGATTTTCGTAGGCCACATAAGAGAGAGTAGGCCACATACTATAAGAGAGACATGATTTCGTAGGTACCACATACTATAAGAGAGACATGATTTCGTAGGCCACATACTGATATACTATAAGAGAGACATGATTTCGTAGGCCACACTATACATAGGCCACATACATAAGAAGACATGATTTTCGTAGGCCACATACTATAAGAGAGACATGATTTCGTAGGCCACATACTATAAGAGAGACATGATTTTCGTAGGCCACTACTATAAGAGAGACATGATTTCGTAGGCCACATACTATAAGAGAGACATGATTTCGTAGGCCACATACATTATAAGAGAGACATGATTTCGTAAGCCACATACTATAAGAGAGACATGATTTCGTAAACCACATACTATAAGAGAGACATGATTTCGTAAGCCCACATGCTATAGAGAGACATATCGTAAGCCACATACTATAAGAGAGACATGATTTCGTAGTCACATACTATAAGAGAGACATGCACCTCACTATAAAGAGAGACATGATTTCGTAGGCCACATACTATAAGAGATACATATTTCGTAACCACATACTATAAGAGAACATGATTTCGTTAAACCACATACTATAAGAGAGACATGATCGTAAGCCACATGCTATAAGAGAGACATGATTTCGTAAGCCACATACTATAAGAGAGACATGATTTCGTAGGTCACATACTATAAGAGAGACATGATTTCTAGCCACATACTATAGAGAGACATGATTTTCGTAGGCCACATACTATAAGAGGACAGAGTAGACGCTATAGAAGACATGATTTCGTAAGCCACAATACATATAAGAGAGACATGATTTCGTAGGCCACATACTATAAGAGAGACATGATTTCGTAGTTCACATACTATAAGAGAGGACATGATTTCGTACACATTACTATAGACATGATTTCGTAGCACATACTATAGAGAGACATGATTCGTAAGGCCACATACTATAAGAGAGACATGATTTCGTACACATACTATAAGAGAGACATGATTTCGTAAGAGCCACATACTTTAAGAGAGGACATGATTTCGATACTATAAGAAGGACATGATTTTCGTAGGCCACATACTATAAGAGATATCATGATTTCGTAGGCCACATACTATAAGAGAGACATGATTTCGTAGGCCACATACTATAAGGAGAGACATGATTTCGTAGGCCCACATACTATAAGAGAGACATGATTTCGTAAGCACATGCTATAAGAGAACATGATTTCGTAGGCCACATATTAGAGAGACATGATTTCGTAGCCACATACTATAAGAGAGACATGATTTCGTAGGCCACATACTAATAAGAGCAGACATGATTCGTAAGCACATTACTATAAGAGAGACATGATTTCGTAAGCCACATCTATAAGAGAGACATGATTTCGTAGGCCACATACTATAAGAGAGACATGATTTCGTAGGCCACATACTATAAGAGAGACATGATTTCGTAAGCCACATACATAAAGAGAGACATGATTCGTAGCCACATACTAATAAGAGAGACATGATTTCGTAAGCCACATACTATAAGAGAGACATGATTTCGTAGCCACATACTATAAGAGAGACATGATTTCGTAGGTCACATACTATAAGAGAGACATGATTTCGTAGGATCACATACTAAAGAGAGACATGATTCGTAGCCACATACTATAAGAGAGACATGATTTCGTTAGGCCACATACTATTAAGAGAGACATGATTTCGTAAGCCACATACTATAAGAGAACATGATTTCGTAGGCCACACTTTAAGAGAGACATGATTTCGTAGGCCACATACTATAAGAGAGACATGATTTCGTAGGCCACATACTATAGAGACATGATATGATTTTCGTAGGCCACATACTATAATGGTACCGAATCAATTATACAAAAACGGAATGGAATTAAACATCATCTTTTAATGATTTCCTTTTTAAAACAGTATTCTAAAAAAATTTCTAAACTCTATTTCTGGCAGACTTTTGGCTTTCGAAGAAGCATGTGGCCATAATTTTCATATATCTTCACGGAAATTAATGTTAATAATATATAATATATATTATATATATATATATATATATTATATATATGCGCGCCTGTGTGTGTATATATATATGTATATATATACATGTTATATATATATGTATATATATACATGTATATATATAATATATATAATATATGTCTATGTATATATATATATAATATATATATATATATTATATATAATATATATATATATTATATATAACATAATATAACAATAATGTTTCTATTTTCCTTTATTCTTTCTCTGTAGGAATGGAAGAAGCAAAGATATACAAAAATGGAATTAAATTTAAACATTATCGTCTAATTGATTTCCTTTTAAAATATTATTCTAAACATTATTCTGAGCTTTAATGCCGACAAAGCTTTTGTTTTCCGCAACAGCGCATGGCTGAAATATATTGATATATGTTCAAGCCATTAATGTTAATTCTATAATGCACTTTACAATCAAAATATTGTTAAGCCGTACAACCTCTCAATATTTGATAATTGGCCATTTTGACAGTTTTGTTTTTCTCATGTTCTTTTGTTTGTTGTTATTCCTTTCTTTCATTTCTCTTTTTTATTGATTTTATTCCATGTGTACACTTTCCTAAAATTCATATCCCTTGAATCTCGCTGTTTGCAAGTTCGATTAAGCAGTAATGATATTTGACCTATCAACTGTCAATCACGTCTCAGTGAATGTAATAGCATGACTATTATTTTATGGATTTTATTTCATGTTCAGTTGCCTAAAATTCATATCTCTTTGAATCTCGCTATTTACAGGCCCGATTGGGCAGTTATGATCTTTGACCTATCACCTGCCAATAACATCTAAGTGTGAAAGTGCCGAAGGTTTTGGGGGATCATCACATTAAAATAGGCCGACACCAAGTTTTGGTCCAATTGTTATATACCTCTTTTATTCTTCTGGCCGGATCTGGTATATCTTCTACAGGTCTGGTCTTTCTTGGGGGTTCCGTGTCTGGTTCTGCTGGGGACCATTTCTTATCAGAAGCCTTGCGTCATTGTTAGCTTTTAGTAATAACAACAAGACTTCGATTTACTTTGGATGTTATTTTATTTCGGAACCCCAGGACCAGACAACTGCGCGCTGAGAGTCACATCTTGCTAGCTTCTAACTCTGCAACTGACTAACTGCAACTGTCTCTGCAACTCTAACTGCAACTCTAACTGCAACTCTGAGTTGCTTACTCCTTAAACCGGAAGGGGCTTTCTATCACTTCCGATTCTCACGATCATCCCAGAACGCAAGGTGAGAGTGAGGTCAATCATTGTCACTCACTCTCAAGGCCATCAGCTGTACTGATTGCCATAAGGATGTCTATACTACCTTAAAAAGTAATAGGGATCCAATTAATATGTAACACAATAATTAGGTTTTCAAAATTCGATATTGTATATTAAGGAATTAATCAATTTAGGGAGACAATTTACGTTACATGCCAAATTCATATATAAATATTCCCGTAGTCTGCGAGTCGATCTCGTGTATATACTAGACATGCATCTAGAACGCACATCAAAGGACGAGAAAAGTTAGGATAGGAGACCAATCAGACCACAACAGTGTTCAAATCAGCTAGAATAATAAGAAGGGTAGACTTGCTGTCACCCAGACTCCAATTATTGGCTATTTTCTTTCACACACACACACACACGCACACACACACACACATATATATATATATACATATATATATGTATATATATATTTTTTTTCATATTATCAATCAAAGCCTGAAGAAGATACCAGAAGATCTGAAACACGTGTTGCATATGTAAAACAAAAAGAATTTTAAAATTTTCTGAGAACAAAATACATTTTGCGGACCTTCCTTTTTTATAAAATATTGAATTTTCTCCCGTTGGAACCAGAACAACATTTATATATATATATTATATATATATATATATTATATATATATATATATATATATAATATATATCCCAAGGACAAGGCTTTTTTAATATATCCATTATTTAAAGACACCTGTGGTCAGAAGTCATAAAATCCCCTTCACATAACCATCTCCGACATATATTTCCCAACAAATTAAAAATTTTCACATTATCCCCCAAAAAACAACCTTACAACCATTCATACTTTTTTACTTTATATATAGAAAAAAATAAAAATAAAATAAAAATAAAAATAAAAAATATAATAATAAATAAAATAAAAATTCTTTTCTAAAAATCCGTTGCAGGCCTACCGTCAACGGGTTAATACTCATCCTGTTTGAAAAAGAGAATTTGTCTATTGTTGATTTTGAAATATGTCTTCTTTTTTCAAAAACTGTTACAATAAGATATACATGACTGTCACTGACCGAGAAACGCGTGGGCGTATGTGCTTATATTTGAAACTACCGCATAACTTTTTTGCAACATCAATGTTTTCGTTTTGAATTCATGTTACTTTCGTCTCCGCTCTTGTTAAGTCCGGAGAAAGACAAGTTCTGAAGATAATTTTTTATTAGCTATGAATATGATATAAAATATTTTCACTTTAACAGCATATTGTGTTGTTTTCATATCCTTTTATCTATGGCTGTCAACTCGTGATTCGAGTAAGACCATTTCCTGCTTTTTCCCTTTTTTTTATCATCATATTTGTTGTATTTGACTCTCCATTCCTGTGCTTTCTCAGATGACTCACCAGCCAGCCCTGGAGAGACATACTCTTCCACATAAACCACATGTTGGAACTTCTCCACTTTGAATGTTGCTTGGCTGAAAATTACCCTTTCTAATTGACTGTTTCAGTTTTGGTGTTTGATTCGGTTGGACTCAAATTCTTCCATAGACAGGTAGACAGTGGCTGTCCAGCTATCTATATATATATATATAATATATATAATATAATATATAATATATATAATAATATATATATATAACCAGATAAGTTGGTGGTGGCATTCTATGTATTTTATTCAGGACCTTTTCAATATACCGATATTAAAAATTGATAGTCGCTTGGAGAGCTCAGTGTATATATTATAAATAGAGACACGATAAACACCAGTAATATAAACAAAAAACAATGACTGAAACAACTAATAAATTTAATCCAGCCAAGCAAAATGATTCATTTATCATTGTACACGATCTGGGGTCCCAGGATTAAAAAAAAAAGAGATTCTTTTGGTTGAAATAAATTTATAATTGTCAACAACCGATATTTAAGTATGTCCTGTACCATATATATATATATATATATATATAGAGAGAGAGAGAGAGAGAGAGTGAGAGAGAAGAGATAGAAAGAGAAGAGAGAGAGAGAGAGAGAGAGAAAACTACAGCCGTATTTTCACTTTAATTGTTGACATTTCTGGCATAAAATTGTGCGTGTGCATTATTTGAAATGAACGTAATTGTTATTAAGAACACATTTTATGATATTTGTGTGTTAAAGCATGCAGTTGTCTTGTTTTCGAAAAAGTTTCTAAGATTTGTTTATTTCGCACGGAGACTTTCAAAATAGCTAGCGGCTTAGTTCAAAGTGAAATTCAAGGGAGGTTACTCTAATTGCCTTATTTGCTAGGAATTTTGACAACTAAAGGTGAAAATTACCACCAAGCCAACGCAGGCGTCTCTCGCAGATGATGGCGGGCATGCTGTTTATGTTTGCTCGTTCCAACACGTCTGTGCTGGGCGCTTTGTCCTGCCAGCGAATTGCATAATGATATTTGTAAGATATATGAAAAGTAGCATGCATAAACCAAAAAAAAAAAAAGGAAACCCGTATAGAAGAACTCTGGAGAAGCCAGGAAGAGCGCGTAATTATATATCTAACGTATAAAAATCAAGAAATCGAGGAAAATCAAGAAGGATATTCTCTTCGTAAGGTCAACATTGTTATTTTCTAGATTAAATTAATGCATTATCACATAATATTTAGAATACATCTCAAAAATTGAATTTCAAAACAAATTATCCTCATGCATTTCTGTAATTCAATTCTTTTGTAGAAATACATTCCTTTAATTATCCACACGTAAATGAAAGGATATTCATATATGCCTGCATGCAATATATATATATATATATATATATATATATATATATATAATAAAATGGATATAAAAGAAACCTACACGAGTTTCACCATAAGGATCTTCAGATTAAATCCACTGAATTAATCGAGTACCGATTAATTGCAGCCGATTGCACGTGTGTTCACTGAATAAGATGTTACGTTGGATGAGACCATCCAAAATATAAATAATAATATACTTTATTCAACAATGCTTCTAAAGCAAATTATCAAATCTCATATATATATATATATATATATATATATAATATATATATATATATAATATATATATAGGCATTGAAGTCTCAGAAGACAATATATTTCTTGTGTCCCTGAAGTTACAGCGCTCTCTTTTATTGTGAAGGTTAATGTTCGAAAAACAGACACGACCACAGATGTCACATGTGAATGCTGTCCCAGAAGATGTTGATGTGCTGGCGTTCTATTGTCATCCACATACACCGTGTTTCGGCGTTTCACGTCTCATTAGTGTGACTAAACAGCATCTACTTCTGACCAGGAGCGAAACACGACTGACTTTATCAGCCCGGTTCCTTAACCCGGTTCGGTCGTCGAGAGGTACCATTAAGGAACGGTGTTTTAACTAATAAATACATACATCGGTGTATATCTTTACGATCACCAGAGAGATGAAATCTGTAAACAACAGATGATATATATTATATATATATATATATATAATTATATAATATATATATAATATATAACATTTAATAGTATCATCACAAAAATGCTTAATGAAGAATCTTAGAAAATTATTCTAAGTACTTGTGTTTCTACATTGAACCAAAATTTTTTATAGAAGTGTTCATATTACTATTATTTGGATTAAATGCTGCTAAATTGACTCTACATAAGGCTAGCGAATAATATATATATAATATATATATATATATATATATATAATATATATACTTTTGTTTTTCTAGTATTGGAGAATTTAAAAAAAGGCTTGATTACGAGTGAATTTATTATTATTTTATATATAGTGTAAAATACATTTAAGTTGGATTGCTACCATTGGTTTCAGTGCAGCATATATATATATATATATATATATATATATATATATATATATATATTATATATATTATTTTATATATAAAGGGTGGCTTACCGGTGAATATGGGCATGATCGTTGGATGTTCCCAGGGTCCAGGGTTAAGTCCGTGATAAAACAAATACAAAGTGCTCAATACAAAGTAGAGCAACTTTATTAAAGAAATGGATACAATATAAACCTTTAATAATAATAATAATAATTATAATAATATATATATATTATATATATATATATATATATATATATAATATATTAGTGAAGCCCATATAAGACTCACATAAACTCTATTTTCAATAACTGACCAGATCTGCGTGAAGCATGAGATGACATTACAAATCTGAATATTTATCGATACATGACACATAATCCCATTTATCAAAATAACATATGCCGTGTATTTTCCGGCCTTTGTACACGAAGATGTCAATATTTGACATGGCCACCATTCACGCAAACAGCACTTTCCAAACGTCCCCTCGATGCTCCTTATTAATCGAATGATTGACTCCCGTGGAATATTGCGTCATTCAATCACCAAGGTCATGTGCACGTTCTTCAAATGTTCTATAGAGTTAAGATCAAATATTCTGGCAGGCCAAGAAATTAGCTATGTAGTGGTCTGCTGAATATTTTCCGTAAAATCACTTGTCAACTATGAATATGTAGTTCCAGGAGATTACATGGTTCAAAGTTTTTTTACTACTCAGGTATGCCACCCCCCACCCCACCCAAAAAAATGAAGTTTTCGATAAAGTTTAATAAGCTGTTTCCGAATTCCTGCTTATAAGTCTTCTGTTGTAGAGTAGCTAGCACCCCTTCAAAACACAACCAGATGGCCTGGCTCAGAGTCTTAAGTATTCTACAATTAAGGACTTTAACAGTTGATTATTAAGCTGATTGATATTCGGACTGACCTTACTTTGTTTGGCTATACCGCATTTAACCCATAACTGTTTCTTGTAAAGTTGTCTTGTTACTTGTTTTCTAACTTATTGTTCTGTGTTTTTTTTTATGTATCCGTTAGCACCGGATAATGGTGCTGAATAGATATATTAAGCACTGAATTTCTTCTGAGTAGCATTTCACCACGACAATTCAACATCTAACTTCTGTTTTCCTTGTAACTCGATTTTGAAGTTGAAATATTCTAATATTCCTCTGCACTGTAAAGATTATACTAAATAAAAACGTTTTTTTTAGCGTTAGATTTTATTCATAGATGTATAGATGTATAGATGTGTGTGTGTGTGTGTGTTGTAAAATATGGAAATAAAGCCGACAGTACGTAAAAATATAAATAAGAAAAAAACAAAGTGATGTCCTGTTGAAGGATTTATAACAAACCGAAATATTTTAACATCGACTTCCCCATCTACAAATAAATGTATTTTTTGGAATAGTCCGTTTTTTTATTGTGTGATATCTTGTGAGCGAGTTCGAAAGCCAGTAGTCGGTCAGTAACCCAAAGCGTTCCAGCTAGCTAAGGACCGACCCTGCCGAGACAAATCGCCCCCCTCTCTCTATTCTAAGCCTTTGTTAACTCGGAGCTCTTGCAGACAATAAAAGTATATTCACTATAATTTGTCATCAGAGATACATTACTCACAACGTGTGTCTTCTGGACGAAATTGGCCATTTCATCTGATTCTGTATCCAGCTACAAGGGATGATATAAGAAGCTATATCTACACACCAATCAGACGCTGGTCTAAAGCACAACGCTACAAACTCCAGTTGAACTATTACATTCACTTCCGGACTAATATTCTTAGTAAAGATATCTATCCAGTCATCCCCCAGCTATTGGTTAGATAGTACCACTAGTTCTTCGACACGGGTGGTTTAGGCATTAAATAACCCACAAAGGTTGATATGTAATCAAACAATGAAACCAAACTAAAACCGAAAATAGTATTGTTCCCTGTCTAACATTTTGTTCTTTATTATACGAGCATTTTCAAACACAACCGAAAAGGTACAGCAACTGACTTAGTGTCGTATATATCATGTATTAAGGTTTTGTGACATTATTTGAATGGGTCGAGGTTTTAAAGTTCAAAATACATTTTGTAGCTAAAACTTCTTAAACGGAAAATGTTGGTATCTGTATTATGAAATATATTTTCTTCAATTTGTCGTCCTCTGTGTATAGCACAATATCTACGAAACTGTAAAATCTTTGAAAACATATTTTAGTCCAATTTACGAATTAGATAGAAAAGAAAAATATCCAAAATATGTAAGGGGTCCAAAAACTCAAGGTAATATCAATCCTTTGAAAGTCTCTCCAGCAAACGAAAAATGCAATTCCTTTCCCAACTGAACACGCCACTCTCACATCAAATAGCAGTCATCAGATTTCACTGGCCGTCCAAACACTTTCTTCCCCACTCGCCCTGTCAACGACAGCCCGTCTTTATTTCTGCTCGTTCGAATGGGCTTATGCAAAAATTCGGATATACTTTATTTGGGTCTCTATTAACAATACCTCAGCTACGAGGAGGTAGCGAGTTCGAGTATCCGTAGCCGCTTGCCACAGGCCAAACATATCCTGACGCGCTTTGTTTGTGGGGGCTGGGAATCCGCTTGTTCATAGGGCTGCCTTTCAGTCTCATCACACATAGCGTTGACATGCCGTAAAATCTAACAAATTAAAAGATATTTTAAGCATAAAAAATATTAAAAGTGAATATTTCTTTGCAATTGGAAATATTTGTTGTTATAAAAACTATTTGTATATAACAATAAAGTCAAATGTTAATGTAATAATGATTTTTAGAACAATCTCATTTTGTTCAAATTCCGCCCTGTCGGTTGGGGCGTTAGAATGCACCGACTGCACCTCTGCAGAGGGGTAAGACTCCCCCAATGGGCCCACCTGTTGGCCGTGGGTGGCGACCAGTGATGCTTAAGGATAGAACCCAGGTGGATGAGCAGTTCATGACCTACAATACTACACTTTGACCCTATCCTGGGCTAGACGGGTGGTCGGAGAGGCCCCCTCCGATCAATCGGCTTGTCACGTCAAGCCCTAGCACCTATATGATTGCCCCAACCCTATTGCTCTTATGGCAATCCCCAACCCTTTTTATCATATGGGTGCTAGAAGGCGGTGACTGAGGGTCTACATGTCCTGGGAATGACGTTAAACTCTCTGATGGTGAGGTTCCAGTTTTGAAGGTTTGGGGAGTATGGAGCACCCCTTCATCACCATTGCTCCCTGGTCCACTCTGACCCAGAGTGGTGGTACCTGTTAGGGTCCCATCTATGGGTTAAATAGAAAAACATGAGATGATAAACAAAATTTGTTATCCATTAATAATGAATTTATTTCAAAACTTTGTCGGCATTAAATGACCCACTGAGGTTGATATGCTGTAAAACAAACCAAACCAATTTGTTCAAGTTCTATTTTTAGCTATGAATATTATAGAAATCTTGTATTTGTTTCATGGTTTCAAAGTGAGAGATGACTGCTGATTTTAAAAAAATCGAATCAGCATTTTCTCTGTCCTATTCAGTTTCAACAACAATATCTCTATAAAAACTTAGCTTTTCAACACATTCACATAAGATGAGAACTCGTTCACATATAAATAGATCAATATCAGTATATTTTTCAGTGTTTCAAAACCTTTCCAATTACTTTGTAAATGCTCGTATTTTAAAGAGCGAAACATTACACAGGAAATAGCACAAACTTCCGTTTTCAAGTCTTATTTCTTAACATTTTATATTATAAAAATAATTTTATTGAGATTTTTCGTGGTTCTAGTTACGATTAATAGATACTATTTCAGTCTGACATAGAATGCATTAAATTTGATAGCTCATGACTCCAATTATTTTTGCACAATTTTTCACATCAAATACGAAACAGGAAAAGCTTCTAAAATGTATGTTTGAAATACGCTAGACTTAGCGCAGGATGGCGTCGTCAGTTATGTTATTGGCTGGCTTCATAGGGGGTTTCGGTTCTTTCAACATAATACCCCCTCAGCCAGCCAGACCACGTTGGAGCCGATCAAACTCCAACACGCCACCCTTGTGCAACGCTAACAAAGAAAAAAAACTACGACAAACGCGAACTCTTTATATCTGAATGGCCAATTCTTCAGCCAATCAATGATAAGGGTAGTTGTTATAAACAGGATCGCGCGATTCAGACATTTTCTTTTAATAAATGCATTGGCATGGCTAGGATGTTACTAAGAAGAAAAAGGCGTTGGATATATGAGACTGAAAGGAATGTAAGTTGTCTCTTCTATTTTCCTTTTTTTGGGGTCTTTCCTTTGTCTCTACATATCCAAATTGCGCCTCTGCAAAACTAATTATAATCTTAGACAGCATCATAAGGCGCGTTTCAACTGTTCCCCTTAATGCAATTTTTGTTAATTCGCCAATGTTAGTGTCGAACTCCAGCCAAGTGTCTCTGTTAGCGGCTCTTGGCCATTTGATCTTTCTAAATGTATTGGTCAAAATTCCATCGGCTGGGAGTGACTGGGCACTGTGGTATGCTTCCTGACTCTGCATCTCCTTCGTCTCACCAGGAGTAACTCCTGTGCGCTGCAGATCGGGTATTACGATCTGCAGCGCACATATGTATAATAGACTTATGTTATCTTTATATATATCTACCTACATTTATCTATCTACCTATATCTATCTATCTTATATACGTATTAGTCAATATTAAAAGTTTCGGTTTTTACAGTAAACCATCATTAGGACATTATCAATGTGTGAAGTCGTAACTTTTGAATTATATCTTCAAAGAAATGTGTTGTATCTTCCGAATCATATTTAATTATTTCAAATTGTTTTATCTTCTAAATTATATTTAATTATTTTAAATTAAACATAATTCAGAAGATACAGCATCACATTTTCACAATGCCCTAATGATGGCTTGATGTATATAAAAAACACGAAACGTTTAACGTTGGCAAAAACTTCAAACGATAATAAAATCATCCTACGAATAGTTTAGAACTGATGCTTCGAGGCAGAAATATTTTGCCCTAAAGATCTAATTATCAAAATGTAATGTTTAGAAAAGAACACTTCAATGAGACAGGCAAGTGAAGTTATTTACCAAATATTTCACTTAATTAAACTATAAATAAAGAGTACATAGAAGACTCAATGATAGGAATTAACTTTTACCATTCTCTTCCATCAATTTCCATGAGAAAAGACAAATGAAAATATAATAAGAGTATGAATTAATTATATATTAAAGATCAATTAAAATATGAAGACATTAACAAAGGATAAAACAATAAAAGGCAAATAAAAGAAAACATACAAACAATGAGAATGAAAAAATAAACAAGTTAAAACAATATATAAAGGATTAAAAATCTTATTATAATGGAAATTGTGTATTTGTTTTCCTGTAACCGAAACTATATTACTACTCAAGTCACAATGCCCTTGATTATTAACGTCACTTTCTCTATAATTAAATTTTATCTAAACCTCAACTACTAATATCTTTTTACATTATTGATACTGCTACATACTAATGACATGCAATTGTATTTATATATACAATAAAATAGCGCTTAACAGAGAGAAAGGTAAGGTTAATTTGCATATTGACTTTAAAAATGTGATAATAATAAATATGTGCTTAGTATAATTGATTTCTAATTGTTTGGTTTTATCTTAATGAATATGAGCAAAAATCTCGCGGATAAATTTTAAAAGAATTCATTAACAAGAAGAAATAACTGTAATTTTATTATTTGCTTCCTATTTTAACTAAATAGTTAATTTAGGGAAATTTTGCAATGAAAGACGGGTGTGAAGGAAGAGTATGTTTCAGTTTTAAATCTTTTATATGCAATCTTATTTAGTTATATTAACCTTTCTAATTCAATATAATATTTTATTACATTAAACCTTAAATAATTGCACCCGGAGGGTGCATATATTTTCTAGTAGATATAAATATAGATAGATTTATTTTCAACTTAATATACATAATAGTATGACACAAACTATCTTCCTACTTTTGGCTCAG
>CM042153.1:20736722-20739222 GCA_023376005.1 Doryteuthis pealeii | reverse complement strand
CTTTGCAAAAGAAAACCAGGTAATTTGAAACGCCAAAAATGCATTTCTCTTTGTGATAATAATCTGTAACGTTACTCTCTCTCTCTCTCTCTCGCACAGACTTAATATATATATATATATATATATATATATATATATATAATATATACATATATATATATATATATATATATATAATAATATATATATATATATATATAATAATATAGAGAGAGAGAGAGAGGAGAGAGAGAGAGAGAGAGAGTGATGAACAAAATATAATCAGACCTGTTGCAAGAATAACAGCTACAGTCTCATATTGTAGAAAAATGGTGTTATTACATTCACTGTTTGAGGAAGTTTCCTCTGGAATATTGTTATTACTAGCAGGACCCGTGGATACTCCAGTATGAAAATCAATTATTACAACGTTTGATATGTCAGCCACTGCCTTCATATATAATAAAAAAAAGTCTGAGGCTTGCCATAAGAGCAATAGGATCGGGACAATCATATAGGTGCTAGGGCTTGACATGACCAGACAATTTATCGGAGGGGGCCTCTCCGAGCGCAGGTCTAGCCTAAGTAATGTTCTAAATGGAGTGTTGCATGTCATGGACTGCTCGACCACCTGGGTTTCATCCTTAAGCATCACGGGTCGCCACCCACCACCAGGAGGTGGTCTCATTTGGGGGGAGTCTTACCCCTCTGCAGTGGTGCAGTCGATGTATTTAACGCCTTAGCCGATAAGGCGGCTCTTTTCCAGACTTTTTGGGAACTAATCCAAACGCTCCAACTACAATTGTTTCATGTTTTACAGCCACCTTTCGGTCTCTGGCAAGGTCCAAGTATTTCTCTATCTTTTCGTTTTCTTTTATTTTTACTCTGTAGTCCGCTGGAACAGCAAAATTCGTGAGATGAATAGTTTTTTATTTTCTTGTTATTTAACACGAGGAATTATCTTCTGGTCGGAATTAGAGGGTTTTCACACCCGCCATGGCTGGTGGTCTTTCACTAGTGATAGCAAGTCTCCTCATGTCTCCAGGACTCCTCTGAGTATTGTAGCTGATCTCAATGCTATTGTTTAGATGGTCTCGATTCTTTCTCTAGACCATCCAAATTATCATTTCACTCCATTAGAGTTTTTTTTACACCTGCTTTAGCTGGAGGCTGAATAAATATTATTCGGACTATTGTCCTCATATTTATTGTTATATACACAACGTTTCGGTCTATGTGCCCTCCGGCCTTCTACAGGTGATTCCTGTCGAACTCGGGAATCTACTCTTTGAAATCGGGAATTTTTTTGTCGAACACTGGAGCCTTCATGCCCTAATCAGGAACCTTCATGGAACTTCTAACAGAACCAATCCATGGAGGTAGACAGTTGGACACATGCGCGTAACGGATATGAGGTTGAATTACAACAGTCCTAAATGACAATCATCTCTACGTTACAGGTTCAATCCTGGACAAGGCCGTTAATAGAATACTTAACATAGCTTAACACTTGTACCCGGTCATGGTAAATGAATGAGAACAGAGATAAAGACAGATCGCCTTATCGCAACCAGAAGACCAGACCTTGTATTAAGTTACAAAAAAGAGAACTTGTCAACTGGTAGATTTTTTTCAGTTCCAACAGATCACAGGGTGAAGATGAAAGAAAAAGAAAAGATAAACAAATACTTAGACCTTGCTAAAGAATTTAAACAACTGTAATATGAGTGTGAAACTGATACCAATAGTAGATGGAGCACTTGGAACGGTCCCTAAAAGCTTAAGAGACTAGTGTAACTAAATATAAGATGAAGAATTGAGACCATCCAGACAACAGCATTGTTAAAATCAGCTAGAATACTCAGGAGCGTCCAAGAGAACTGAGGAGACTTGTCACTCAAACTAGTGAAAGACTATCACCTAATGCTGGTGTAAAAAACTAATAATAATAATAATAATAATAATAATAATAATAATAATAATGATAATAATAATAATAATAATAATGCTAAGTTTAAATTCAACATGAAATGAATTATTATTTAATTGTAAACCCCATTTAAAATAACAATCTTACTATCAAATATAAGGATTGTGAAACTTCAACTTCGTGATGAAACTCAGATTTGTATGAAATACTATTTTTTGTGTACTATACATTGTCGTAATTTGTGATGGAGAAAGGTTGGGATGTACCAATTCATGCACCTGCAAAAGTACCATTTTTTTTAATTATCGGATTGTAATAAAGATTTTTGGTATCCAAAATAATAAAGTTAATGTTGTTTTGAAAAGACACTTGTTCTCAAAATCCTGACATGTTTTTTTGTATTGATTTGTTACCATACACCACCACCGTCAATCATTTTGTTAATAGTCTCCCTTAATGGAGGTGAAACTGAATGATCTTTACATGATTTTTAAAAAATCCATAGAGAATTAAATTTGCTTTACATTTTTTTTGTAATGGATTGTCTATTTTCTTCGTATGGATGCCTAATCTTTGAAGTTACAAAAGTGA
>CM042153.1:20729222-20731722 GCA_023376005.1 Doryteuthis pealeii | reverse complement strand
TTTTATTATACTCCCTCTGTTCAAATCTTTTATTATACTCCCTCTGTTTCAAATCTTTTATATGTATTCTTATTTAGTTTCATTAGCCTTTCTAATTTAATACAATATTTTATTACATTAAAACTTAAATACTTGCACCCGGAGGGTGCATATATTTGCTAGTATAAGTAAAGAAATAACAAAAAAACTTAGAGGATTAGCATTATAGTCTATTTCAGGGGGCTTAGACAAAATGTCTAACTCTCCCGACTCATCAGGGAGTTAGACACTTTGTCTAAGCTCCCTGAATTAGACTATAATGCTAATCTCTAAGTCTTTTGTTATTTCTTTACTTATATATTTGCTCTGTGACTCTAACATTAAGAGCACACATTGAGCTCTCAAACTGCGACAGGTTTTTAAAATAAAACTCTTGTGTCGTAAGGAAGATTTCTTCTCTGGACTTTTGGATTATATATATTATATATATATATATATAATATATATATATATATATATCAAACCTAAAGGATTATGAACACTAGAACTTTCATTTGGTGTGCACAATCATCACATGAATATTATTAATCAAAGCGTGTATATATTCACGTGTCAATATGGAAGTAAACATATATTACGAGAAAATATATAATATATATATTATATATAATATATATATATGATGTTATATAATTGTGGGGGGTGTATGTGTGTGTGTGTGGTGTGTGTGTGTGTGTGTGTGTAAGATAATCCAATTGACTGGAAAGTAAGGGATGATTCTATTTGGGATCATCGGAATCTCACTGTACATCCATAGTGTATACTCACGTACGTGTAAACTTATAGACTCGTACACGGATTTTTATAAATCGCTAAGAGAAATCAATGTATAATAACTAATAAATTAATTCTATACACAGCAAAACGGGTTTTCTAATGTGAGCGTAAGAGAAAATTGAATTCTGGTGAATATTTTTTAAATTGATTTTCCCACTATTTTGTAAAGTCCATCTGAATAGATTAGACTCATTTTGAGTCGAAATAAAATTTAATATAGTCAAATGAATATTTGTTAAGTTTGCTTTCTTTTTCTTCTTTGAAATATATATATATATAATAATATATATATATTATATATATATAATATATATTAATATGAAATATGATATATTGAAAAAACAAAGGATGTTTACAAATGCCATGGGCTCATCAGGAGAGAATGTGCAAACGTTTCATATATATTTATATATATATGTAAAAATGGAATTTGGAATTGAATCCGACAATATGAGGAAGAATGAATAAAGAAAAGAAAGTACAGAAGGGATAATAAAAGATGAATTTAATCAATATCACTTACACATGTGTTTCGGTCAGTTTATATTTGTGTACACAATTCAAACTATTAATATCATCAAATAAACAAATGAAATGATATAATAATAATAGAAAAATGTAAAAATATTCCGTACACAGAGAAAATTCGACCTTCATCAGAGTGAAATTTATTTTGAAAAATTTCTCTCGGATGAAGGTCGAATTTTCTGTCTACGGAATATTTTTACATTTTTCTATTATTATTATATCATTTCATTTTTTATTTAATGATAATAATAGTTTGAATCGTGTACACAAAGATAAACTGACCGAAACACATGTGTAAGTGATATTGATTAAATTCATCTTTTATTATCCATTCTGTACTTTCTTTTCTTTATCCATTCTTCCTCATTTATATATATATTATATATATATTATATATATATATATATATATATATTGTAGATCGGTTAGTAATAGAGAGTGTCACAGGCAAAGAGGAGCTAGTAAAATATTGGAACCCGTTCAAAGAACTGAAGATTTTTCCCACTCGAATCGTAATGCATATGCCTATAATTGATGGAACTTCTTAAACGATCTTGAAAGGGCTGGATCAGAACAGAATTGGACATATGCAAAGAGAATTAATACTATTCAAACAAAAATATTTCTCCAATCCAACAATATTTGTCGATTTAAATCCATACAATACAGAAACAACTTGGTATCAAATGATCTCTAAAGAGAATCATCTTACTTCTTTTTTTTAAGTATAGAAAAGTATAGAACAATTTCACTGCCGAGCGAACCCGAAAACGAACCAGAAAAAAAATCTACCTAGCTACATAAATTAAAGTATTCATATAAACGATTAATAATTAATGTATATTCACCGACCTTTAATTTTTTGGAGGGAGTATTTTCGTAAATCCTTAACTATTCTCTCGTAAATTCTACCATAAATTAAACTGAACTCCGTCATTTTATGTCCGTGTTTTTGCAATGAATGTTTTATTTTCTTGCACCCGTTATTTTACCAATACTAAATAATTTTCTTTATTTTAATATTCACATTTAATGTGTATATTCTAAAAAGTGTTATTTTTGTGAGAATGGTTAGTTTTAAAGTGGGGACTCCTTTTGTGTTGTTATTTCTTTTCTTTCTTTTTTTTTTTTTTTTTTTTTTGCTTTGGTACTCTAA
>CM042153.1:20726822-20729212 GCA_023376005.1 Doryteuthis pealeii | reverse complement strand
CACAGAGAGAGATCACCGACGAATTCCACGAAAGGAAACAATATCAAGGAGCTATTATAAGCCAGAACGATAATTTGCAATTTCATTAACATAGAATCCTACAGTTGTCTTTTAAATAAATAATACAAAATAAAAAGTGACAAAAAACAGAGCGGAAAAAGAATGTTGGGCTGGAAATTCACCTGACGGCCTGGCTTCCTAAAAACATAGCGTAAATTAGGGCAGGGAAAGCCGGGACGACATAAGATTGAACATTAGTAATTGACCAAAATAATTCATATTCAAATTTTCAAAATTAAAATAAACAAATGAACAACCATTTTAAAAAAATGTCATTATTAATTTTACGTTGACATTTGGAAAGACATTTGGTATGTTTCATTCTGAAATTTGGTTAAAATAAAAATGGGAAGGACGAAATAAGAATCTGTGATTAAGCGACTACATATTATCTGATTCCATTGCCATCTTGGGACGATTTTGGACGGTCTACATTTTAACAAGAGGGTGCAGAAGATGATACCTGAAAGAGAAGATTTATGAAACACCTATGAAATACCATATGATGTGAAGTTCTTTCGCGATATGGTCTGTGACATATGTTATCTGTAGTCCAGGGACTAAACTACAAATCCGAAACTGGTTGGTGTCACATCTTCACAAACTTTTTGCAATTATGAATACATCCGGGTCTCTAGGGGTGACCTAATTTTCTTCCCGGGCATATTTGCCGCCATGAATTACATTTAATCTTTATAGTAAAAGTTAAATTACAAGGACATTGTAGCAGTAAGTCTAACGAATTTTTACATTAGCCACACTTTATTAGTTGTATTGGACTTCTATCAGTAGATATTGACTAATCTAAGCGTTTTTTATAATAAACAAGTGACCCCTTATATATATATTAGGAATATAATATATATATATATATATAGTATATATTATATATGTATATATATATATATATTAGCATATCCCAGACACCGGTTGTTTTCGATGTATTCACGTCTTTCTGTGTGGTAGACATTTGCAGAGAAGCTACGTGAGTACAAATTCAGCGCTAGTTGGTAGAGCGCTTGCTTAAGCAATGTGAGAGGTACCGCAAATGAATGCCCGAATTCTCAGTTGACACACCACACAAACACCACAACACACACAACACACCACAACATATATATATATATTATATATATATATATATAATATAATATTATATATATAATATTATATTCCAACCACAATCTGCACGAGCAGGAATGCGACCCAAGGTCAATTCTTAAGCGCAGTTAAACAGTTTTAATTCAGGTTTTTCTTTCTCCTAGACTGGTTACTCAGTATCAGAAAGAGCCAGTCTGCTCTACTTTT
This sequence comes from Doryteuthis pealeii, assembly GCA_023376005.1. Taxonomy (NCBI): domain Eukaryota; kingdom Metazoa; phylum Mollusca; class Cephalopoda; order Myopsida; family Loliginidae; genus Doryteuthis; species Doryteuthis pealeii. The sequence continues at coordinate 20,727,844 of CM042153.1, read as the reverse complement.
ACCATAGCTGGAGGGAGAAATTGATTCATATGTTTCCCCCAGGGTATTAGTTGCTAAGCTCGACACTGCAAATTACCACGTCCATGATTTGAACTCTGGTTGCGCGAGTCCATTTCCTCATGACGTTTAACCATTACACTCACGGCGCTTCCTATATATATATATACATATTGTGATATGGGTAAAATATGGAAATGAATCCCGCAAAATATATGAGTAAAGAAAACAAAGTATCCAGAACAAAGATGAATTCATTTGATGTTGCATGTCAACGGGCTAAACGGTGAATGCGATTTTAAAATGACTGAGTTGGAAATTGGAGTATAGAGGAAAAAGGCTCAGACCATTTATAGATACATGGTTCATTTTGAAAGGTCATGACGTGCATTGGTACCCTCGAGAGAGAAATAAGAATGTTGGTACATCGAATGTGAAATGTCGTAGGACGATATTTTTATAGACACCACTGATTAAAAGACGAGAAGTAAAGTAATGTCTGAATTTTAAGAAAAAACTAGACAGAGACTATAAAAACAAAAAAGAAAAACAAAGTTCCTACGAAGACTAGGTTAGTTGCAAATACTTAATAAAATATTGAATGTATAGGTTAAAATATATCTGCGTACCGATTATATATCATAGATTTGCTTTATATTAATAAACAACACAATACCTTTTTTCTTTATATAATATATATACTATATATTTATATATATATAATATATTATATATATAATAATATAAATTCGACAGGCAATACAATCGTAAAAATAAGACAAAAAATGTTTAATATGTCTAATCGAATTTCAAACGAAGCTTTATCATCAGAATTTATTCAGAAATGACTGCTTGTATGTTTTTTTTTATTGTGTGGTTATAATTTCTCTTCTAATTATCTATTCCTCTCCTTTTTTTTTTCCATCTTTCTTCTCTCCTCCTTTATGAATGGCGCGAATAAATGTAATTCTCTATTCTTTCTCTTCTTTTTTTCTTTCTTAAAAGTTTTTAGAACAACGGCTGAC
>CM042153.1:20709322-20719322 GCA_023376005.1 Doryteuthis pealeii | reverse complement strand
ATACGAATTCCTTCATAATCAACTAATATATGTATATGTGATATTTTGTATATATATATATATATATATATATATATATATATATATATTATATATATATGTGTGTGTGTGTGGTGTGTGTATTTTTGTATATGTATATATATATATATATATATATATGTGTGTGTATTTTTGTATATGTATATAAATATTATATGTGTGTGTGTTATTTTTGTATATGTATATATATATATATAATATGTGTGGTGTGTGTTGTGTATTTTTGTATATGTATATATATATATTATATATTTATATATATATGTGTGTGTGTATTTTTTGTATAATGTATATATATATATGTGTGTGTGTGTATTTTTTGTTATATATATATATTATATATATATATATATATATATATGTGTAGTATTTTATAGTTATATAATTATGATATGTGTGTATTTTTATATATATATATTATTGCATATGTTGTGTAATTTTTGTATATATATATATAGTATATGTGTGTATTTTGTATATATATATATGTATATGTATGTATTTTCGTATATATATATTTGTTATGTATATATATATATATGTATATATATATAATGTATATATAATCAAGATAAACGTAACAAACCGCATTTGGGTATTACAAAATGACGGTTTGTTAAGTTGCTCTTTCTTATTGAAGTATTGCTCTGTATATAATTAATTTATTAGTTATTATACATTGATTTGGTTTTTGTTTTGGTTTGTTTTACGGCATATCAACCTCAGTGGGTCATTTAATGCAGACAAGTTTTGAAATACGAATTCATTCTTAAGTGGTATTCAATTTTTTTATAAACACGTTTTTCTATTTAACCCATGATGGGACTTATTTACTTTGAGCTCTCTTAGTAATTTGTAAATCTTGTATAAATCTATAAGTTTGCATCAACATGAGCATGCTTTGTGGTGTTACAGGAAATATTTAATGATCACAAGTAAAGAGAGCTCAATATAATTGATATATTTAGTTATGGAAACAAATATATAAAGTCAACATAGCTTATTAACAAGGATGGAAAATTGCATACATTAAAAACTGACACCCTACCAAACACTGTGCTACTCATGTGCTGTGTTGGCGTGGACCAGTATCGAAACCTGTAACCTTGCCATTCCTAGGCAGTTGCTGTAGCGACTGAGCTATATATATATATATATATATATATATATATATATGTATATGTATGTATATGTTATATTATATAGATATTTATGTATATATGTATATATATATATATGTATTATATGTATACTATATATATATATATGTATATGTATGAATATGTATATATATATATATATTGTATATGATGTATATATGTATATTATATATATATATATGTATATGTTTATTATGTATATTATATATATGTATATATATATATAGTTATATATAGTATATTATATGATATATGTATAATATATATATGTATAATATATATATATGTATATGTATATTATATATATATATATATTACATAATATATTAATACATACAATATAATATATATATTAATATATACATATACATATATATACATATATACAGTACATATACCATATATATACTATATATACAATATATACTATATATATATATATTATATATATAGTATAAATATATAATGAGGGTCGTTAAGATTTAGAATTGTGGGAAATGGTTCGTAGACTCAAATTCAAGTCATGGGACAAGGCAGTTTACATTTCACATAGTGTTAATACCCCTGGTAAAGTATATATCCGTATTAACTGTCCAACTAATCTGGGCAAATAGTAGGGCGGACTGGGATCTTTGCCTTGACTAGTTAACCAAACTAGGAGCAAAGAAAGTCTGAATTCAAACCTGTCAACTCCGGTTAAGAAATCGATTTTGCATGCGTGGTCATGCCCAGAACAAGAGGAGTGTATTTCCCCGAAATATGAATAATGAACACTTATAATATTCAACTCAGCCTCATTTATTTTCCATTCTTTCATTGCTCCGTAAAAATTAAATAAAATCATTTAATTCCAGATATTTCACAATATATACAAAATTAAGAAACTTAAATGAATAATAATTACAATTTGATAAAGCAAAGTAAAACTAAAACAAAAAACAAAAAAAAGGATTACTATTAAAGTTTATGTTATGAAATGTGACATTACGCAATAACGAAATGATGAACAGTAAACATACATTTCCACATAATTAAATGCATTATGATCGCGTATATGAATTGATGTGTTTCAACTAGTAAATAAATAAATGAAAAAATAAATAATAATTGTCACTTCCCTTATATGCTTTAAAACAATAAATAAATCGCTACTTCTTGAGCAGCGAAAAAACACAAGTCCATTCTCTTGACTACTCAGCGTTCATATATACATGAATATATATATAGTATATATATATATATATAATATATACTATATAATAAAGTTTTATGGGGAAAAATATATATAAGTTTTATGGGGAATAATATATATATTAATATATATATATATATATATATATATATATATATATATATATATTATATATATATATATATAGGTTCTGGGGAATATATATATTGTGTGTTGTAGGGAATACTTTCGTATCTGCATCTCTTCAGGAAAAATTGAATGAAATATCTCAACGATTGAATTTTTGCGAACGAAGAAAAACAAAACATTGTGTTGTCAGAAGGAATTTAAAATCAGTCAAATAAAAAAAGAAATTCAAACAGGAATTTTTTTTTTTTTGCTTTTTCTTAAATTCTGCTGGTTGCGATAGAGATCATTGTCTTCATTATATTTAAGTAATTTCAATTGTCAACATTTCTGATGGCACTCGTCTGAAGTAGGTCAGATGAAAGAAATCTCCGGAGACTAAAAAAAGAAATTGGCTTTTGTATGTATTTCCTGAAATTTATTAATAAACTTTTTTTCACACACACACACACCACACACACACACACACACACACACACAGCACACATATACATATATAATATATATTTAATATATATATATATATCATATATATATTATATATGCTAAAGAAGATAACTTAGAGGAATACAAATATTTAGTTTATTGCAATATTGATGGTTGATGCAAGTTATAACCGAAAAGGTCGGTGTTATAATGATATAAAGGTGCTCAGAGCGGATTTAGTATTAAGGTGTATATAGAAATAACCAATTGGAATTTCACCATAAGGATCCTCAGGGTTAAATTGCAATTGGCCTGTAATGTAATTAATATCTTGATTAATTTCGTCTAATTAACCCTGAAGACCTTATGGGGAAATTCGAATAGGTTATTTCTATATAACCTTAATATTAATATATATATATGTCTCCTGAAGGCTTTTTTTTTGTTTAAGGAACATACAATTCGTACTAAGATATTCCTTGATTTTAGGATTGAATTATGTTTTTAAAAAAATCCATTTAAATTGGTTCTTAATTTAGTCGTAATTTGCAATTAAGTAACATGAAGCAGGGTGCGATACCATGCCAATTTCATAAGAGATTAACAGGTTTGTATTTTTCTTCTCCTAGACTGGTTTACCTACCATGGTTAAAGAGTCCAGTCTTGCCCTGCTTTTTTACCCATACGCTGCAGCTAGAATTGGATTCAGAGCTTTCTGAAGGGTATTACGGCAATGTGAAAATGCCAACAGCTTCGTCCAGAAATTGAAACTCCCTGTTGATGAGTTAATTTTCCTGCGAATAATAATATGTGTGTTAGGTTATAGGAGAGTTATAAGATCATAGATAATCTGATATCCTTCTGATGCGAATTAAAAAGGATCCTTCGCTTGATGTAGGCCATCTAGTACTAACTAGTATGATGCATGACTTCGGAATATAAAAGAAATGCTTACTTTCTCTAACAAATAATCAAATACAAAACAAGGAATTCTGGGTAATGCTGGGGAATAAGGACTAATTCAAAATGATATTCTCTATACTCCTAACACGTGGGAATACAAGTGTTAGCCGACGCAGCAGATTTTACATTCACATATTGTTAGACACTGGATTGCCGTCTAGGACCTGCTGGAAGAATTAAGACGTGTCGTAAGTGATATTATCATATAGGCGCAAACAGGTAGAAACACAGCACGCACCGTCCAGCAAAGGTCCACGTTCATCCACTCAGTATAGACACTGGATGCCGTATAAGAACCTGCAGGAGGATTAAGGACGTACTCGTAAGTGATGTTATCCTATGGACTCCTAGCACGTAGAAAACGCAGCTCCACACCGTCCAGAAAAGTCTAAGTTCATCACAGCTCAGTATAGCCTGTATGCCGTCTAGGAGAACCTGCTGGAGAAATTAAGGACCTGCTCGTAGTGATGTTAATCGTTATGGACTCATAACACGTAGAAAACAGGCGTCACGTCCAGAAGGTCCAAGTTCAATCAGCTCTGTATAGACACTGGATGCAGTCTAGAGAACCTGCTGGATGAATTAGGAAGTCCTCGTAAGTGATGTTATCCTATGGACCCTACACTTCAGAAACCAGAAGTCCACCGTCCAGCAAAATCTACGTTCATATCGCTCATATAGACACTGGATGGTTAGAGAACTCTGGAGAATAAGGGAGTGCTCGTAGTGATGTTATCTTATGGACTGCCACACGTAGAAAACCAGCGTCCACGTCCAGCAAAATGTCTACGTTCATCAGCTCAGTATACGACACTGCGCCGTCTTAGAGAACGCTCTGCGGAGAATTAGTACGTGTTGAATGACGACATATTATATGGATTATTCAACATGTAGAAACACAGCGTGCAACGTCATCAGACGTCCTAGATTTTTATTAAATCTGTATGGACCCTGGATGCAGTATACAGAACTTGTCTGGGGAATGAAAGCGAGAATAGAGGAAGATAATGAAGTCCGTGCTGTCAGGCAGTCGATGAGTGATGATGATGTATAAAAGAATATGAGCTATGTACACTATGAGAAGTAGGAAGTGTAGCTTTAAATATTCAGTACCTGAAGTTCGCAATTGCCGATTTCCTTTGGTTTCATCCTTGGCTGAGTGCAATCAATTCTACAACAGCCGTCCGTTAGCCGTATTTTTATATCTTTCATTCAAACATTTTCTTTCATTTTTTTTTTCTTTCTTTCATTTCTTTCACACTTTCTTCTTTCCTTTCTGACCATCTTCATTCTGTTCCCTGAAAGGAATTTTATCTCCTGGACAATTTCACTAGGCGAGCGAACCGAAAACGAACCAGAAAAAAATCTGAACCTAGCTACATAAATTAAGTATTCATATAAACGATTAGTAATTAATGTATATTCACCGAGCTTTTTTTTTTTTTGAGGAGGGGAGTATTTTTGGTATCCTAACTATTTCTCGTAAATTCCTACCTAAAATAAACTGAACGCCTCATTTATTGTCGTGTTTTTGCAATAAATGTTTTATTTTCTGTCCCGTTATTTTAACAATACTACAATACATTTTCTTTGTTTAATTTTAATATTCATCAATGTTTATAATATTCTAAAAGTTTTTTATTTTGTGAGAATGGTTAGTTTTAAAGTGGGGGCTCGTTTTAAACAATTTTAGTCTAATTGGATCCTCCTAACGTAATTTTGTTTTTTGTCGACGATGGTTAAATCTGACGTTTTTATTTTTTAGAGTACCAAAGCACAAAAAAAAAAAAAAAAAAAGAAAGAAAAGAAATAACAACAACAAGGAGCCACTTTAAAACTACCATTCTGCACAAATAAGCACTTTTTTAGAAATATAACTTAAAGTGATATTAAAAATAAGAAAAATATATTTAGTATTTAAAATAACGGGTGCAAGAAAATAAAACATTCATTAAAACACGGACATAAATGAGAGTTCAGTTTACATTTATGGTAGGAATTTACGAGGAATAGTTAAGGATTACCGAAAATACTCCTCCCTCTCCAAAAAATAAAGCTCAGTGATATACATTAATTATCTAATCGTTTTTATGAATACTTTAAAATTTATGTAGCCTAGGTTAGATTTTTTCTTTTCTGGTTCGTGTTTCGGTTCGCTCGGAGAGAAATTGTTTCTATACATTTTATACTTAAAAAAAAGAAGTAAGATGATTTCTTAGAGATTCATCTTGCATACCAAGTTGTTCTGTATTGTTGGATTTAAATCGACAATATTGTTGGATTGGAGAAATATTTTGTTTTTGAATAGTATTATTCTCTTTGGCATATGTCGCAATTCTGTTTGCTGATGCCAGCCTTTCAAGATCGTTTAAGAAGTTCATCAATTATAAGGCATATCATTACGATTCGATGGAAAAATTTCAGTTCTTTGAACGGGTTTCCAATAATTTTAACTAGCTCCTTCTTTGCTGTGTCACTCTCTATACTAACGCGATCTAACAATACTATAATAATATATATAGTTATTATATATATACCCATATATATATATAAATGCAGGAAGAATGGCATAAAGAAAAGCAAGAGTACGAATGGATAATAAAAGATTGAATTTAATCAATATCACTTAACATGTGTTTCGGTCATTTATCTTTGTGTACACGAGTTCAAACTATTATTAATCATTAATAAAACAAATGAAATGATATAATAATAATAGAAAAATGTTAACATATTCAGTACGACAGAAATTCGACTTCTACCGAAGAGCAAATTTTTCAAAATAAATTTACTTGATGAAGGTCGTTTCTTCTTGTGTACGGAATATTTTAGCATTTTCTATTATTAATTATATCATTTCATTTGTTTATTTGATGATATAATAGTTTGAATTGTGTACACAAATATAAACTGAGCGAAACACATGTGTAAGTGATATTGATTAAATTCATCTTTTATTATCCCTTCTGTACTTTCTTTTCTTTATTCATTCTTCTCATATTGTTCGGTTCAAATTCCCAAATTTCCATATTTTACATATATATAAATATATTATGAACGGTTTCACATCTCTCCTGATGAGCCCATGCATTTGTAAACTCCTTTGTTTTTTCAATCATATTTATATATATGTAAAAATGGAATTTGAATTTGAATCCGACAATATGAGGAAGAATGAATAAAGAACAGAAATGTACAGAAGACATATAAAAGATGAATTTAATGCAATATACTTACACATGTCGTTTCGGTCAGTTTATATTTGTGTAGACAATTCAAAACTAATATATCATCAATAAAACAATGAAATGAATAATAATAATAATAGAAAATGTATAAATATTCCGTACAACAGAGAAATTCGACCTTATAGAGTGAAATTTATTTGAAACAATTTCTCTCGGATGAAGGTCGAATTCTGTCTTACGGAATATTTTACAATTTTTTCTATTATATTAATATCATTTCTTTGTTTATTTTAATGATATAATAGTTTGATCGTGTACACAAAATAAACTGACGCGAAACATGTGTAAGTGATATTGATTAAATTTCTCTTTATTATCATTCTGTACTTTCTTTTCTTATCGGCATTTTCCTCATTTATATATAATATATAATATATATATTTTATATATATATATATAGTTGTAGATCGGTTTAGTAATGAGAGTGAACAGGCAAAGAGGACGCTAGTAAAATATTGAAACCCGTTTCAAAGAACTGAAGATTTTTCCCACTCGCCGATCGTAATGCCATATGCCTATATATTGATGGAACTTCTTAAACGATCTTGAAAGGGCCTGGATCAGAACAGAATTTGGACATATGACAAAGAGAATTAATACCTATTCAAACAAAAATATTTCTCCAATCAACAATATTGTCGATTTAATAGCGCGACAGACATGTGAAGCGTAGTGAGAGCGTAAGAATAGTATACAGAAACAACTGGTATCAAATGATTCTAAAGAGATCATCTTACTCTTTTTTTCTCCAAGTATACGATGTTAGAAAATTTCTCTGAGGCCGAGCAGACCGAGACCCACCCGAAAACGAAGATCAGAAAAAATCTACCTAGTCTACATAAACTCTAGATATATACATACAACGATTAGTATTAATGTATATCTTATCACTGAGCTTAAATTTTTTTGGAGGAGTGAGAGGGAGTATTTTCGGTAATATGCAGGAGACTTGGAACTATTTCCTCGTAAATTCTACATATAATAAGACTGAACTCTCATTTTATGTCGTGTTTTTGCAATGAATGTTTATATTCTTGCATCCCGTTATTTTAAATACTAAATATAGAGGTATATATTCTAGTCGTATTGATTTTAATATTACACTTTAGATGTTAATAGTTCTAAGAAAAGGTTATTTGTGAGAGATGGTTTTAGTGGTTTTAAAATGGACACTCCTTTTGTATTGTTGTGATTATCTTTTTTCTTTTTTGGTAGATAGTTAGTATATGAGATTGTAGTATTTGAGTACTAGTCGGAGATTAGCGGCACAAGCTGTATATAGGTGACAGGTGTAGTGTGTGTGAAGTGAAGAAGCGCATGTGTAAAAACGCAGACCCACTTATAAAACTACATTCTCACAAATAAAAAAAACTTTTGAATAATAACATTGAGTGAATATTAAATAAACAAAGAAAATGTATTTTAGTATTGTAACTAACGGGTACACAGAAAATAAACATTTATTGCAAAGACACGGACCATAAAATGAGGGTTCAGTTTTATTTTTGGTAGGAATTTACGAGGAAATAGTTAAGGATTACCAAAATACTCCTCCCTCAAAAAAAAAGAAGCTCGTGAATATACTTAATTACTAATCGTTTATATGAATACTTTAATTTATGTAGGCTAAGGTAGATTTGTTTTTCTGGTTCGTTTCGGGTTCGCGGCATGAAATTGTTCAGGAGATAAAATTTCCTTTCAGGGGAACAGATGTGAATGGTCAGAAAGAAAGAGAAAAGTGAAGAAATGAAAGAAAGAAAAAAAAAATGAAAGAAAATGTTGAGATGAAAGATATAAATTGACGGCTAACGACGGCTGTGTAGGAATTGTTGGCCTCAGCGCAATGGCATGTAAAGCCAAAGGAAATGTTGGCAATGTCGAATCTTCAAGTACTGAATATTTAGCTACACTTTCCTACTTCGTACTATATAGAGTGGATGACATAGTCTATTCCTTTTATACATCATCATCATCATCACTGCTGACAGCACGATTCATTTATCTTCCTCTATCTCTCTTCATTCCCCAGACAAGTTCTGTATACGGCATCCAGTGTCCCATACAGATTTAATAAACCCAGAACGTGTGATGATCGGTGGCACGCTGGTGTTCTACATGTTGATAATCCATATAATATCGTCTTACGAAACACGTACTTAATCTACTCAGCAGGGTTCTCTAGACGGCATCCCAGTGTCTATATGAGTCTGATGAACGTAGGACTTTTGCTGGACGGTGACGCTGGTTTTCTACGTGTAGGAGTCCAATAGATAACGATCACTTACGAAGCACGCTCCTTAATTCTCCAGCAGGTTTCTCTAAACGGCATCCAGTGTCTATACTGAAGCTGATGAGTAGATTTTGCTGGACGTGGACCTGGTTTTTCTATCTGTGTAGGAAGTCCATAGGATAACATCACTTACGAGGACGTCCTTAATTCTCAGCAGGTTTCTCTAGACTGCATCCATGTCTATACAAGAGCTGATGACCGTGGACCTTTTGCTGGACGTGAACGCTGGTTTTTCTATCGTGTTCGAGTCCATAAGATACATCACTTACGAGCAGTCCTTATTCTCCAGCAGGTTCTTAGACGGCATACAGGTGTCTATACTGAGCTGACTGACGTAGCACTTGCTGGACGGTGACGCTGGTTTTTTCTACGTGTAGGATCGCATAGGATAACATCACTTACAGAGTACAGTCTTCAATCTCCTGCAGTTCTCTAGACGCATCCAGTTGTCCCTCTACTGAGTTGATGAACTGGACCTTTGCTGACGGTGGTTGCGTGTTTACCTGTTTTGCGCCTATATGATAATATCTACTTACGAGCACGTCCTTAATTCTCA
>CM042153.1:20696822-20699322 GCA_023376005.1 Doryteuthis pealeii | reverse complement strand
GCTGACATCCGGTAAGATGTTGCAATGTGTTGCAATGTGTTTCAACCGTGTGAGCATGTCATAATTTCAAAAACAAAAATGAACAAATAAATAAAAACCGTTAAAAGAAAAATTTTTTTTACATACTTAGCTTTTGTTTCGCTTTCACCTTTCATTAACCTAATCAAATGCAAAAATAAGGACAACAATTTTTCAGTTAAGATAGAGGCTATAATACGCAACATTGGTAATCTCAGAATTAGAGAAAGTGTATTAATAGCTAAATTAGGTCCTAATATAAACAATAGATTAGAATTAAACACAGAATACATAATTAACTAAATTTACACGTTCCATATATAGGTTTTAGTTTATTTAGTACACATGTTCTCTCATATATATATAATTTTCCCTATCATAAATTTTAAACCTACCAACTATCAATAGATTAGAATTAAACTCAGAATACACGGTTAACTAAATTTACACGTTTCATATATAGCCTTTTTTTTTTTTTTTTTTTTTTAAATTAAAATTAAATATATATATATATATAGTGATGGGATGATTGAGAATGAAAAGAAGATAATAGAGAAATATAAAAAAATTAATTACGATTAATTTAACAATATTGACATACTTATTAACTCCTTTACATGACATTATTTCTTTAAACCATGACACTATTTCTTTAAACCATAATACCCTCTTAGGATTACGATCAGTCTAGAACTATTAATAAATATTTAAGGAAAAGTGGGAAAAAAAATAATAAATAAGAATAAATAATAACAACAAAAGAATGAAAAAAAAATAGTTAAATAAAATATAATTGAAGCAAAACATTATGCCTTTTGTAATTCAAATATTTGATTTATGATATTTAATCTATTTGAAATTTAAGGGGAGAATGGTATCTTTTATTTTTATTGTTTTGAATTTTGCATCAATCCTAATATGTAATTATTATATGATATTTTAATATATAATTAATATAATATTTAATCTATTTAAGTTTAAAAGAAAAAGAGAAAAAAGTACCCATAAAAGATATTTTCTTAAAAAAAAAAAAAAGAATAAAAAAGAATCATTTATTTTTTCTATCAATACTAATACATAATTTAAGATAATCTTTTATTTACTTATTTACTATAAAAAAATAATTTAAATTAGAGAACAAAGGGGATAAAGGAGAAAAAAAAAAAGAAAAAGAAGAGAAATAACTATTAATAAACTTTCTCTAATTCTGAGATTACCAATGTTGCGTATTATAGCCTCTATCTTAACTGAAAAATTGTTGTCCTTATTTTTGCATTTGATTAGGTTAATGAAAGGTGAAAGCGAAACAAAAGCTAAGTATGTAAAAAAAAATTTTCTTTTAACGGTTTTTATTTATTTGTTCATTTTTGTTTTTGAAATTATGACATGCTCACACGGTTGAAACATATTGCAACACATTGCAACATCTTACGGATGTCAGCCTTGTTCTCAACAAACTTTTAAGAAAGAAAAAAAGAAAGAGAGAAAATAGAAATTACAGTTATTCGCCCATTCATAAAGGAGGAGAAGAAGAAAGAGAGGAAAAAAAGGAGAGGAAAAGGAAAATAAGAGAAATTATAACCACACAAATAAAAAAAAACATAAGCACGTCATTTCTGAAATAAATCTCTGATGATAAAGCTTCGCTTTGAAATCGATTAGACATATAAACATCTTTTTGTCTTATTTTTTACGCATTGTATTGCCTTCGAATTTTTATTATATATATAATAATATATATATATATATATATATATATATATATATATATATAAAGAAAAAAGTATTGTTCTGTTTATTAATATAAACATAATCTATGATATAAATACGCAGATAATATTTAACACATTCAATATTTATAAGATTTGCAACTAACCTAGTCTCGTAGGAACTTTGTTTTCTTTTTGTTTTTATTCCTTCTATTTTTCTCTAAAATTCAGACATTACTTTTCTCGTCTTTTAATCAGTGGTGTCTATAAAAAATACGTCACACATTTTCAACATCTCGTGTACCAACCATGTCTTTATTTTCGTCTTCGAGTGTACCAATCACGTCATGACCTTTCAAAATGAACCCTGATCTATAAATGGTCATGAGCCTTTTTCTCTATACTCATTTCCAACTCCAGTCATTTAAAAACATCCATCACCGTTTAGCCGTTGACATCAACATCAAAATGAATTCATCTTTGTTTGGATCACTTTGTTTTTCTATTACCATATATTTTCGGATTCATTTCCATATTTTACTCCCATACACATATGTATATATATATAGGAAGCGCGTGGTGTAATGGTTAAAGTCATGGGAAATGGACTCGCCAACCAGAGTTCAAATCATGGACGTGGTAATTGCATTTCACTTAGCACTAATACCCTTGGGAAACATATGAATCCAATTCTCCCTCCAGCTATGGGTAAATAGTAGAGCAGACTGGGCTCTTTATCGATGACTAGGTAACCAGTCTAGGAGAAAGAAAAC
>CM042153.1:20674322-20691822 GCA_023376005.1 Doryteuthis pealeii | reverse complement strand
CTCCTCTACCCGACAAAGCACGGGTATCTGCTGTTAGTACATATATAAAGGGTAGTTGTATGTATGTGTATGTCCTGATGGAACTATGAAAATAAAACAATTAAAGACAAATTAGATTATATATATATATATATATATATATATATATATATATATATAGAGAGTTTCATAATTTGCTTGAAGCATTGTGTATGTATTGGTTAGGAGTTGATTTAGAAGCTATCACAATGCAGTTTGGAATAAATAAAAAATAATAATACGGTAACAATGGTGTTGTGTGTTGACCTGTATTTTTATTATTTCTTGAATTTTCGAGGTAATACCTCTTTATTAAAAGAATTGAACTGAAGCAGTACAGCTATGGCATTTCTTCCTAAATTAATTTTTTTTTTTTTTGAAAATGACGTTATTTTTTAAATAACTGTATTCCGTGTGAGCGTGAATGCGTTTATTTTTTTTTTTTTGTACGTGTGCGTATGTTGTAATGCGCGTGACATTGAAAATGCGTGTTGGTTGTGACGTTAAGACTGTATCCTAGCGCGGGATTTTGTACGTGGGTATGTGCGAATGAAAAAGTGTATTTGTGTTTTGTGACGTTTCCTGTTGGATTTTACATCAATTTATCATTTAATATTATTAATTTATATTATTATTATTAATATTATCATATTTATTGTTTATTTACTTATTTATATCTAATTCAATTTATCTTTTTATATTTTATAATATTTTTAAATATATATATATATATATATATATATATATATATAATTTATTTATTTAATTTTTCCTTAACAACTAGTATGCAATGGCTTGTGTGTATATATATATATATATATATATATAATATATATATATATGTGTGTGTGTGTGTGTGTGTGTGTGTGTGTGTAAATGTCACCAGGGCTTGGTTTTTGAGCCAAAATAATGAAGGTTTGATTATATTTGTGAAGATAATTAAGAAATAAAATGTAAATGATAACAGCATAGAATTTCTTTTTCATTTAAGATTTTAAATATTAGACATTAATTTTTCTTTTTAGAGTGGCTGAATCAACGCAAGGTCTTTTTTTTACATAGGGATTTTAATGGGACATCCTGCGAGGATCCAACTCGTGATTCATTAATAATGGATCTACGAGACTAACATGTTTTACTATCCCCTCTCTATCCAGGCGACGCTGGGTAGTCGCTTCTAGTTTGAACTAAAGGAAAAATGGGAAAGATTTGTTTTATTTTATCAGATTGCAGTCGAGAATTTTGAAAAAAAGGGCGCCATTCTAAATTCACCCAAAATCTTGCATCTCTTCTGTTGTCAGGAGGTGGAAAGATACACAGATGAAAGGTGTGCTTAACACATTTATTAAGCTCCAGCATCCTGTGCCGAGCGGATACATACAAAACACAGAACAAATAAGTACAAACAATTAACAAGACGAACTCACACTAAAAGAGGAGGGTCAGTTCGGTACAGTCAACGCAGCAAAGTCAGTCTGAATATTATTCAGCAAGTTAATCTACTTTAATTGTTGGCTATTTTATAGCCACGAGCCGTCCTTCTGCTACAGTGCCGAAGGGGTGTTAATTACTCTACAAGAAATTCTAGCAAACATATAGCAATGTTAGTTCGCCCTTATAATCTTACCAGGATTTTACAAGTATGAACACACGCACTTATATATATATATATATATATATATATATATATATATATATATATATATATATATATAAGATAGGATGGATGTAGTAGAAATCGACAGTATGAGGTAGGTAAAAGGATATTGAACAAGAAATGATAACTCAAAACTAAGAGTTGAAACGTTTCGTCCGATTTATACGGACATCCTCAGTCAAAGCCCTTCACTTCCGCTACTAACTCACCACTCTCACCAAATTCACTTGTACTTGCACGTAATTTTGCTTTCAATAAAAAATGATTTGACCGATGATGTCGTATAAATCGGACGAAACGTTTCAACTCTTAGATTTGTTTTGTTATCATTTCTTGTTCACTATCCTTTTACCTACCTCATATATTATATATATATATATTATATATATATATATATATATATAATATATATAAGTGCGCGCGTGTATATATATATATTAGTAGAGGAAAATGTTGAGGGTCTATCATGGTTTCAATCTAAATGATCTCGTCAGGACACTACCCTACGCTTAACGAAGTCGATGTAATTACTTAGTTAAACTTAGTTGCATTTCTTTTCGGATAATAACGGTTGAACGCTACGTTAGTTGATATTGTTCTCTTAATTTTCGCGTGCGGTTTACTCTATTTGTGTATTTATTACTAAGTTATTTCTCTATTGTTATTAATTTAATTATAATTACTAGCAAAATAAATAAAAATTTAAAAATTTAAAAAAATTTTGAAAGATATTGCTTGAGGAGGTGGAAGTTAAAAATTAAATGTCGGAGAGTTTGAACCATAAATCATGAAATCAAATTTATTAAAGGAGTAAAAAAAATAAACCAATTTGAAATCGAAACTAAGTTCTATTAACTTTGAATATCTATTAAAATAAAACAAACTATATATAAATATATGATACTGTGGATGTATCTATTAAAACTTGTTTTAAAAAACAATGAGGACTGTCTAATGTTGCATGCTCAAATTTTGAGTGTATTTATTCTATGTTATGACGATTTCGGGTATAGTGACGTAAGCAGTGACGTAGTTTTTGTTACAGACAAAAACCAGGAGCTAATCTCCATTATTAATAGAAATCTCCATTATTAATAGATAGATAATAACTAGTAAAAGCAGTTAAAATTTAATTCTAATTATATTTAAGGGTTGAATATTACTAATTTATAGTTTTTCATTGTTATTATAATATATATATAATATATATATATATATTATATGTGTGTGTGTGTGTGTGTGTGTGAGTGTGTATATGCGTGTTGGTTATAGATAGTCGGTCTTCAAAGCCTGACTTCCTAACTCAGCGCATTAGTAGCACAGCTTGAATCTGTGCGGTAAAGTGGGGAGTTGATAGTAGTCGTGGCGCTCCACCTCAAAAGCCCTTGTCTACCGTTAGAAAACGGAATAGACTCCCTTGCTATCTGTCTGGTAGCCACAATAGGCCTCTTCGCCAAACTTTACTCTCTCTCTCTCTCTCTCTCTCTCTCTCTCTCTCTCTCTCTCTCTCTCTCTTATATATATATATATATATATATATATTTACCAACCCCTCCGCACGAGCAGGATACGACACAAGGTTAATTTCTTAAGCGGAGTTCAACAGGTTTGAATTCAGAGTTTTCCTTCTCCTAGACTGGTTACCTAGCCATGGTTAAAGAACCCAGTCTGCCCTGCTATTTACCCATAGCAGGCGGGAGAGTAGGATTCATACCTTTCCCAAGGATATTAGCGCTAAGTGAAATGCAATTAATACGTCCATATCCCATGACTTTTACCATTACACCACGCGCTTTCTTATATATACTAGCAAATATATGCACCCTCCGGGTGCAAGTATTTAAGTTTTAATGTAATAAAATATCATATTAAATTAGAAAGGCTAATGAAACTAAATAAGAATGCAGATAAAAATATTTGAAACAGAGGGGGGTATAATCGAAATATAGAACAACTGAAACTTACTCTTCCATCACTCTCGTCTTTCATTGTTATTTATTCTAATTTAAGTATTTAGTTAAAAGAGGAAGTATAGAATAAAATGACACTTATTTTTCCTGTTAATGGATTTCATTTAAGATGTATTGAAGAGATTTTTGCTTATATTCATTAAAATAAAAACCAAACAGTTAGAAATCAATAATACTAAGCACATATTTATTAAATTCGATTTTTTTATATCAATATGCAAATTAGCCTTCCCCTTCACACTGTAAACCGCTATTTTGTTGTATATATAAATACAATTGCATGTTATTAGTATGTAGATATAGTCAACAGTATTAATAATGTAAAACAATTTTATTAATAATAGAGGTTAAAATAAAAATAAAATCATTGAGAATGTGGTGTCAATAGCTAAGGGAATTGTAACTTGAGTAGTGATATAGTTTCGGTTACAGACAAAAAAGCACACAATCTCCATTATAATAAGATATATATAGGGTGTGCCAAAAGTAGAGTTACAGTTATTTCATTATATGTTTCACCTTCTCAATCACGTTTTAGTGCCAGATTGTTTTGGACAGATACGAAGATTGTTGCAAGTTTGAAAGTGGACACTTTGAGCAATTGAGAGATTAAATGTTCAATGTAAATTGTCTAATATGTATATATAATGTATGTAAATATATGTAAATAAATGTCTAAATTTCTAATAAAGGTAAAATGTTTAAGTGCTAACTGTAACACTACTTTTGGCACACTCTGTGTGTGTGTTTAAAAAAATAAAGGAAAGAAAAATTCTGTATTTTGACTGTTTTAATTTCAAATATCAAATATCTTGCCCTGGCGACGGCCGTTTCTCTATATACTTAAATTTTATACTTTTCTATCATTATTTTATTTTGTATTTTAAATGAAAAATAGATGAAAAACTGAGAAGCCCATCATTTGAAAAAAGAAAAACTTTCCAATTACGTCTTTAAAAAGCATAGATCACTTTGCCCTTGGGTAACAACTGCTGAAAAATATATTTGATATTACTCCGCCCAGTCGGTGAGGCTTTAGAATACACGAACTGCAACTCTGAAAAGGAGTATGATCCCCCCCCAATGGGGCCACCTGTTGGCCGTGGGTGGCAACCTGTGATGCTTAAGGATGAACCACTAGTGGCTGAGCAGATCCCCAGGTGAGATGAGCAGTCAGGCGAGATGGGCGGTCGAAGAGATACTCTCCGATCAATCAGCTGGTCACGTCAAGCCCTAGCATTATATACGATTGCCCTAACCCTCTTGCATTTAATACAAGTCGCAACCCCTTTTATTATATATATATATATATATATATATATATATATATATTTACCAACCCCCTCCGCACGAGCAGGATGTGACATTAGGTCAATTTCTTAAGCGGAGTTTAACAGGTTTGAATTCAGAGTTTTCCTTCACCTAGACCGGTTGCCTAACCTAGGTTAAAGAGGTCAGTCTGTCCTACTATTTACCCATAGCTGGAATGGAGAGTAGAATTCATACCTTTCCCAAGGGTATTAGCGCTAAGTGCAATGCAATTACCCCGTCCAGGATTTGAACTCGGGGCGACGAGTCCATTTCCTATGACTTTAACCATTACACCACGCGCTTCCCTTTTATCATATGACGTTAAACTCCTATGGAGTAGTCCTTCATCATCATTACTCCAGATTCCGATTTTGGTTGTGAGTGGTAGTACCTGTTTGTGTCCCATCTATGGGTTAAATAGATCCAAATTATTTCTCTGAATTTCTGAAAAGAGGTTTGATAATTAGTATTATTCGGACTATCGTGTCCTCAGATAACAATGAAGATGAGGACAATAGTTCGAATAATACAAATAATACTAGATCCAAATTAGTTCTAAAAATGTGTTTAGAAAACAAATTGACTTTAAAAGAAATTGAGTACCCATCAAGAATGAGTAAAACAAAATGTCTTCGGCATAAAATGACCAAATGAGTTGACATAACCTAAAAATCCAACCAACCAACTTATTTTACTCAATGGTCCGCTGGAATGGCAACGTCCATTTATTTGATAAGTGCCAACCTTTAGAATTTTGATTAGATTTGATAAAAGTCATTTATCTCAGAAATATGTGAAAATAACTTGTTTTCACTGTGTATTAGCGCTAATTAAAAGAAAGAAAATGTGTAGAAACGCTTTAAACCAATAAAGTAAGGGTCCAACTGTTTGTAATAAATTTATATACTGTTTTAAAATATCTAATAAGTGTTAAGTTTGAAACTTTTAGGAAAACTTAAAAATGGAGTATTTTCAAATGTTCAATTTGCACGTCCAGCGCTAAACTTTTTGTTTGTGTTTGTGCTTATTAAAAATGAAAACTTTGGTAGAAATATCTAAGACTAGTAAAAGACATTTTCCTTTTTCTTTTGAATCTCTAAATTCCAGATGATTTTGTGTGTCTCATTTTCTAGGGCGGATTCTGGTTTGTGCATTTCCCATTTGATTGTATTCTAAAAATCTAATTTCTTGTTCAGTTCCCACTAGATCACATTTCTCGCCCAATCGTGCCTGTTTATTATTACTATCCTTATGATTACCATCATCACAATTGCTATCATATCATCATTATTACCATCATCATAATTACTATCACTATTATTACTATCATTATTACCATCACACCATCATTACTATTACCATCATCACTACTATTATTACTATCATTATTACCATCATCATTACTATTATTCTATCATTATTACCATCATCACTACTATTACCATCATCATTACTATTACTACTGTCATTATTACTATTTACTACTATCATTATTACCATCATCATTACTATTATTATATTATTACCATCATCATTACTATTACTATCATCATTACATTATTACTATCATTACTATATACTATCATTATTACCATCATTACCATCATTACTATTACTTACATTACTATCATACTATTACTACTATCATTTTACCATCATCATTACTATTACCATCATAATTACCATCATCACTATACTACTATTTCTACTATCATTATTACCATCATTACTATTACTATATCACTACTATTATTACTATCATTATACCATCATCATTACTATTACAACTATCATTATTACTATCATCTTTGTTGTTGATACAGATGAAACTATCCGAGTGTAATCATATTTGGGCGATCGTTCTCCAAAATTAACCTGAATGCAACTTTTGGTGAACCAAATAGAAAGATTTTCACTAACAGGAGACAAAAAAAACGAGAAAAATAAATTTTCCTTTTTCTTTAGGATTTTAATCAAAATTTGCATCCAATAAAAAACGATTTCATTTCATTCTATTTTGGATTTCTTTTTTAAGAAACGTTGGATACGTTGAAGAGATTTTTTGATTGCCGATCACATTTTCTTTTCACTTGATATTTTCACTTGATACGACCCTAATTGGATGGGAGGGGAACAAATCTTGTAATCAATGAATAATGAATGAATGAAAAGAAACATTTTTTTAAAAATTAAAGGTGTTAAAAACTTTTCAAAAAGTGAAATACAAAAATAAAAATTAAATGTTTTGATAAAAGATGATGAGCAAGATTGAAAAAAGAAAACATTAAATTTTGAAAGATTTTAAAAGATATCAGAAGAAAGGGCAGGACAGAAATACAGGAAAAAGAAAGAAAAGGAAAAGAAAAACAAAAAACAAAGAAAAGGAAAAGAAAAAGAAAGGAAATAAAG
This sequence comes from Doryteuthis pealeii, assembly GCA_023376005.1. Classification (NCBI taxonomy): domain Eukaryota; kingdom Metazoa; phylum Mollusca; class Cephalopoda; order Myopsida; family Loliginidae; genus Doryteuthis; species Doryteuthis pealeii. The sequence continues at coordinate 20,684,457 of CM042153.1, read as the reverse complement.
AAAATGAAAGAAAATAAAGAAAATAATGAAAAAGAAAATAATGAAAAAAGAAAGGAATGAAAAAAGGAATGAAAAAAGGAAAAAAGAAAGAAAAATGAAAAAGAAAATGAAAAAAAGAAAAAAAATGAAAAAAGAAAGGAATGAAAAAAGAAAAATAATGAAAAAAAGAAAGGAATGAAAAAGAAAGAATGAAAAAGAAATGAATGAAAAGAAAATAATGAAAAAAGAAAATGAAAAAGAAAATGAATGAAAAAAGAAATAAATGAAAAAAGAAAATGAAAAAAATGAATGAAAAAAGAATGAATGAAAAAGAAATGAAATGAAAAAAGAAAGGAATGAAAAAGAAAGGAATTAAAAAAGAAAGGAATTAAAAAAAGGAATTAAAAAAGGAATGAAAAAAAAGGAATGAAAAAAGAAAGTGAAAAAAGAAAATAATGAAAAAGAAAATAATGAAAAGAGAAAGGAATGAAAAAAGAAAATAATGAAAAAAGAAAGGAATGAAAAAAAGAAAAGAATGGAAGAATATAACACGAGAAAAAATGAAAGAAGGAAAAGTAGGAGTCAATAGTAATATCAGCAAGCAACAAAGAAAAATAACATAAACATGAAGGAAAAAATGAAAGAAAGATTTGACTTTATAAAACTTTAGAATGAAACAAATAAAGAAACGATAAAAATGGCTGAAAAGAAAATGAAAGAAAAAAATGACTTAAAAGGAAAATATTAATTTCCACAAAACAAAAAAAAAAATCTGAATGAATAAATGAATGGTAGAATGAAATCAAAGCAGGAAAAAAAGAAAGAATTAAGACACAAATAATATCGAAAGCAAAAAGGGACGACAAAGTCAGATATGAATGATTTTGTTAAGTGTTTTCATGATAAATTGAGTTTCCAATCGAGAACATTGGAAATCTTTCTGGCAAATGATTGCTCTCGATCTTGAGTATCAACTTTGTTAAGGAGCGGACATGTTACGTATTCATTTATTGGTCAGGTACGGAATAAAGCTCTCACTCACTGGTGGACACTAATTGGATCTAAAATACCTAAATTCCACATGTTTATTATTTTACTCCATAAATGTTTTTAACACCCACCTTAACTGGTGGTTTATTGGAGGATGAGAGACAGCAAGTCTTCCCAGGTCTCCAGGACTGAGTATTCTAAATGATTTTAACAATGCTGTTTAGATAGTCTCTATTCTAAATTTGGATTTCAAATTCCTTCAGACTCTTTTCCAAAAGAAGGGGTAGGGCTTGTCTCCTCTCTCTTAACTTAACTATTTCCATTCGTGATCCAATTCATACGATTTTCCATTCACCATAAAACCAATTCGTACTATGTTGTAGGAATGTTCTCTGGGGGGCACAGTTAAGTCCGACGATTTTACTCTCCCAGCAATGCTGCACTCTTCTCACCAATACTACCAAAAGATCTTTCTCTCATCCACTCGTCACCACAGCCAAAATGCTACTGCAAGCTTTCCCCCGGTTAGTGAGGGCTGGTCAAATGAATACACAATTACAGTGTTCAACCGGGCTCCTTACTCTGACCAGCACGTGCGACACTAATCAGCACGCGTCAATCCTTCACATCCTGGCCACTCTGGATAGTTTAGCCATTCCCATGCGTCAGGCCACGACTCACGATCAGGAGAATGCGAGTTCAATCTCCCAACTCGCCTCAGATCTTATTCTGCATGTCAAACACAGTCGTGCACGCTTCGAACTACTACGTTCGTGGTTTCTCTCGCCACACACTACAATCACCAAAACTTACCAGTCTCTCTATGAAAAACCTACACCTAATCCCGTATTTATATAGTCATGAGAGAGAGGGAGGATTTGATTTATATACAATGAAAAAAAAACTCAGTGAAAACAATATGAAAAACAAAAATATAAAAATAAAATGATTATTTGTATGGGCCCCCCTCACTTAGTATTATGACAGGAAAACTAGTTCACCGGTGGAAGATTCCTTGGAGAAAGATGAATATAGAATAAAACAAATAAAAATAAATTCATCCTCAAGCACCCGGATAATTTTAATATCTCATCTAATGGGGCGGGGGGAGAAAGAAAAAGGAAATTTCCGGGTGCTCGGGGGGGGGGCAATGAACTTTCATACTCTAGCTAACTTAATCAATAAGTAAACAAAAAAGTTTTTATAAAATCTGAACACCGAGGATAAAGAAACCCCTACCTTGTGCTGATCACATTTATTACATGTTTATAGGCATTAAAGTTTTCACATGTCACACCTTGGCATATGAGATAAGGGGCTTATTTTGACGCAGATCACGTTGGTTTTATTACCATTCTACCTACACGTCGAACGTGCTTAAAGAACTATTGTGATCCTAGATTAGTAGACCGTGGAACCAGATATCGAACCAAGGTGGCACCATTAGCAATTTGTTGTAAGACGAATTCTGCCTACTTCAATTTGAAGGTGTTTTCTCTTATTTTCTTGTATGTCAGTTGCCGTTGTTCCGTTTGGGATTGATTTAACTACGTTTAATGGCAATCCTTGCACGACTGTAGTCTCGAGTTACAGCCCACAAATTTCAGCGACAAAACAGACGTAGAAACATTTTACAATGGGTTATCCTCGCTATGCAGACCCCTCCCCAAACATAATGTACTGATCATTGGGGGATACATGAATGCACTAATAAGAAAAAACGAAAACAATAGATTCAGCTTACACAACACCCCAAACAGGAACGGCGATCTCCTAGCTGAGTTCTCCCTTGAGAACAGACTTGTTTGCCTAAACACCAAATTCCAAAAACGGAAGGGCAAACTATGGACATACACATACCCAAATAGCACAAAAGCGCGACTTGACTACATCTTATTATAATGGAGAGTGTGGGTTTGTATGTCTGTAACCAAAACTATATTACTATTCAAGTCAAATTCCCTATGTTATTTACATCACATTCTCCATGATTTTATTTTTATTTAAACCTAAATTATTAATAAAATTGTTTTACATCATTAAGACTGTTGACCATATCTACATACTAATAACATGCAATTGTATTTATATATACAAGAAAATAGCGGTTTACAGTGTGAATTGGAAGGCTAATTTGCATATTGATCTTAAAAATTTGATTTTAATAAATATATGCTTAGTATTATTGATTTCTAATCGCAGTAAGAAATAAATTCGATATTCTCCAGGAGACATCTTGTTGTATACCTCTTTACTACTTACTTCTTTACTTCTTCTGTTCATCTATCTTAGGTTCTTCTTCTAGCGTCTTGGATATCTCTTGGTGGTCGGTCGCACTTAACTCATTTCTTCTTCTTCATCATCAGTCTTGTTACCAAGACATTTACCAACCACAAAACTGTGTTATTTTTCTTAAACTTTTATTTTCCTTAACTACCATTTCATGTAACTAAATATCTGACTAACATATTGCGCGCGTATGCTGAGTTCCAGTTAAGGCAGGACATCTTCACTGCCTGACGCCCTACTGAAAACTGAGGAGCCAACCAGGTCCCACGTGACTTCACGTATTTCGCGGGCTTTCTGTACTATTCCATGGAAAGTCCCGCCTGTGATATGAAAAGGGCCATCAACTTTAAAAATACAGGGGATTAACAATAATCTTATGCAACCGCATAGATTATGTAACACTGAAAGCCTCTAACCAAACGAGGAATATGAACTTGTAACTGAGGATACTCGCTTTCTAGTATTACCTTATGAGGTTTTCGCTACACCTTCTGTTTATGTATGTGTAGTATTGCCCTAAATAAATATACCCCAACCGATTTCTTTTTCATTCTATAAGTGTTTTATAAAAAAAAAAAAATTTATCTCTAATCCAAAGATATCTGTATTTTATTTCTAATCGAACTTTGTTCAAACACAACGGATTTCATTAGGTATCATTCATAAATAAAATTTACACCATTCTAATTCTGTAACTAAAACAAAATTGTTGAAAATATAAGGAAGTATTCATTTTTGTATTGCCGCATATTTATATTTTTGATTATAGAGTTTCAATGCTGCAGAGTCCGGTAATAAATGATACCTAATGATATCCGTTTTGTTGGATTAGTTTTCCACTAAGTAATAAATGGATCATATATTACAATCTAGTGCCGTGGGGTGGATAAATGCACGTTCAAACACATACATATACTAGAAGCGGCGACCCAACGTCACTGGGTAAGGGGAGGGGGGAAAACCCCTGGTGTATTGATTTGATTACTTTTGAGATTTACAAATGTTGTACATTTATAAGCATAATTTCAATGCTATTTCTATGTATATTTTGATTTTTAAATACTTTCATAATTTTTGACCAAAAAGAAAACTGGTGATATTTAACGTTGTATATATATATATATACTTTGTCGTTTCATTCTGACATATATACCAATTGCCATATATATATATATATATATATATATATATATATATATATATATATATATATATATATATATATATATTATATATATATGTATATATCTGTCTGACGAGGTTTTTTTTCAATCCTTTCTAATTGTCTTAAACAAGATCAACTGCGAAACCAGTCAACATCTTAAATGCCTATAATTTCCCACCAATTCTCCTCCCACCATTACATTCCCTATTACATTCTTATAAACTTGTGAGCACCTCCTCCTACTTATTCCTACGCCTACTGTTTGATAAAAAAAGACCTGATGATTGCACTTAAGTAGTGCAGAAAGTACTCCGTTAGAACTTTTGGTGGACTCTTACACCAATTCCACCCTGGTATTAAAAATAGGGCCATACAATTAGAAAGATTTGAAAAAAAACTCACCAGACAAGAATTGACCGATGAGTTTAAAACATGTTTAAAAGAAAAAATGTTGCCAAATATATATATATATATATATATATATATATATATATATTATATATATATATATATATATATATAGAGAGAGAGAGAGAGAGAGAGAGAGAGAGAGAGAGAGTCCGAAGACTTCGTAAAGTTCGTTTTCACAATTTAAAAAATAAATCATCAATTAAATCCCAATTAAAGGTATTTTTCTTAAAAATTCGGAAAAGAAAGATTTTTTATATAAAAACAAGAAAAAGGTCTAACGATGACACCCCCGCCCCCCCCAAAAAAAATTAAAATTAAATAAGTTGATTTTGATATTAAAAAAATTAAATTGATGTGGTTTCCTCGTAAAAATATTCTTATACTATTCAGGTATATACCTAACTCGGTCGCCACGGGTAGGATGTGACACAAAATCCCAAGTACATGGGACATCTAGCGAGAATCGAATTCGTTATTGAGTAGTAATGGATCTGCGTGAATAGCTTGCTTGGGTCATTCGATGAATGACACCTAAATGTGTGTGCATGTATATCATGTATGTGTATGTATATAATGTTCATACGTTTTTATAAAGTATGAGTGTATGTATATTATATATATATATATATATATATATATATATATATATGTACGCTGTAAGAAACCTTCGTAACAAAATGTAAATGAATTCGCCAGTCTTCCAACTGTAAAAAAAAAAATACAAAAATTTGGTTTAAAGGCCTAAAATGTGATTCGCACTACAATCACCAAAACTTACCAGTCTCTCCACTGTCAGCAAAAACAGAAGTATTTACCTTCCAGACGGACAGTGAGGATTGAATTATTTATTTTGTAATAAGATACAAACATGTTGCACAGGGCTTAAAATAAAAGCGGGAAGGCTGGTCCTCTCTATCTTAACTATTTCCATTCGTGAAACAAATCATACAATTTTCCTTTCACAATATAAGCAATTCGCACTAATAACCAAACCAGTATATAATAAACCTATGCCTACTCCCGTATTTACATAGTTGTGGGGGTGGATGCATGATTTAATTTATATATACATTTGAAAGAAGAAAACCCCAGTGAAAACAATGCGAGAAAAAAAAAAGAAAAGTATGATGAAAATAAAATGATTATTAGTATGGGCCCCCTCACTTAGTAATATGACAGAAAAACTACTTCGCCAGTTGAACATTGCTTGGAAGAGGGTGAATATAAAATAAAAAATGATAGTTTTCTCCTCAATCACTCGGAAAACTTTAGTTTCTGTCATCTAATGGGGTGTGAAGGGGAAAGAAAATGAAAAATTCCTGGGTACTAAAAAAGAAAGACTCATGAGCTTACAAACTCCAGCTAAGTTAACCAATAATTAAACTAAACGTTTTTAAAAAATCTAGTCTAACTTCCCTGGGATGGGTTAACATTTTTATTAGGTACCTGTAACTTAAAGAATGAACTCAAGCTTAACCTTTCGCCAAACACCAATAAAGAGAGTTTGTGTCTCTCAGAACGGATTTTAACTTTTCTTTTTTTTTTTTTTCTTTTTAAACTTTTCCTGCTGACAGCTGCTTATATAGAAAGCAGCGCGCACTAACACATTTGCATGCGTGGTTCGACGATTGTAATAAATTCCCGCCATAGCGCACGCCCATGTTTTTTTTTGAGGATTTCCGGAAACCGTTACGCCATCTGCTGGATTTGTCGACTGCGGTAAGCTCCACAAAATATTTACGATTCTGTATGGTTTCCTAAGAGAAACTTTATATCAGAACATTTTTTCAATGTTTTATCTTATTAATCACACAAATAATTTGTTAATTGAATTAAAATCTATACAACTTTGAAAATGTTATCTCTTATGTGTCGTGAACAAACTCCCAAAACCCCATTGAATTGAATTCACTTTAATTTAGAAGTGAATGTGCAAATTAAAATATGTTAATTCATTTACTAGATTTTTGATAAGAACATTAAGAAGATCTTTTAAATTTGTTGAAAGGAAAAATTTTCTGAAGAAAAGATTACGTAAAATACTAAACTAATTTGAGTACTGGTTTGTGTAAAAACAAAAACAAAAAAAAAACGTGTATTGCAAATTGAATCGACTTATTAAAAATAATGAAAAAGGTTTTTGATAACATCTTGTATTATCTGAATTTGAATTGTTTAATATTTAATAATCCAAAGAAATTTATGGGGAAAAGTCAGTTCTTACCAATTAGAGGAAATGGATTTCATTCCAAATCTCCATGGAACATTTGAAAGAAAATATATCTGGTTGTATCTATTTATTTTATTTATTTATTTATTTATTTGTGGAAAAACAGATAATATCAGAATGTTCTCATAATTCTTCTTTTCTTCTTGCAGATAAAATTAAAAACATTAGTCGATAAACTCTAAATGTATACAAGTTTGAAAAAAAGTAAAATTAAAAACGAATGATACTGAAGTGCGAATAGATAAATTATTTGTACTAGAAATAAAAACGGCCTCCGGGCGATGTAAAAATTAATTAACCGATGAGACGTTTTTTTTTAATCAAACAGTTGCAGTAGGAATAAGTAGGAGGAGGGGCTCACAAGTTTATAAGAATGTTATGGGGAATGGTGGGAGGAGAATTGGCGGTAAATTATAGGCATTTAAGAATATGTTGACTGGTTTCATTAATTATTTCGGATATTTTACACATAAATCTTACACAAAATCGTCGGTATTTATTTATTTGTAAACTTTTTAGTTAACCTCTTGTTACTGAAAAAAAGGGCGAAATAAAAAAGATATTTAAAAAAAAATGATTACTAGTTTTGCAAATAATTCTTTCTTTTTAAAGTAATAATACAATTTTATTAATTTCCTAGTTTATATAGTTTATTTATTTAAACAATATATAGTTTATTGATTTAAATTGTCATTATTACAATGTAAAGGATGTCGGAAATATTTCGACAATGAGGGGGTAAGAAAAAGAGATAAGGGCATAGTCTGTGGTCAGTTATCCGGTTCTTGCGAAACAATGCCTGTTTCGCGACCCTCTGGCACAATCAAATGTCGATTACCTATCCAAGGTGAACAAAATTAAAGGGTAACAAAGATTCAATATTCTTTTATTGTGAATCGATCTCAAGAAGACTGGTCAGGTAACAAACGACCAGTACGACGTGAAAAACGAACATAGAATCTGTCATCTGAAGTTTATTTATACGAAATGCAGATCTGTTCACATCAGATAGCAAGGTATAAAATTCCCATCAAGCGCAGATCTCGCCTTCGGTATTTCGTACTGGACACTGCCACTCCAGACGACGCTATTCACGTGAGTAGAGGGCCCACCTCATTATTTTTTCCACAAGGACTTAAATGTTGAATTGTAAGGGATAGCTTTTATTTATTTTATTAATATCAATAGTTCTTCATTCTATGTATTGAAAATGTTGGGTATTGTGACGTAAGTAGTAACGGTTTCAGACAAATAGACCAAATGTCCAGACTTAATACATTTGTCGAGAAAACCATTCGACTATAAAAGAATGGGAAATACAAATGTTCTTTTTTTCTTTCGAAATTATCCCAGTTTCACTGACGTCGTGGCTATTCTAAGAGGTCAGTTAACGATACCTTCTAGTGTAACAATAGCTAAAGATCAGAGATGACTAGTCCGGTAAAGCTCTTGGTCAGTACATACTATGTCAACCTGAAATTCATATATGTTTAACGAAATCCGGACTTGCGCATGTCTCCTTCCGGTAAAAGATATGGTATTAATTCTGGCCCGGAGCAGGTCTCGCCTTCGATGTTTTGGATTAGACCGCTGCCAATCCCCCTCCCCTCCAGCCGATTAAAGAGCACACCCTTAAATATTTTTCCACATATTACATATATCATTAGTGTTATGGAATTGTTTCTTGAAACTATAATTCTTCGCAAATTACTAACCATTACACCACGATGGAATACCCAATACCTTCTTATACTTTGAATTCAATATATATATATATATATATATATATATATATATATGTAGATATATATATTAATTTCGACCGTTTCCCCGGTCGTTATCGGGGTATTACAGCGTGAAGTGTTAGATTTTTTTCTTCTCATTTGAATTTAATTCTTTTATTCATTGTTCTTTAAAATTAGGAGAGTCTATAATATTTTTGAGGGTTGCTGAGATTAGTGTGTTAGTTTTTGAAGATGTTTAGTATATTATTGCTGGTGTTAAATCCTATTTTATTAATATTAGGTTTGTTGTTTTTATACAAATCGCCTCAAGAATATGTAGGTGTATATATAATGTGTGTGTGTGTGAGTGTGGAGAGATAGATATATAAATGATAAATACAAGGTTTATTTTTTTTATCATTGCAACAATTATTACAAACGTTCGGTTTCTTGCTATGGCATTCGTCAGGTAAAACGAAATTGCTTTTGAAAATGATACAAATGGTATGAATATGTTGAATGTGTGCGTTTTTTTAAACAGTATTCTCCTGTTGCATGTTTACGTGATTGCGTGTGTAATGGATGCGCCTTTTTGTTTGTACGTGTGCGTATGTTGACATTCACGTGCGCATGAAAGTGCCCGAGGACTGTGACGTTATGATCGTATCCATGCACGTGTATGCATACGAATGTGCGTATTTGTGTTTGGTGACGTATAGGTTTTGTGCGATTAATAGTGTATTTTTAGTACACTGTTGATAATTATCTGTGCATGTAATGACCGTGTTATGTAATGTGTTTGTGTTGTGATCATTGTATTAGTATAGAATTTTTGTGCAGTTTAGACAGGTGTAATATTTCGTGTTGGACGTAATATAACGGTAGGGTAAATAAATGGCTAATTGGAGTGTTACAGTGAGTAGAGATTGTGATAATTATGGAATTAATAATAAGGGTGCTTGTGTGTGTATTTGGTAGAGGGAAAGATACTTACGGCTTGGCGGATTTCTAAAAAAAAATCTTTCACAAGAAATTTTCATATATAAAACTAATCCAACTAGAAGATAGTTGTCACTGAACAACTATCTTCTAGTTGGATTGTTTTTTATATACGTAATGAATTTTTGAATGTAGTGTATATATATATATATATATATATATATATATATTATATATATGAAAAATATATTTTGAGGGTGTATTTTTTATTTATAATCGTGTGCCATGTTCTAGTTAAAACGAGTGTATATATATATATATATATATATATATATATATATATATATATATATAAAGCCCAGAATATTGCTACTAATTGTTTAGGGCATATGCGTCTATTAATTAATG
>CM042153.1:20626822-20669322 GCA_023376005.1 Doryteuthis pealeii | reverse complement strand
CAAACCTTCAGATACTAGTGCCATCAAATAACCTATAGCAACAAAGAATACGAGCTACAAAACCAATTTCAAAATGTATTTCATTGTTGTCCGTTGAGAGAATATTTCCTTTCTTAAGATTCCCGCAAATCAACGTATTTCCAATTTGAATTGTTTATTTAAAAATACATACATACATACTAGAGTTTCTTCAGAACTAACAACAAGGCTTTTTTTTTTATATTATCGTCGTGCAAGATTTTTTTTTTCAAATGTCCAAGAATTTCTCTGCTACCATTGGACATTATTATGAGAATTATGGTTGGTTAGTTATTTTGTTTTACGGCATATCAACCCCTTACGGGTCATTTAATGCCGAATCAATTCAAATTACTTAGGTTGCCCACTATACTTGCTGTTGCTTACATGTTTACCCAAATAAGTATTAAACAGGCTCATCGCTGCTTAACTTTGATTTTGAGGAGACTGGTGCTTTCAGCGTGACTAAAAACATTTAAACTAAACGTAAACATACAACACGAGAATACAGTTATATAAAAATACCATCATTTAAAAAAAAGAAATCAAAAAGAAATGCCATAACTAGACTGCTTCAGTTCCAGTGATCTTTTGAAAAAGAGATATTATCTCGAAAATTCAAGAATTAAATACAGGTTAACACACAACACCATTGTTACCGTATTATTATTTTTTTTCTTTACACCTGCATTGTGATAGCCTTCTAAATCAACCTAACATTTAAACTAAATTTTTAACAAATTTTAAATTCATTTTTTTCTATTTAACTTTTATATGGTACCCTAACAGGTACTAACACTTCGACGCAGTGGACCTGGGAGTAATGGCGATGAGTGGGTACTCCACTATCTACAGAGCTCCAAAATTGGGATGGGGGGTTTGCCATAAGGGCAATAGGGTCGGTATGATCATATAGGTGCTAGTGCTTAACGTGACTAGCTAATTGATCGGAAGGAGTCTTCTCTGATTGCTCGTCTTGCGTAAGTAAGGGTAAAATTGGAGTGTTGCATGCCATGGACTGCTCAGCCACCGTGATCCCATCCTTATGCGTTAAGTATCTCTACCCACGACTAACAGGTGGCCTCATTGTGATGGTCTTAAACCTTTACAGTCTGTGTATTCTACAGTCCAATTGACAGGGCGCAAATCGTTGTTCAGTCGAATGACCGCCAATGCCAGTTGACCTGATACCTCATGACTTTCTTTTTGTCCCCGGTGGCATCAAAAATCAGTCGTCTACAAAAATGTCCGAAAATAATTCACGCTCTAAAAGAGGCAATCATATCCGAGTGTTTAAAAATCAGGAAATGATACTTACAGAAAAGTCCAAAGTTCACGTAATAAACGAATTCTATTATATATATATATATATATATATATATATATATATATATATATAGTAAAAGTAAAGTCGACAGGGCGGCCTAAAGTCGTTATCAGCCAGTCAGCGAGGGAGTCTATCCCCTTTTCAATAGCGCTAGACCAAGGAGATTGTTTTTAGCATCTGAGGTGGAGCGCCACACCTTCCATCAGCTCCTTTACCGCACAGATCCCTGTGCTACTCATACGCTGAGTTGGCGGTGACCGGTATCGAACTAGGCACCTTGATGGTTTCCAGCTGAACGCTCTACCGACTGAGCTAACCCGGATGAAGTAAATGGAAGTGAATCCGACAGTATAAATTAAACATTTTTAGAAAAAACAAATGATGTTATAGTTCGCTGACGGAATCTGTTTCGACCTTTTAATAAAGTGGTCTTCCTCAAGAGCGAAATATTTATGATGGAGAGACGGAATAATTAAACCGTTAAAAACAGGAGGGGTACAAACAAACGTTCATGTTCGGAGCCGGAAATTTTTTTTTACATTGTGTGTGTATATATATATATATATATATAAGATAAATCTAATGAGTCAGATACACCTACTAAAAGTTTCGCTTAATGCTCTTCAGTGCTAAGATCCGACTCTTAGCCCTGAAGAGCATTAAGCGAAACTTTTAGTGGGTTTATCTGACTCATTAGATTTATCTTTATTATTTGCTCTACTTAGGTATTGAGCACTTTTTACTTATTAGCTTTAGTTTCCTGGCGGTTTTGTGTATATATATATATATATATATATATATATATATATATGCATATAAAATTGTTTTTTCTTTTGGCCAAATATTGTACCAATAGATTATTTTTAGTTGGTATGATTATCTTGGTCTTTTTTTTTCAAAAACTTTTTTATTACAATTATAATAGGACTTTATTTGAATAGAATAAGTTCTGAGGTGAATAGATGAACTTTGAAAGTTCCCATCTTGCATGTAAAAATATACAAAGAAAATTGGGTTTGGTTTATTTAGTTTCTTTGTTTAATGGCATATCAACCGTCATGGGTTATGTAATACTCAAGCCATTTTTTGTAGAAGAATAGTAGAGATACTATTTAACTCATAGCTGGGGAATTTGGGGGTTCATACCTTTCCCAAAGGTATTTATCAGAATGTTAACGTAATAGTGCGACTGGAATTTGAACCAGCTTACTACGACGTCACAATTATCCACAACGCCTCAGAGACAACCCCCACAAGAAAATCTGGTACAGCCATGGGGGATGTTTGGTAGGCAAAGAGTTAAAAATGTTAACATTTCAGTTTGACCTCGTTGTATCTTTGAGATGGAATGATACACAGGGAAATTGAGTGCTTAATATATTTATCCAGCACCAGTATCCGGTGCAAACGGATACATACAAAAACACAGAACAATAAGTTACAAACAATTAACAAGACAAACTTTCAAGAAATAGAGGAGGGTCAAATGCAGTATAGCCGAACGCAGTAAGATCAGTCTGAATATTAATCAGCTTATTAATTAATTCCATTTTCCCCACAAGGAAGCAGCTATACGGCTACCTTCCCCCTATCTCACAAACCATCCGAGTAAGACTGATAAAACATGATGGACACTGTGGAAGAAGTAAAGATGAATTCGTAAGTGACGTCTTTCTGTGGAAACCAGCACATAGTGCGGGTCGTGCAGCAAGGACAAAAATAGACCAGCTGTGTAGATAATTAATACTGCCCGGAGGACGTGCAAGATACAATGAGTGACAGGGACGGTTGGCCAAAGGTTGTTATGAATATCTGTGTCGCAGGTGTGACAAGATGATGATGACGATGATTAATCACCTGTTGAAGGCCTTAATTGTAGGCTGTTTAAGGCTATGGGCCAGTCCATCTAGTAGAGTGCTGAAGGGGTGCTAGCTACTCTACAACACACCTATTGCCTAAAATTTTGATGACAATATTATTTTGTAACTGTTGCATAAATAAATATTTTCTTTTCTCTTTCCAGGTAAGTTCGAGTTTTCCTTTTCGAGAACGAAAAAGATGGTGAGATTAAAATATTTCAAATTTACGTTTTCATGTTACGATTGATGTGAATATCGTTCAACCGTTTGTTTATGTAAGGGGGGCGTGGCAGTGTAAAAGAAAAATATATGCATACTACTTGTACTCCTGTCGCGGAAGCGCTTGTGGCTATAGTTGAAAGCAATGGAGTCGGCGAACCAATTTCAAATCTTAAGCCATCCCTTCCACGCTCAAGTCCTTGGGAGAGGAAGGAGCACATCATTGCTCTCCCATCAGCTATGGAGAAATAGTCTTGACCTAGCAATCATTTTAAGTGAAGTAACCGTGTAACCAACGCGATCGCTTCGTCTTTGTTCCTTCGCTGCGTCTCGCTGTTTCGTTGACGTCATGTACTTTCGCTACATCGATGTAGCGAAAGTACCTGACGTTAGCTAAACAGCGAAACGCAGCAAATGAACAAAGACGGAGCGATTGCATGGGTTACACGCTTTTTGGGAAAAATTATGCTTCCGGTTTGAATTTAAATTATTTTCTGCTTCTCTCTTAATGAGGCTGGATTAAAAACATTTACATCTAAAAACGGACCTAATTATCATTATTCTTTGATTTGTTTTATAAATCGAAATATTGTCAATATATATATATATATATATATATATATATATAATATAATGAGAGAACAATAGTGTAGCATTCAACCGTTATTATCCGAAAAATATCTGAGTTTAACTAAGGAATTACGTAGACTTAGTTAAACGTGGGGTAGGGTCCTGATGAAATCAGTATGATTGAAACCATGGTAGACCGTTAATTTTACTTAAAGCGGCAATTGGATAATATATATATATATATATATATATATATTATTTGAGTATGAAAAAGGTGGAATGAAAACACCACACAATGCTGTTAAAGAGAAAACAATTTATAACATAATCATAGCTGATATTGATCAATATTACGATTTTACAAAACGGGCTCTGAAGATGATTTTTGTAAAATCGAAATATTGATCAATATCAGCTATGATTATGTTATAAATTGTTTTCTCTTTAACAGCATTGTGTAGTGTTTTCATTCCATCTTTTTCATACTCATACTGTCGGATTCATTTCCTTTCTTTTAACTTATATATATATGATTTTCAATTAAATATATCTTATTCAAATCTGATTTCAAAATGGACAAAGACTACGGGGTATTAAAAGATTGCGTTGGCGGTAAGATATCAATTTGAATATACGTTTTTCCCCTTTAAAACAATCGCTTAAAAATCCCTTCGGTGTTTTTCTTTAAGTTGATAGCCACACCTACACTTGTAATTGTTTGTTCGTGTATATTGCAAGTTGATAGGGGTTTCCTTTTGAAATCAGATTCGAAAAGCTAAGAGGGTGAAAAGATATTTCTAATAAGTTCTGATATGTACACGAGGGTAATTCCGAAAGTAAGGCCTCCACAGCGCTGGGGACGCAAGGAAACTGGGTGCCTCGCTGTCATTTTTATTGAATTCTATCACGGAAATATCTTATATTATTAACACAGACACATGTTACATATTAATTGGATCCCTGTTACTTTTTAAGGTAGTATAGAAATCCTTATGGCGATCAGTACAGCTGATGGCCTTGAGAGTGAGTGACAATGCTTGACCTCACTCTCACCTTGCTTTCTGGGGATAGAATCGTGAGAACGGAACCCCGATAGAAAGGCCCCTTCCGGTTTAAGGTGGGCAACTCAGTTAGGCAGTTGCAGTTAGTCAGTTGCAGAGTTAGAAGCTAGCAAGATGTGACTCTCCGCGCGCATTTGTCTGGTCTGGGGTTCCACAATAAAGTAACATCAAAAGTAAATCGAAGTCTTGTTGTTATTACTAAAAGCTAACAATGACACAAGGCTTCTGATAAGAAATGGTCCCCAGCAGAACCAGACTCGGAACCCAGATAAGAAAGACCAGACCAAGATAGAAGACTAGACGATCAGAAGACGGCCGGAAGAAAAGACCAGAGTAAGACGTAACAAATATATCTATTTGGTACCGTGACGAACGGCTACGTTACACACACACACAGACACACACATAAGGATTGGAGTAAATCCGACAGAATGTAGTAAGGATTAGGGGGAGAAATATGGAAAAAGGTACAAAACTCAGGCAAGTATATGTAGGAGATATTTCGCCGTGCTTTGAGCTCGGCTTCGTCAGTCGTTTATTTGATCATTCAGACTTCATCCCCAATTCCACCCCTCTCCCTTCCACTTTCTCTTCTATAAAACACATGTATGATGCTTTAATGATCAAATAAACGACTGATGAAGCCGAGTTCAATGCACGGCGAAATATATCTCCTACATATACTTGTCTGAGTTTTGTTCCTTTGTCCACATTTCTCCCTCTAATCTGTACTAATATATATATATATATATATATAATATATATATATATATATATATAATTTAGGGTAGCATGTACATGAAATAAACGGTTCTTGGCTTACTGACAATTTAGGTGTATGTGATAGTGAAACAAGCAACTTTGAGAATGGCATAGGCGAGAAACTGTCAGTAACCAAGCTTCGTTTACTTTATGTACACGCTACTACAACTTAGATATACATGCTCTATCAACGATTTTGAGCACTATTTACTTACATATATAGCAGTTTATATAATCAGTATTACACACACACACACACACACATATATATATTAGAAAAGTATAGATAGATAAGATAGATATTCTATTATCTGGTAAGTCATCTTATTCATCATATATATTTATTATTATTATTATTATTATTATTATTATTATTATTATATGCATTTAATGGCTGATTCATTACCACTGGTTTCAAAGCATTATATGCTTATCATCAGACAAATTGCCTTGTAAATGAATTCCAAATGAATATACGTTATGAATAGTGTTCTCACTTTTTTGACCGCAAGTTCCATCGAGCGTGCACGATAAAATAATACGTGGAAAGATTGTTTCCTTTTAAGGAGGTTGATTTTGTGTAATGTTTTTTCAGTCCAAGAGTTCAATAAAACATTATATTTATATATATATATATATATATATATATATATATATATATAAATCTACTGGGTCAGACGAACCTACTATTAGTTTCGCTTAATGCTCTTCAGGGCTAAGATCTTAGCCCTGAAGAGCATTAAGCGAAACTAATAGTAGGTTTGTCTGACTCATTAGATTTATCTTTATTATTTGCTCTACTTAGGTATTGAGCACTTTTTACTTATTAGCTATTCTCCTAGCGGTTATATGAATATATATATATCTTATATACATATATATACATATAAATTGTTTTTTTCTTTTAGCCAAATACTGTACCAATAGATTATTTTTAGTTGGTACGATTATCTTGGTCTTTTCTTTTTTTTCAAAAATTTTTTTACTCCCCGGTTGATGTTTGGTAGTATATTTTTACTATCAAACTATTTGCTGGGTTTTTTTTCTCGCCGCAAGGATTTACCAACACGCTTGGTATATCAAATTATCTCTCTCTATATATATATATATGATAAATGAATTAAAAAAAAATTTAAATTTGCTTCATTGCAATAATTTATATTAACCGCATTACTACGGCATCTTCAGGCATGAGCCAAATCAGGGATATTACTGAAAATATTCACAAGAAACAATGGTTTAAATCTCTCAAATTTTTTTCGAGCTCTCAGCACGGTTTATCTGTATCACTACGGTTAAACTACACAAGAAAAAAATATCCTAATTACCAGGATAGCTCAGTCGGTAGAGTGTTCGGCTAGAAACCACAAGGTTCCTAGTTCGATACCGGCCCTCGCCAACTCAGCGTATGAGTAGCACAGGGATCTGTGCAGTAAAGTAAGGAGCTGATGGTAGATGTGGCGCCCCCACCTCGGACGCAAAAACAATCTCCCTGGTCTAGCTCTATTGAAAATGGGATAGACTCCCTCGCTGATTGGCTGATACTGACTTTAGGCCACCCCGATGACTTTACTTTATATATATATATATATATATATATATATAATGGACTCTCCCGTCGATTTTCGACGTATGAGGGTTCATACATACAATGAACTCCCACACAGAGATTTGTTTATAGTGGTGAAGGCTTGTGTTGGACCATTCCACACTTTTTGACACAGTCGATAGGAAAGAATTGGTGCGTCAAGGAATGCCACGAACCCAATCAACGACTGACCTCAGGAATTTTGAATTCGGAGTTATCCCTGTCCTAGACTAGTTACCTACCCAAGGTTAAAGAGCCCAGTCTACCCTACTATTTAACCCATAGCTGGAGGGGGAATATATGGATTCATACCTTTCCCAAGGGTATTAGCGCTATGTGAAATACCAACAGCTTCGTCTAGGAATTGAACTCGAACCGACGAGTCCATTTTCCACGACTCTAACCACTAGCCCACGCGCCTCCATATAAACAAATCAAAAGAAATATTTCCTCTAGTTTCAATATTTTGATTTGTTTCTTATGAAGACCTCGAAATATCTGGATCATTTTTCTAATCAGAAGAAAAAGGTGCTACTTTTTAAAATGTAATAAATAAAAAAAAAACACTCAATCTGGTTTATCTTGTCAATCGTGTTCTGAGCAACACTAAATTAAGATGAGCTGAATTGTCTATTGCTGTCACAATACTCGGCTAATGATGAAATTATGCCTAGGCTCTGTGTCGCCATCAGATGGGGGCATTGTTGTGAACATTACCTCAAATGCACCGCAAAATAAATGATGGGAATTATGTGTATTTATGTACCTGTGAGAGGATGGAGGTTGGTATGTTGGCTACCGTGTTGGGTATAGGCGTCAGGATTAAGGCGTGGAAAAAGCATGAAGAGATAAAAGAAACTCTAGGGGGTGAGGGGTGATGAAAGAATGTAGATTAATTGTAAAGACGGATCAAAGACTAGAATGATAGAGAAAAAAAAGAGTTGGATTAAAGTAAAATTAACGAATGAATAAAGAAAAGAAAAACAAGGAATAGAAAAAAAAGAAAAGATAGAGAAGAATAGAATATGCAAATGAACGAGTTTAAAAACGAGAAAAAAATGATGGAAGGAAAATAGAATTACGGAGGCAAGAAAGAGAATGAAATATAAATGAAAGATTCAAGTCGAAAGAGAATTGAATGAAATCGAAAAAAAAGAAACTAGAGAAAAAGTGGGAATGAGATTGATTCTACTTTTTGTTTCTACCGTCTTTCTTCATAATCATTTCCACCGGCCTTCTTATTGTCCTTCTTCTTATTCTCCTTCTTCTTATTCTCCTTCTTCTTATTCTCCTGCTTCTTATTTTCCTTCTTCTTATTTTCCTTCTTCTTATTTTCCTTCTTCTTATTTTCCTTCTTCTTATTCTCCTTCTTCTTATTTTCCTTCTTCTTATTCTCCTGCTTCTTATTTTCCTTCTTCTTATTTTCCTTCTTCTTATTTCTCCTTCTTCTTATTCTCCTTCTTCTTCTTCTTCTTATTTTCCTTCTTCTTATTCTCCTTCTTCTTATTTTTCCTTCTTCTTATTTCCTTCTTCTTATTTTCTTCTTCTTCTTATTCTTCTTCTTATTTTCCTTCTTCTTATTCTCCTTTCTTCTTATTTTCTTCTTCTTATTTTCCTTCTTCTTATTTTCCTTCTTCTTATTTCCTTCTTCTTCTTTCTTATTTTCCTTCTTCTTATTTTCCTTCTTCTTATTCCTTCTTCTTCTCCTTCTTCTTATTCTCCTTCTTCTTATTCTCCTTCTTCTTATTTTCCTTCTTCTTATTCTCTTTCTTCTTATTCTTCTTATTTTCCCTTCTTCTTATTTTCCTTCTTCTTATTCTCCTTCTTCTTATTCTCCTTCTTCTTATTCTCCTTCTTCTTATTCTCCTTCTTCTTATTTTCCTTCTTCTTATTTTCTTCTTATTCTTCTTATTTTCCTTCTTCTTATTCTCCTTCTTATTCTGCTTCTTCCCCTTCTTCTCTACCTTCTCCTTGTTTCCCACCTATTCCTTCTCCTGCTCCCTCTTCTTATTCTCCTTCTCATCCTTCTTATTCTCCTTCTCATCCTTCTTATTCTCCTTCTCATCCTTCTTATTTTCCTTCTCATCCTTCTTATTCACCTTACTCTCCTTCACCTTACTCTCCTTCACCTTACTCTCCTTCACCTTACTCTCCTTCTCCTTACTCTCCTTCTCCTTACTCTCCTTCTTATTCTCCTTCCAATTCCCCTTCTTCTTGTTCTCCTTCTGTTGCTTCTTGTTCTCCTTCTTCTACCGTCTTTCTTCATAATCATTTCCACCGTCTTTCTGGTTCTCTTTCTCCTTATTCTTATTCTCCTTCTTTTCCTTCTGATTCTTCTGCTTCTTCTGTGTTGTCTCCTTCTTCATCATAATCATTTCCACCGTTCTTCAGCGTCTCCTTCTTCTTCTGCGTCTCCTTCGGCGTCTCCTTCTTCATGATAATTTCCACCGCCCATCTTCCATTAACTCTAAATGCGATCTCACATAAAGATATTCACCGAAAGAAACAAATCTCTAAATATTCTAAAAACAAAAATCTATAAAATAAAATAAAATCTCTTCAAAGAATATTTCCCACCACTTTTGATTACTCATTTTCCCATAAACCAAATTGCAAATTAAAACCTTGCAAAATAACCTCAATCAATGAATATTCATTAAAAAACCACTTAATACGGAAGCATTAGAACATTTCTCTTTATTTCATTTATCTAATAAACAAAGTATTAATTAACTGAAAAGCTGCCAAATTGAAATATTTTTCTCAAAAATCCGAAATTTCCACTTTTAGGAAAATATTCATTTTTATCAAATGAAGGCCTTCTCAAATTACACAACAATCGGAAATGACATTGATATGTTCAGGTATTCTTATAGCTAAGATGTGGCACAAGGCCAGATTATAGTGCACCCAGTGAGAATTGAACTCACTAACGATGCTCTGCGAATCTAGCTTGCTAACCATCAAACTATGTGAGGCGCCCTATTTTGTGGGTATAGTTATTTACTAAGGTTAGATGTGCGAGAAGGACAGCTTATGGGGCACCCAGTGAGAATTGAACTCACTAACGATGCTCTGCGAATCTAGCTTGCTAAACCATCACACTATGTGAGGCGCCCTATTTTGTGGGTATAGTTATTTACTAAGGTTAGATGTGCGAGAAGGACAGCTTATGGGGCACTCTGTGAGAATCGAACTCACTAATAATGGTCTGAGAATCTAACTTGCTAACCATCACTATGTGAGGTGATTTATTTTGTGGGTATATTTATTGACTAAGCTTAACTTAGATGCGGCACAAAGCCAGATTATAGTACACCCAGTGAGAATCGAACTCATTAACAATGGTCTGCGAATCTAGCTCACTAACCATTACACCACGTAAGGTGCCCTATTTTGTGGGTATAGTTATTGACTAAGCTTAACTCAGATGCAACACAGGGCCAGATTATAGTACACCCAGTGAGAATCGAACTCTTTAAAATAGTCTGCGAATCTAGCTGGATAACTATTACACTACGTGAGGTTCATGTATAGGTGTCCACTGAAGAACATCACTTATGTGTGCGTCGTTGCTTCTCCAGAAGTGTCAAGCGCTTCTTGGATGGTTTGAGTGATAGGAGGTATTGGCCCGTACAGCTGCATTTTATGACGGGTTGCTTTCAGGATTTCTTCAAGACAGCACGCGGCAATCTTCTGTAGTTCCTATCTCACTTTTTACTAAGTGTTTCCTAAGAGTTCAAGCAATCACACGGATAGAATTTCATCAGAGAAATCAGATTTTCATATGATCAATTATCTGCCTTGGGCAGCCCATGCCCTTAGTGAATATATAGAGATAGCTTTTGCGCAGTTTTGGTAAAACAATTTTTTTTGTAAATGAATTCGGCGTGGTGGCCTAATGTCGGTATCAGCCATATATCGAGGGACTCTATCCTCTGTTCACTAACGCTAGACGAAGGAAATTGTTTTTGCATCTGAGGTGGATCGCCACATCTACCATCAGCTCCTTACTTTACCGCAGAGATCCCTGTGCTGTACATGCTCTCAGTTATCGAGGGCTGCTATCGACAGCGGAAAATTGTGGTTCCGAGACGGACGCTCTACCAATTGAACTAAACCGACTCTTTTGAGAATAAATAATGGAAATATATCTTTTTTGTTTGTGATCACCATATGGAAAGACTACTTTACACATTGGTATTTGAAATGTACATTTAATAGGCTTCTTCTAAATTTGTTCACAATGACCATGCCTGGGGGTTTCACAAACTTTTCGAGTGGCACTATACATATATGAGAGAGAGAGAGAGAGAGGGAGGGAGAGAGAGTGTGTGAGTATGTCTGTATGTGTAGGTTTATATATGTACAATGAATGGACGTAGTATTTTACAGTTTGTTTTTGAAGCATATAAACTCTTTAAAAATGTTTTAAAACATTTCTGTATAAAATAAAAATGGTCTTAGAAATATAATTTCTTTAAAAAACAAATTTCTTTAAAAAGAATTCTTAATATAACGTTTCACTAGACGATTACCTAGGCCGAAACAAGTTGATAATAAAAACAAAAAAAACAAATAACTACTAGGGAATAATCCTATTTTTCTCATTGCTTTTGTTCATATCTCTCTCTATCTATCTATCTCTCCATATCTTATTATAATGGAGATTTTGGGTTTGTCTGTCTGTAACCGAAACTATATTACTATACAAGTCACAATTCCCTTTGTTATTTACACACATTCTCCATGATTTTATTTTTTATTTAAACCTCAATTATTAGTAAAATTGTTTTACATCATTAAGACTGTTAACAATATCTACTTACTCATAACATGCAATTATATTTATATATTCAACGAAATAGCGGTTTACAGTGTGAATGGGAAGGCTAATTTGCATATTGATCTTTAAAAAATTGATTTTAATAAATATATGTTTAGTATTATTGATTTCTAATTGTTTGGTTTTATCTTAATAAATATGAGCAAAAATCTCGGGGATAAATCTTAACAGAAATCTATTAACATAAAGAAATAACTGTAATTTTATTCTTTTCTTCCTATTTTAACTAAATAGTTAAATTAGGTAAATTTACCACTGAAAGACGGGAGTAAGGGAAAATGGTGGAACAGTTAGTTTCAAGGTTGTTCTATTTTCCGATTATACCCCCTCTGTTCCAAATATTTTTATCTGAATTCTTATTCAGTCTCATTAGCCTTTCTAATTGAACATGATATTTTATCATATTAAAACTTAAATACTTGCACCCGGAGGGTGCATATATTTGCTAGTGTATATAACGATATATGTGCATAAAGGTATATATAGATATGTGTATATACATATGTATATATGTTCAGATGTATGTGTATTTATATAAATGTATGTATATTGATGTGTATGAATATGTTTGTATGTATATAAATGTCTGTATATATATATATATATATATATATATATATATATATATATATATACACACACACATATGTCGGTATGAGCCATACAGCGAGGTAGTCTATCCACTTTTCACTAGCGCTAGACTAAGGAGATTGTTTTTTTGCGTCTGAGGTGGAGCGCCACACCTACCATTACTTTACCGCAAAGATACCCGTGCTACTCATACGCTGAGTTGGCGAGGGCCGGTATCGAACAAGGTATCTTGTGGTTTCTAGCAGAACGCTCTACCGACTGAGCTAACCCGGCCACACACACATATATATATATATATATATATATATATATATATATATATATATATATATATATATATATATATATGTGGCCGGGTTAGCTCAGTCGGTAGAAAAAATGGATAGACTACCTCGCTGTATGGCTCATACCGACAATATATATATATATATATATATATATATATATATATATAATATGCATGTGTGTATAATTATATATGACACAATAGCTAGGTGTCAAGTTCTAATAATGAATTCGATAGATCTCTGTCCAAACACGTTACATATTAAACAGAACCAAGTCTGGGTGACGTATATAAATAACCATAGACCTATCGATGAACAAACTGATTGCAGTCGTAATTATCTGCTGATCTACAACACCAAGAACTTGTCAATTGGTTTCCAGGTAGAATAAAACAAAAGTATCACTACTCAAATGCTACACGGTGAAACAACAAATATATAATAAATGTTCAACATTTAAAATATACTTATAAGTAGCAGAGCTAACCAGCGTTGCTCGGGATTTAAAAGATTTAAAAATCAATCTCTCATCTATGTTCATATATAGACTAGCAGGTACTGTTAATATAGCTCAGTATGATAATTTAATTTAACTTGTTATGTTTACCTGAGAGCTATTGCGAAATAGTTCAATATGTAAAAAGTATAATAATGATTTAACTATCTCTCTCTCTCTCTATCTATCTCTCACTATCTTTACTTTTTTTTCATCTTTTGTTTATGTTCGATTGAAACAGAAAAGCATTATCGCTTCCGCAAGTTTACCAGTTCTTTATCTTTTCCCTACTGTTTCTTTCTCATTATATTTTTCTGTTTAGCATGTCCTTTTACTTCACTTTATTTATTTATAACAAAGGAATGGTCGATTATTTAGCTGAGGGGACGTCACTCATGAGAAATAAGAACGCTGAAATAAGCAATAAAGATAATCAGGATTTACATTTTTTAATTTCATCTTAGGCGATTTGTACGGTCTTATTTTCAACTAGAGGGTATTGCAAGGTTATAATGGTTATACAATTAAGGAATTAGTGTATTAAAGTATCGATTAATAAAGATTATTTTTCAATATATTGTTTTATCTTTATACACACACACACACACACACACACACACATATATATATATATATATATATATTATATATATATATATCTTATTATAATGGAGATTATGTGTTTTCCTGTCTGTAACCGAAACTATATTCCTACTCAAGTCACAATTCCCTTAGTTATTTACATCACATTCTCCATGATTTTATTTTTATCTAAATCTCAATTATTAATAAAATTGTCTTACATTATTAATACTGTTAACTATGTCTACATACTGACAACATGCAATTATATTTATATATACAACAAAATAGCGGTTTACAGTGTGAACGGGAAGGCTAATTTTCATATTAATATTAAAAAATCGAATTTAATAAATATGTGCTTAGTATTATTGATTTCTAACAGTTTGGTTTTATTTTAATGAATATAAGCAAAAATCTCTTCAATAAATTTTAGATGAAATCCATTAACAAGGTAAAATAACTGTCATTTTATTCTTTACTTCCTCTTTTAACTAAATACTTAAATTAGAAAAAATAACAATGAAAGACGAGAGTGATGGAAGAGTAAGTTTCAGTTGTTCCATTTTTTATTATACTCCCTCTGTTTCAAATCTTTTATTATACTCCCTCTGTTTCAAATCTTTTTATCTGTATTCTTATTTAGTTTCATTAGCCTTTCTAATTTAATACAATATTTTATTACATTAAAACTTAAATACTTGCATCCGGAGGGTGCATATATTTGCTAGTATATTGTAAAGTTCTTTATTATAGTTCTTGTTTCTATCTTTCTCTTTTATTTGCTTTTTATTGTTTTATCCATCATTAATTTGTTTCATTTTTCAATCATTTTTTATAAATAATCCTTAATATATCATTGATATATGCCAGTATTATATCTTTTATTTAGTTTTTCTCCTGGAAAATTAGGGGTATCAAGTTTTTTAACCCTCTCTCGGACAAAAATAGGGTGTGAATTTTATTGAACTTTTTTTTTCTATTTCTCTGAATTTTGGAGATGTATTATTTGTATTATTCGGACTATTGTCCTCATCTTCATTGTTATCTGTAGAACTCTTCGGCCGACGTGCCCTCCGGCCTTCTTCAGGTATTTCTTCTCGTAATCGGGAACCTTCTTGTCGTAATCGGGAGCTATCACCGTACTTTGAACCTGTTTTTTCTGCTATACACACATTTTCCACAATAAAAGATCATTGTACAAACAAACATACAGATAGACAGACAGAATTAATATTTCTTATTTATACTGGCAAATATATGCACCCTCCTGTTTCAAGTATTTAAGTTTTACTGTAATAAAATATTATAATAAATTAGAAAGGCGAATGAAACTAAATAAGAATGCAAATTAAAAGATTTGAAACTGGGGGGGGGGTATAATCGAAATATAGAACTGAAACTTACTCTTCCATCACTCCCGTCTTTCATAGCTACATTTTCTTAACTTAATTATTGAGTTAAAATAGGAATTAAAGAATAAAATTAGTAATTTCTTCTTGTTAATGGATTTATCCCCAAGATTTTGCTCTTATTCATTAGGATGAAACTAAACAATTAGAAATCAATAATACCAAGCCACATTTATTAAAATCAAATTTTCTAATATCAATATGCAATTTAGCTATTTTGTTGTATATATAAATACAATTGCATGTTATTAGTGTGTAGATATGGTCAAAATTATTAACACTCTTAATGTTTTTTATTAATAATTGAGGTTTAAATTAAAATAAAATCATGGAGAATGTGACGTAAATAACTAAGGGAATTAGGACGTGAATAGTAATAATGTTTCTGTTACAATCAGAACAACTCACAATCTCCATTTTAATTAGATAGTGACTAACAATTGCATTGTTTGTTCAGATGTATAACGTTTAACTATTATTAAAAACGTAAACATGCCTCGGTCACGTTTCCACGTATCAGAGACAATGTTGATAAAATTTAAGATGGCGGGTGGAAATGTTCGGAGGTTCGATAAATATAAATACACTAATTAAAAAGTTGTTAGGATTTTCCATTGTTCAGATTCTAAAGATAAATTTCCTACACTTGAAAGCGAAAGTGAAAGTTTTGAAATTCAACAATGCTGAGATTCAGAGCACTAAAAAACATTACATTCATGAAAATAGTGTTTATCATTGAAGATTTAAAGTTACACTTTTTTTCTTTTCAGTTTATCTGGTTTATAAATTCAATTGATTTTGTTACACCACACCCACACACACACACACACACACACACACACACACACACACACACATATATATATATATATATATATATATATATATATATATATATATATATATATATATATATATATGGCCAGTATAGCTTAGTCGGTAGAGCGTCGGATTAGGAACCACAAGGTTCCCTGTTCGATACCGGCTTTCGTCCACTCACTGTGCAGTAAAGTGAGGAGCTGATGTTAAGTGTTGCGCTCCACCTCATACGGCAAAAAATAATCTTCTTGGTTTCCAGGTAGAATAAAACAAAAATATCACTACACAAATGCTACACGGTGAAGCAACAAATATTTAATAAATGTTCAACATTTAAAATATACTTATAAGTAGTAATAATAATAATTTAACTTGTTATAGTACTAATGAAAAGGGGATAGACTCCATCACTGTCTAGCTGATACCGACTATAGGCCACCCCGACGACTTTACTTTTTTTTATATGTATATGTACATTGTGTGTGTACTGTATACACACGGACATAAATTGGCTGCCGGTACAAGTATAGGTACATAAATGGAGCTTGAAGAGGATTAAAAAAAAAGATGAAACACGTGCGTGCATCTAATATAAAAAGTAAAAAAAACAAAATTGAAACCATTTTCCGAACTTTATTATTTTTATTATATACACACACACACACACACACACACACACACATATATATATATATATATATATATATATATATATATATATAATGAGTGAGTGTGTGTGGGGGGATTTAGGGTACAGTGTGTAGGAAATTAGAGGCGCTGTTTCTCGCCTTGGTCTGAAAATCATATAGGCGCGAAACTGTCAATTACCAAGCACCGTTAACTGAATGTCTACGCGAGCCTAAGTTAGGTATACATGTTCTGTCAATGATATTGGGCATTAATTAGTTAGCATTGTATATTATCATAATTTCATTAGCATATAATCAATATTGATATATATAGTGTTGGCACCTTCCGTCTATTGAAGACGATGGCGTAGTGTCCATTTTTAAAAAATCTGCAACTGCGTGAGTGGCTGAGCAATCCCTGGTGTAGTGGTTGCAAACAAACGGTGATGCTTGCTGGAGATGCTGTTGTCTCTCTTCCTTATGACTCTCTTTTCTGCAGCTTATATATATGTGTGTGTGTGTGTGTGAAACCCAACTCTCTCTACACCAAAAAGGACTATATATCAAAATAAGTTCAATATAGACCAGTGTATTAGCTTGAAGAGATTTTAAGAATACAAAACACGTGTCACACATATTGAAATAAAGAGGAAAAATAATTTTTATAATCAATTGAGAAGTTTAAAACTGACAGTGGTTAGAATTTTAAACGATTGTTTATTCTCATCCGTCTATATATAATATATATATATAATGTGTGTATGTGAAATGAACAAAATTATAAGTCAAACAGGAATAGCCCTTTTAGGTTTTTTAATTGTTCTCAACTAGTTTTAACCTTAATAAATTACAGGAGAAAATTTCTTGTGAAGAAATAGGTTTTAGAAACTTTTTCAAAAGACTTCAAAGTGTTTAACATACATGCAACCAGTGTTAGAAAAATATCGAGATTTTTGTGTGCTTTTTGACACGCCTTGTATTCTGAAGAAAATAACATTACATTCATTTTCTTTTCAGAATACAAGGTGTGTCAAAAAAGTGCCAAGTTTAAAGGTGTATTTACCAAGTTAGAAATGAAGAATGAATGGAACGTTATTTTTTTTTTTTTTTTCAGAATACAAGGTGTCAAAATGTAAACAAAGTCTCGATACTTTTTCTGACATACATATACATATATATATATTTTTCATTTCAGCATTCATGGAAAATAATGGAAACCGATTTTATATTTTAAAAATATATATTTATACATACATATCTACATACATACACACAATGTGTGTGTGGCTTTAGCAGAATTTGAACAAACTGCTCAATATACTCTGTTTTTCTCATTTATCATCAGATATTTCCCAAATCCACCGATAAAAAATATTTAAAAAATCATTTTCTATCAATATTTCTTTTTCAGTTTGATGAAAGCATTTGGCGCCCTCAGTTCCCAGGAATTGTGGCGAGCAAATTGTATTTATTTGGTAAAAATTGCAATTTAATAAATGAACACAGGCGCATAATTCTATTTTGGTTTTCACTATTGTGGAGACTATAATGTCTGCTATATAAAAAAAATAAAACTGTTGCTTCGTAGTTTTTTTCCTATTGTCTGCGCGGTTATTAACTGTGCTATCTCCAAGGCTCTCCATCTTTTGACATTAAAAAAAATTCAATCTTTGTTGCATATGGGCTTTTCTCATTTCTTTTTTTTTAAATTTTGTCTCTTGGGTTTTCGAAGTCCAACTTTGCTGTGTGAATCACAATTTGGCCGTGGAACACTCGACTTAGACCCTTACTTAGGCTAGACGGGCGGTCAGAGAGGCCACCTTCAATCAATCGGTTGGTCAGCTCAAGTCCTAGCACCTATATAATTGCCCCAACTCTTTACCCTTATAGCCAACCCCAACCCTTTTTATCATATGGGTGCTAGAAGGCAGTGACCGAGGGTGTTCATGCCCTGGGAATGACCTTAAACTCTATCTGATATTGAGGTTCCAGTTTTGGAGGTCTGTGGAATGTGGAGCACTCCTTTATCACCATTGCTCCCTGGTCCACTCTGACTCTGAGTAGCAATACCTGTTAGGGTCCCATCTATAGGTTAAATAGAAAATTGGGTTTATAAAAAATTGAGTACCCATTAAGAATGAATTGATTTAAAAAATACGACCAGAAGTGATTACCCAGCGTTGTCTGCGTAGAAAGGGGAAAACCCGGTGTATTGATTTGTTTACTCTTGAGTTTTACAAATGCTGGACTAAGTAGAATTTCAATGCTATTTCTATGTGTATTTTAACTCTTAAATATCTTCGAATATAAATCAAATCTTCATATTTTTTAACAAAAAACAAGACCCTGTGATATTTAATGCATATATATATATATATATATATATATATATATATATATATATATATATATATGAACAAATAAAAAGTTTAGCTTTTATTTATTTTCATAGGAACAATCTTTACAACCAAGCAAGTTCTTGCTATTGCATTCGTCAGTTTTTCGTTTTACCTGACTAATGCGATAGCAAGAAACCGCTTGGTAGTAAAGATTGTTCCTATGAAAATAAATAAAAGCTAAACCTTTTATTTGTTCATTTATTCATCTATCAACGCTCTATCACAGATATTGAGCACTCTTCTAATAACACAGTACGTTGGATTACTACCGCTTTTTCAAGTATAATAGTGCCAACCATACACATTAATATATATATATATATTTATCCATTTTGTCCGTAATTATTGTATTTTTGTACTTGCATGCATGCATACACACCAATTGCCCTTTATGTATGTATAGATGGGTTTGGTCAGAACATTATTTTTCTCGTGTATTAGGTGCCTTACTAAAGCTAGATATCCTACAGAAAAAGTATCCATAGCTAGAGGGAGAATATAAGAGATAGATACATTTTTTACCCAAGATAACTAACCCGATATGAAATGTAATGAGACTCGTACAGGATTTGAACTTAGGCTTCGTTTGGTTTATTTAATGTCATATTCACCTTCGTTGGTCACAGAAGATTATTTGTTGTAACATTTAACCCGTAGTTGAGGGATGAAGGGTTCATACCTTTCTCAAGGGTATTAGTCTGAAAGTGAACGTAATAGCGAGACTGCTGTTCGAACTCGCTTACTAGGATGTCAAAGTCCATTATGTTAGCCACTACGCCACGGGGAGTCTCCCCGATTTGAAGTTAGATAGTTGAGTCTATTTTCTACAACTAAAACCATTACGCCCTTAACGCCTCCGTAGACAACGTCGTCTCTTGGATCCATAAATATGAGATCGTTCCTCACTGAGTGTCTTAATTTTGAGACAGGTAGTTAAGCTTGGTGACTCGCAGTCTTTTAGGAAGGAAATTATATTTTTCCTCTCTTTCACCCTTGTAAAATATCTTGATTTGTACCGTGTATTCCGTAGTTATGAGGGATTTCATATATTTCCTATTATCGGAATGGAGAGATGACGTGTTAACGTTTGTTACATTATGGCTTTCAATTCCGAATGGAGTGATGCATTCATATAGAAATATTAATTGTATACTTATCTCAGAACCGGTCTTATATTAGAGATTTTCGAATCTCGGATGCTGTGCCGATGCTCAGTTGTCTGACATTTCCTGGATGTTTGGAGTCAGGAAAACAAACTTGGGGTACTGGGGGACATCTTGCCTTGTGCCATTTAGAGATTTTAGTAATAACACAAGTCCACTTCTTTTTCTGATGAGACTTTTTACACCAAAATCTCACCTGCCGAGAGCACGTCTGGCTCTTTCAACGCATCGTGCTAGACTCTTCTCGAATTCTCCTTTCAATCCTCCTCTCTCCAACTTCGCCACGTCTGGCTCTTTCAACGCATCGTGCTAGACTCTTCTCGCATTCTCCTTTCAATCCTCCTCTCTCCAACTTCGCCACGTCTGGTGATATATCCTTAAACTTTTCCATTTTCATCTAACACGAAATTCTTGCTGAAAACTTTGCCGTGCTAATTTACATGTCAGTGTTACACTCATGCTCCCCCCCCCATTATGTTAAATTAGTCTGAAAGTTGGCGTAATATCGTAACTGAAGTTCGAACTCGCTTACTACGCTGTCACAGACCAGCACATTAGCCACTACGCCACGGCGACTCCCCCGATTTCTGTTTAGTCTACTATAATACTTGAGTCTATTTTCTACAACAAAAAACAATTACGCGTAGTCTCTTGGACTCGTACAATTTTAATAACATCGTTCCTCACAAAGTGTCCCAATTTTGAGACTGATAGAGCCAAGCTTGGTGACTCGCAGTCTTTTGGGAAGGAAATTATATTTTTTGACGCGGTCTCGACTGCAAATAACGCTTTCTCTTAAATTTTGATATTGTTTTTTTTTTAAGAATACGTTTTTTCCCCGTGTCAACTGTAGTGTAATAAATCAATGGTGTAACAGTCACCAGAAATCGATGTAGCAACCATAAATAAATGGTTGAAGTCAAAATTATTTGACCTCACACCTTCCCATCCTTCCACCCTTCCGTCGTTTCATTTCCTCTAATCATCCACAATACTTCCTCTCTCCCTCCTTTCCTAACCTACATTCGTTTGTGCTCCTATACCTTCCATATTGTTTCCAATCTTGTCACTACTAAGATGGCATATTATCTTCTTTTTTTTCCTTTTCTTAACTCCGCTTACTTTTCTTCCCCGAATTCTCCCCCATTCTATTTATTTCTGCCCCTTTAAGCTTCCATACTGAAAGAGAAGGAATGTTAACACTTCTTGCTTTTTTTGTCTTTTTGATGCGACTTTTTTTTTTCTTCTGGGGTTTTTCAGTTTATCTTTTCTTTCGTACCTTTTCCGAATTTCCTTGATACATTCCGCCATTTTATTCTTATTTTTATATTTCCCGGCATTTTTGCTATTTTCATTCGAGACATTTTTGTTTTATTTTCATATCATTCGTTTCATTTATCCTGCGATTTTTAGATAAAGACCGCAATATAAAGTTCTAAATGCCTATACATACATATTTATATATATAGATATATATATATATATACACACATAGCCATACATATATATATATATATATATATATATATATATATATATATATATACATATAGCCATACATACATATTTATACATCTATACATATACTCACATATACATACATTATTTATATATATATATATATATATATATATATATGTATACACACATATCTATGCATATATATTTATATATACACATATCTATACATATATATTTATATATACACCACATATCTATGCATATATATACACACACATATCTATGCATATGTATATATACACATATCTATGCATATATATATATATAGAGAGAGAGAGAGAGAAATATAAAGTTGTCAAGTTAGTCTAAAGTTGGTGTAAGCCAGACAGTGAGGGAGTCTATCCCTTTTTCACTAGCGCTAGACAAAGGAGATTGTTTTTGCCTCTGAGGTGGAGTGACACACTGCCCATCTCCTCCTCGCTTTACAGCACAGATCCATGCGCTACTCGTACGCTGTGTTGACGAGGGCCGGTATAGAACTGGGAACTTTGTGGTTCCTTGTCGGACGCTCTATCGACAGAGGTAACACAAATACATATATATGCACACATATTTATATATACATATATGTGCATATGTACATACATATATGTGCATATGTACATGCATATATACGTATATATATATACATATATGTGCACATATGTGCATATGTACATACATATATACGTATATATATATACATATGTGTTCACATATGTGCATATGTACATACATATATACGTATATATATATATATACATATATGTGCACATATGTGTATATGTACATACATATATACGTATATATATATACATATGTGTGCACATATGTGCATATGTACATACATATATACGTATATATATACATATGTGTGCACATATGTGCATATGTACATACATAGATACGTATATATATATATACATATGTGTGCACATATGTGCATATGTACATACATATATACGTATATATATATACATATGTGTGCACATATGTGCATATGTACATACATATATACGTATATATATATACATATGTGTGCACATATGTGCATATGTACATACATATATACGTATATATATATATATACATGTGTGCATATGTGCATATGTACATACATATATACGTATATATACGTATATATATGTGCATATATATGTATATGCATATGTGTGCATATATACGTATATGTGCATATATACGTATATGTATATGCATATGTGCATATATACGTATATGCATATATGTGCATATATACGTATATGTATATGCATATATACGTATATGTGCATATATGTGCACATATAAGTATGTATATATACATATATACATGATGGCAGCAAACTCTTGTTCAAGTATTGCCATTGCTTGATAAAAAAGAAAATTAAAAAAAAAAGAAA
Organism: Doryteuthis pealeii; assembly: GCA_023376005.1. Classification (NCBI taxonomy): domain Eukaryota; kingdom Metazoa; phylum Mollusca; class Cephalopoda; order Myopsida; family Loliginidae; genus Doryteuthis; species Doryteuthis pealeii. Next base: position 20,645,794 of record CM042153.1, on the reverse strand, counting down.
GTTCAACAGTTTAAAGAATATAATGGTGAGTTTCAAAAGTTCAACAATGAGCTGCACGAAAGTGGCTCTTTCGTCCTGCCAAAGTCTTGCACATCTTCCCACATTTACAGGTAATTCCAGGGAGCACAGTGTATTTTATTAGTCCATCCCCCCGATGCACAGATTGGTGACTGATCAGGCCAGCCTTGCTCATACATAGCCTTCCACACTCGTCACATAGTAGACCGATTTGTAGCCCTTGGTTGTCTACTTTTTTTTATTCTTGCGAATATCTCGTTTCAACTGCTCATGCTGTATAAGGTTGGTTTCAAACTTTTTTGTACTCTCCTGTAAAGCTCGTCTCCACTGCCCACGGTCCAAAGCCTTACTCTCCCAGGTCTTCTCATCGATGTTACATTTTTTCGACATCAGGCAATCCTTATATCTCATCTTGGCCCCTTGAGCCAAATATATATACATATATACATACATATACAGACACACAGACCCACAATATATATATTCTACACACTTCTATAATTATCGATTTTTATGCGATATGCGCATTGTAATTGCCTTCAAGCAAAAATATAAATATTAATATATATATATTATATATATATATATATATATATATATATATATATATATATAAATTGAATCCGGCGTTGATCCTGATAAATGTAGTATAAAGTAGATTTCCTAATCATATATACATATATATATATACATATATACACACATATATATATATATATATATATATATATATATATATATATATATATATATATATATATAAATTCTATACGCTGAATCCAAGAAAATATAATATGTAAGGGTTCATTTCATTAAACGGAAATTCGTTTGATTTCCTTTCTGTACGAATGAAATCCTGTCTTATCAATTTTCTTGCATAAATCCTCGATCCGTTTACGATTGACAAAAGTGCAAAGACCGCCAGCGAAGAGACCATTCCTGTGGATTCCAATGCTTTCCGTACAAATTAGATCTTAATCAATTTTAAGGTAAAATGTCACACAAATCTTTCCACTCTATTATTAGATACCATTAAAACAGACATTGACATAAAAATTTGCATCCTGAATATATCTTATTATAATGGAGATGCGTGTTTTTCTGTCTGTAACCGAAACTAAATCACTGTTCAAGTCACAATTCCCTTAGATATTGACGTCACATTTACCATGAATTTATCCTTATTCTAACCTCAATTATTAATAAAATTGTTTTACATTATTTATACTGTTAACCATATCTACATGATATTTTCCACGTACCCCACTTGTACGGGTCAGGCACAAGGCCCTATTAACGTGTGACCACCCACAAACCGAAGCTCATGGGTAGCGGGTGAAAAATTGCGTCGATCCCGTCGGCATTCCCCTGAAGGGGGCGCCTCAGGCACTAGGCAATAAACACAGCCCTGTCCCTTTAAATCAAGGGGGCAGGTGTTGCCTGGGGGGATGGCCCCCTGGGATCGACGCCGTTAATTATATCAATGGTCCAGAGGCCGAAGCCACTGTTGACCATATCAACATGCTAATAACATGCAATTGTATTTATATATACAACAAAATAGCGGTTTACAGTGTGAACGAGAAGGCTAATTTGCATATTGATATTAAAAATGTAATTTTAATGAATATATGCTTAGTATTATTGGTTTCTAACTGTTTGGCTTTATTTTAATGAACATGAGCAAAAATCTCTTCAATTAATCTTAAATGAAATCCATTAACAATAAAAGAGAACTGTCATTTTATTATTTACTTCCTATTTTAAGTAAATACTTAAACTAGAAAAAATAACAATGAAAGACGAGAGTGATGGAAGAGTAAATTCCAGTTGTTCTATTTTTCGATTATACTCCCCTCTGTTTCAAATCTTTTTATCTGTATTCTTATTTAGTTTCATTAGCGTTTCTAATTTAATACGATATTTCATTACATTAAAACTTAAATACTTGCACCCGGAGGGTGCATATATTTGCTAGTATATATATATATATATATATATATATATAATATTATTTATATTTTTGCTTGAAGGCAATTATAACTATAATTATCGAATTTTATACGATACATGCATTATAATTGCCTTCAAGCAAAAATATAAATAATAATTCATTCAACAATGCTTCTATAAACAAACATCCAAAAATCTTATTCACTTCGCCGAAGAGCTTACGGCCGAGTTTGTTTACTACACAATAAACGTCCATTTACCTGCTATGGTAGAGGCGTGTAGTAGTTTCATTGACAAGGGTAATTTCGCAGGGATTGTTCGCTATGTACCGGCGGCCGAACGGATATGGTCTCTGACTATGCCTGTGAAGTCCCGGTTTCGATTCCTGTCGGAGGGGAGTCGTTAGTATACATCGCTGAAGAGACTTAATAAAGTCGAAACAGTCTGTACGGTGTTCTGCATAGCGAGCCATCCTTTGCGGGATTCTCTTGTCAAGATTATTTTCTATAATTATCGAATTTTATACGATACAGGCATTATAATTGCCTTCAAGCAAAAATATAAATAATAATTCATTCAACAATGCTTCTATAAACAAACAAACATCCAAAAATCTTATATATATATATATATATATTAACATAAAGGTACACGGTATTAACCTACTCGAATTTCACCATAAGGATCTTCAGGGTTGAATCTACTAGATTAATCAAGATATTTATTAATGGCAGCCGATTACACGTGTGTGACTTTTTTTTGCGATAAACGGTTGGTTATAGGTCCGCGGTTGAAGAACGCTGGTTTTAAATTCAAAAATTTGAAAGGGAAGTTGCATTTTCTCAAAGGATCAAAATATAAACATTGTTAGAAATCCGCTTTGTGCTATTGTTTTAAAGGTTTACGACAATGATGAGGATTGTCTACATTATTATAGTGATTAAATGTGGTTTTGAAAAATGTATGTATAAAGTTATTTATTTTGATTAAAGCTAGTAGAATTTGTATATATGTATACACAAAAGGGGGGGGTGTTTTTTACCATTTCAATGGTCTTATTATGATTTAATATATATATATATATATATATATATATATATATATATATATATCGTCGACCTAATAACCTCAGAAAAATGAGAGGAAGCAATAATATATTAAACAATACAGTAGTCATCATGAAACCCGCAATTAATTCCACTAAATTCTGCCGACCTTGTAATATAAAAAAAAACAACTTATGCTGCAAACAAATAAAAACAACGGACACATTCACCAGCTCAACAACTATAAAGACCTTCAAAATTTAGAAGCAAAAACGTAATTTATTTACTTGATTGCACGAAATGTAACAAACAGTACGTTGGTAAATCTGAATAGCCTTTCTATTTTCGTTTTAACTATAGGCATCGCATAAAATCTATTCGGCTTGTCTCCCAAAGAATCGAACTAACTCATCATGATTGTTTTCGTATTTCTAGATGAAAAGGTTAACCTAGACTTATTAACTATTAGCGTCCTAGAGGATTTGTCTGTGTTGCGCACGAACACGCTCCAAATTAAGATCAAAATTGTCTAATTGGAGACAGCTTGTCTTCTACATAATTAAACTAAACTTAGATATTGTATTTATCATGATCGTTTTCCTATTTCCACTTGGAGATTTCTGTGTAGAAAGTAATTAGATTGATTGTGTCAATTACTACAAACCTAATTGCGAATCAAATTTATACTCTTCAAAAGACTCCTTTTCAGAAGCTACTCAATAATGGAAATGTTTCTTAGACAGTTATTTTCGCTAGTTTTACGGTGTATGCTCTCATTTTAAGGCATTTTTAATGCATTACGCCCGAATTTTTTTCAATTAAAAAAAAAACAATTTGAAAAAAGGGGTGTTTGTCGTATAAAATGGATACGGCAAACAGAGTACTAATCCTGGACGAAGCTGTTTGCATTTCACATAGCACTAATAAACTTGGGAAAGATATGACTATAATTATTCTCTCTCCAGCGATGTGAAAATAATAGGGGAGACTGTGCTCTTTAAATTTGGTATGGCAACCGGTCTAGGATAAGAAAAACACTGAAGGAAAACACGTTAAACTCCACTTAAAATTTGACCTTGTGTCATATCCTGATCGTGCGGAGGGGTTGGGTAAATACATATTTGAAAAAAAAAAGCAGGTAACTTTCAGAACCAATTAATAAACTAGTGTTGTATATATGTCTTTCTATTTCAAACAATAATCGTGGTTTAATGGTTAGCAAATTAGATTCGCAGATCCATTACTATTGCAGAAACGAGTTCGATCCTCGCTGGATAACAATTACTTGTGCAGTGATGCTTATAGGTCCTGGGACGTACATATTTGCTTTGAATGAGTCCACTGAAAAATTTATGGGTCCCAACTAAAGTTTCTTAATAGATTTTAGGGTTTTTGTTTATGATCTTGGGAAACAACTAAAGCCGTCTAACTCCTACCTTGTAACCTATCCCGTGTAATTCATTTCTAAGAAATTATTGAAATGTATTTACAGTTAGCTTGAAATGGTGAGGAAAGAAAAACGAAAAATACTGGGACGCATGGATCTGATTTTACTGCGTCCTTTTAGATTATTGTGCGTCAGGAATGTAGGATGCGTACCTATCAGCATCTCTTCTTGTGACATTGTGTCAAATCCTAACCGTGTTGAACAGGTTGGGTAAATATTTTTATTATGCATATATATATATATATATATTAACCAACCCCTCCGCACAAGCAGGATGTGACCCAAGGTCAATTTTTTAAGTGGAGTTTAACGGGTTTGAATTCAGAGTTTTCCTTCTCCTATACAGGTCACCTAACCAAGGTTAAAGAGCCCAATCTGCCATACTATTTATCCATAGCTGGAGGGAGAGTAGAATTCATACCTTTCCCAAGGGTATTAGCGCATTATTATTATTTTCCGAGGGTATTAGTGCAATATTAGTGAAATGCAATTACCACGTCCAGGATTTGAACTCGGGGCGACGAGTCCATTTCCTATGACTTTAACCATTACACCACGCGCATTCAAGTCATATAAGGTTAAACTAATAATCTTACGCTTAAAGCTATTCTTGAAACTATAGTAAAATCAACTGTCAGGCTTTGTGTTTTTTTATCTGTATTTTCTTGATCATAAGCGGCAGCACTTGGTTACGATTGTATAATTTATTCCTTCCTTATATTTGTTCTCAAATCAAAATGCATGTTCACTGTTATTCGTTACTATGAGCTTCAAATAATGTTTGTTCATTTATTTATTTTGTTGTATGTTTGTGTCATTGTTTTTTGTGTTTTTTGTTTTATAAAACTTGTTTCCTTGGGGTTTTTTTTGTCGTTGGTTTTGTTTTTTGTTATTTTATAAAATTGTTTTGTTAACTTGTTTTTTGTGTCTGAGTCTTTGGTTTTTGTTTATAAAATGTTTGTTTCCTTGTTTTTTGTCTTTGGTTTTATAAACAGTTTTGTTTCCTTGTTTTTTTTTGTCTTTGGTTTTGTTTTTGTTGTTTTATAAAATTGTATTGTTTCTTTGTTTTTTGTGCCTGAGTCTTTGGTTTTGTTTTTGTTTTATAAAATTGTTTTGTTTCCCTGTGTTTTTTGTGTCTTTCGTTTTTGTTTTTTTCATTTTTTTCTTTCATAAAATTCTTGTTTTCTTGTTTTGGGTTTTTAATTTTGTTTGTTTTTTTTTGTCTTATAAAATTGTTTTGTTGTATTGTCTTTTGTGTCTGTTTTGTTTTATAGAATTGTTTTGTTTTATAGAATTGTTCTGTTTTATTTTGTTTCGTTTTTCTTTTTATAGAATTGTTTTTCTTGTGTTGTTGTGTCTTTGGATTTTTTTTTGTTGCTGTTTCCTTTTTTTTTTCTTTCTTTTATAAAACTCCAAGTCAAAGCGACTTTTGGGTGGCGTTAAATCGATCAGTTGTCGATTTCCATCCGGGTTCTTGAATTATTTATTGCATGGATTTTGATTATTGCAGGCGAGACAAATGAATTGGTTGTTTTAACGTCATATATCGCTAACATGATGCGAATTTTGCCAACAAACACTAGACTTAACGCTTAGTAACATGATTTAATTGACATACCATAACCACCTATCAAACTTATAGATGCATTATTCAAATAAATAACTAGATAAATAAAATTTGTGCGAGTGGCGTATCAGTTATAATAGAAGGAAATGGAGTCAGCGAGCCGAGTTCTAATCCTGGACAAAGCCGTTTGCACCTCATCTCTATATTAATATTCGTGATCTTCAAATCTACGGCCTTAATGATCTTACAATAAAAAAAACTTACACCGTCCAAATCGTCCCAAAGGAAATGCAAAAAAATGTAAAACCTTGTTTTCTGGTGTTGCTTATCCGCTGAATTCTTATTTCTTATAAACCTCTGCTAAATTTTGGACCATTACGTTTTTATTTTGAAGAAAGAGGGGTAAGAAAAAGGACATATTATACAGAAAAATATAATTAGAAAGTGTAGGGAAAAAGATATAGTGGGGAGTGCGCGGAAGTGATTACGCTAATCGCTTACAATCGAATATAATGAAAAGATGGAAAGAAAAAAAAAGTAAGAATGAGTTAAATCAAGATAATTATACTTTTTACATATTGAACTATTAAAAATTAATATGCAATAGCTTTTAAGCCATCATATCATACGTTGTAATAATTAAATTATCACTGTGGTATATACACAGGTCCTGCTAGTTTAAGTCCAATACCCTTTGGAAATGCATAGATCCATATGATCCCGGAACAAATAGCGTTAATATATTATCTATTTACAGAGTGTCTACAAAGTCTTGAAACAGTTCTAAAATTGAACATTTAATAACTCACGTTGTACAAATGATAAAATATGTTCATAAAAACATTACAAAAGTTCAACTCTTAAAGGTTTAATATTAATGTATGTTTTTATTATTGAACTTCAAGCTGACCGCCATCTTTGATACATTTTCAACCTGTAGCGTGACTTCATGGACACCATGTAGAGTCGCACTATATCTGATTAATGCCAAGCTCGGTGTTTCTAATTCAGAGTTTTCCTTCTAGACTGGTTATCTATTTAAAGAATCCAGTCTGCCCTATTATTTTATCCATAGCTACAGGGAGAATATATGGATTCATGCCTTTCCCAAGGGTATCATCATTATGTGAAATGCAAACAGCCTTGTCTAGGATTTGAACTCTGGTCGACGGTTATAGGCTATATTCCATATAGGCTGAATATAATTTGTCCACAATATAAATCTTAAGAGGTACCAAAACCTTTGGTAAATAGTAGAGCAGCCATATCTATATAGTCTTTGTAAAGCAACCAATCTCGGAGAATGACCGATTGCTTTTAATGGCATTTCAACCCATCTAAGATTATTTCATGCCTAGAGGTTAGGGAATCGAGTTTATTGATCATCTGTATTTACGTTTTTGTGTGGTTGTTTTTGAAGCGTCTTTTTCCACACAGGTAAACGATTTCAAGTATTCCTATCTTACGCAAATAATCTGCACATAGTTGAAAGGTTTCAAGTATTCCTACTTAAATACTTATGTCTGATGCACAATTATATGGTTTCAAGTAATTTTCATATCTAATCAAAATCATTTGTTTACTCAAAGTTATATTCTGTCAAGTAACTCATAATAGTAATCTTTAGTCAATAATTATAGCCACCCTGTCGGCTGGGGCGTTAGAATGCACCGACTGCACCTCTGCAGAGGGGTAAGACTTCCCCAATGGGTCCATCTGTTGGTCGTGGGTGGTGACCCGTGATGCTTAAGGATAGAAGCGCAGGTGGCTGAGCAGTCCATGACTTGCAATACTCTACTTTGGCTCTTTCTTGGGCTAGACGGGCGGTCGGAGAGGCCCCCTCCGATCAGTCGGCTGGCCATGTCAAACTCTAGCACCTATGTGATTGCCCCAACCCTATTGCCCTCATGGCAACCCCCAATCCTTATCATATGGATGCTAGAAGGCGGTGACTGAGGGTCTACGTGTCCTGGGGATGACGTTAAACTCTATCTGGTGGTGAGGTTCAGTTTTGGAGGTTTGAGGAATGTGGAGCACTCCTTCACCATTGCTCCCTGTTCCACTGTGACCCGGAGTGGTAGTACCTGTTAGGGTCCCATCTATGGGTTAAATAGAAAAATACGAGTTGATAAACAAAATTGTATTATGCATTAAGAATACATTTATTTCACAACTATGTCGGCATTAAATGACCCACCGAGGTTGATATGCCGTAAAACAAAACCAAACCAAACAAGTAATCTTTAGTAAATAATTATAGCTTTAAGTAAATATTCTTAATACAGAGGCGTAATAGTTAACGTATTGCGCTGGAACATCACATTGAGTTCGAACTTCAGTCCTGCTATTATGTTCCTTTTCAAAATAATAACCTTGGGAAATGTATTCCTCATCCTTCATCTATAGGTCAAATAATACCACTACTGTTCTTCTACAAAGAAGGCTTTGATATTAAATAACCCACAACGGTTGATATACCATTAAACAATGAAACCAAACCTTGATACAAATATTTTACAGTTATATCGCCTCAAGTACTCATATCGAATGCAAATGATAATGAAACAGATGTATTTTCCCATATATGGAACCCTAACATATACTACCACTCCAAATCAGAGGGGACCTGGGATTAATGGCAATGACCTATACTCTAAACATCACAAATCTACAGAACTGGAACCCGGCAATCATATGCGGTATAATTTACCCAGGATACCCTTTTTCTCTTTACCCACCCCGACATTATAGAACTCAGGAATACTCCATTCATGCATTTGAATGATTCCATTCCTTGAGTTCTGATTGGCTGCTTGGTTTCTTTGGTGTTATGGTGTTTTATAAATAACCTGTCATTTTGCAGTGGGCTAGCAACAAGGTAAGATCCATATTGGGTTACGGCTTCCTTGTTGCCTTGTCTGCCAATTTTACGGTAACTGGAATTCTTCTACAGTGAGTATGTTTATTCTACAACTATGAGCAGGATGTGACACATGGTCAATTCTTAAGTGGGGTAAAACTGGTTTGAATTCAGAATTTTCTTTCTAGACTGATTGCCTAACCAATGCTAAAGAACCATCTGCCCTAGTATTTACCCATAGCTGGGTGGAGAATAATTGAGTTGATGCCTTTCTTAAGGATATTCTATACAAAATATATTCATTAAATAACAACAAACGTTCATTATACAATCGAAAATTTGATTATAAAATTCCTTGCATGTTCAATAACACAAAGAGAAGAATAAACACAGTATTTCTCTGATTTTATTTAGATGCAGCTTGATAATTAATATTATTCGTATTATTCGGACTATTGTCCTAATCTTCATTGTTATCTGTACAACTTTTCAGCCGATGTGCGCTCCAGCCTTCTTCAGGTATTTCTTGTCGGACTTGGGAACCATCTTGTCGTAATCGGCAACCATCACGGGACTTTGAACTTAACCCTTTGTGTAAGAAGGTACACGATTACAACGAGGTTCTCGAGTCCAAGATGGTTCCCGAGTCCCAGATGGTCCCCGAGTCCGACAGGAAATACCTAAAGAAGGCCGGAGGGCACATCGGCCGAAACTTTGTACAGATAACAATGAAGATGAGGACAATAGTCCGAATAATACAAATAATACTAATGATCTCCAATGTCTACAATTTCTCTAGAGTCTTTGCTTTTGTGAAAGCGTCCTTATGTAATGTTTATCCTCGTAAAAAAAGGACACGGCTATACGAGTTCAAATACTGGACAAGGCTGTTTGGATTCCTCATAGCGCAAAGACACTTGAAAAAGGTAGGCGCCCATCTATTCTACTATGGGTAAATAGTAGGAGAGATTGGGCTCTTTAATCTTGCTATGCCAAACAATCTAAGAGAAAAAACAACTCTGAATTCAAACCTGTTAAACCCTGCTTAAAAATATACCTTGTGTCACATCCTGCTCGTGTGGAGGGGCTGGTAAATACATAGGCTTGGAGCTAATGCAGATACTCAGCTTTATCTACGGCTTTATTGCGTACATTAACAGTAAAAAAATCTTTAATATATTCTTGACCAACTAATCTAGGAGCGAAGCCCCCTTATATTGTGGTTATGGAAGCGCGTGGTGTAATGGTTAAAGTCATAGGAAATGGACTCGTCGCCCTGAGTTCAAATCCTGGACGTGGTAATTGCATGTCACTTAGCGCTAATACCCTTGGGAAAGGTATAAATTCTACTCTCCCTCCAGCTATGGGTAAATAGTAGGGCAGACTGGGCTATTTAACCTTGGTTAGGCAACCAGTCTAGGAGAAGGAAAACTCTGAATTCAAACCTGTTAAACTCTGCTTAAGAAATTGACCATGTGTCACACCCTGCTCGTGCGGAGGGGTTGGGGTATATATATATATATATATATATATATATATATATTGTGGTTTATGATTTCAACTGAAATTATTGCAATATTTCTACGAATGATTTGCTTTAATTCAATAGCTTTCCTTCGTACATATTTTCCTTAAAGGAAATAGTACACGGTGGTTAGATCTTGTGGTCTGGATGGCCAGGTAACCATGAACTTTTGTTTATTAAATTAGCGTGTCCCAGAAAAAAACAGAACCCACAAATTTTGTAATAAACTGTTAATTTTAACTAGGAGGTTTAGGGTTAATGTTTGGGGTTGGGTTTAGGGTTAGAATTTGGGTTCTGTTTTTTTCTGAAACCAAATTATTTATGTTTCCCTTAAACTAACCTAAAACCCTAACCCCAAACCCCCTAGTTAAAATTAAGTTTTATTACAACATTTGTGGCTTCTGTTTCTTCTTGGACAACTTAATTTACTAAACAAAAGTTCATAATTACCGATGGCCAAAGGGCATCAGAAAATCTCGAAATGATGTGTCCGAGGAATTACTCTTGAAGAATTGTCATTGTCAATGGTTCTGCATGACTGCTGCTAGCAACTTTTTGTATGTACATGAGTGTTAGACCAAACCTTTCTAACACGGGAATGCAAAATATGTTCAGTATTTGGTAGTAGTTCTTAATAATAACTGTGACAGCATGTGTGGGCTGGCTTCTCTCCATGTTTTGAGGGGTCTGGGAATCTCTTGGGATATCATGTCTTGTGTCGTTGATAGTTTTTAATAACGATCACAAAACCTTCTTGTATTTGTGGAGCTCATTTATTGTATCTCAAATAAAAGGCCTCGAAAAAAACACCACTATAGTTATGCGTCTCTTCCAAACTCTCAGCCAGACTCTGTCCGTGCGTCCCACAGACTTTGACACTCTCTGCTCTCCCTATATCTCTTTCAATCTTCGCCTTTTGTTCAATCAGATAAGCCTTTCACGTGTCATCCTGAATTCTAGTTAATTATCACAATTACATAACGTATAACTAAAATTTTGGGTTTTCCGATATTTCCACATCTCATTATTATCACCTTTGCGATACCTGATACGGATGCAGGTTTAGGGCTTATTTTAATGTGGTTTCGAGCCCAAGACTAATCAAGGACACAAAGCCCATTGAGGGGGGTCAGAGGAGAGCTACTAAATTAGTGAATGATTTAAAAACCCTTTCGTATGAAGAAAGACTTAGGAACATTGACTTACCAAGTTTGGTTCATTGATGTACAAGCGGTTATATGTTTGAAGTCTACAAATATACACATGGTTTTTATTCAACGAACTTCGACCTACTAAACATTGCTCAAAACAACAATAGCAGGGGACATAAATTAAAACTCTTAAAATAATTTTGTCAAGCAAATGCAAGACAAAATTATTTTAGCAACAGAGTGGTAAATACATGGAATAAACTACCATCATCAATAGTGAATGCCCCATCTCTAAACCCCTTTAAGGCAATGTTAGATAATCTGTGGAAAGATTATAAATATTCTGTGGAATTAAGATGAATATTTATAAGGAACAGCTGACAGATCTCAGACCTAATATACTAGCTGAAAGGATATTATTATTATTAATATTTTTGTGATTCGTTGTTACGCGAAATGTTTATCTATTGAACCAATTGTTAAGTGGACTTCATGGAATTTTGTATAATGGCATTCACAACACGTCGACAGTTCCAAGCTCTTCAAGACATTCAATAACAACATTGTTTTTTTTTGTTCTTTTTGTTTTTTGTTTTTTGTTTTTTCGTGTTGGCATTGCCTGTCTTACGGAAGTTTGCAACAGCAGGAACGACCGGCTTTGGATGTGGTGCCAGGTGCTTTCCATAAATTCTGTCGGAAATTCCAATTGAGCTGGTAGAACTTTCACTACGTATGCGATTTATACTTGACTCCTCATCATAATGGTCCACATTCTCAGTCTGTTGCATCAATCTATTTTTCTCAGTCTGTCTAGCAACTTCGACCTGTTCATATCTATCTTTCTGTGTAAATATCTATCAATATATCTCAGTCTGTTACGATTTATCTATATATCTCTTTTAGTCTATTCAGATATCTCTCTAAAATTAAAGGTCAATTCCGCAGGGATTGTTCGTTGTGTAATATGGTCTTTGACTATGCTTGCTGAGGTCCCGGTTTCGATTTCTGTCGGAGGGAAGTCGTTAGTATACATCGCTGATGAGACACAATAAAGTCGAAACAGTCTGTACGATGTTCTACACACCAAGCGATTCTTTGCCGGGATTACACTTGTCAAGTTCATTTTCTATAAAAAAAAAAGTATCGAATTTTATGCGATACATGCATGTAATAGCCTTTCAAGCAAAAATATAATATATATATATATATATATATATATATATAATATAATTATATATATAATCAGTCTGTTCATGTTCATTTATCAGACTCTTCCACACGAGCAGGATACGACACAAGGTAGATTTTTAAAGCGGAATTTAACAGGTTTTAATTCCGACTTTTTCTTCTCCTACATTGGTTGCCATACCAATGTTAAAGAACCCAGTCTCTTACTATTTACTCATAAGTGGAGGGAGAATAATTGGAGTCATACCTCTCCACACAGCCTCGTCCAGGATTTGAACTCGTCTCGTCGAGTACTTATCCTTCGACGATAACCATTACATAACAAATGGCTCCATATTTGTTCATATCTATCTATCTATCTATCCCAGTCTTTTCATATCCATCTATCAATCAATTTATCCATAAAAAATCAAGTGCCTGATAAAAATATAGAAACAAATGACTCCACATTAAAATACATGATATTTAAATTGCAAACAACAATTAATTGAAAATAAAATATATTCCATAATTAATGGACCCCCCCCCCCCCTATGTATATATATCCTTGGCAATTCGAGGTCATCAAGTTACCAAGGTTCATGTTTCGAATACGCTTCACAATATGCATGAATTAGAATTAAAGAAGAATTTTAGGATACAACATTTTTCGAAAAAAATAAAATAAAATAAATCATGCGCCGAAGTCGTATATTAATTTTTCCTTCGAATTATAAACAGAAAAAACAATTATTTGCAATCAAAATTTAGTTTTGAAGTTGAACAAAAAAATTATGTGGAAAATGTTGAGTATAAAATATTTGAGACTTTTAATGATTATTAATTCAGCTCGAAATGTATTCGTCTGGCTCATGTTATTAGAGAGATTTCGTTTTTTAGGGTCATTTTTTGTAGACCCGGAAAAACTAGCTATGTTTAATTTTCTTGTGTAATATATATATATATATATATGTAGTCAACGAAAGAAAAACCTAACTGTCATTTAGCTATTATAAATTTATTTTGATCAGAACTCTATATGAGCCTAGTTTCATCAGACAGCTTATTACGTAAAGACCAATCATAAAGACATGTGATAAACTATCCGATGAAACTAGGCTCATGTTGTGTTCTGGTCGAAATAAATTTATAATAGCCAAAATGACAGTTTGAGAGTTCGGTCCTCACTGGGTGTTACATAGTTATGATCTTTTGCCAAATTAATCTAAGTTTAGGGATTGAGTATGGGTACCTCTTGTAGTATAATGGTTATCGAGATAGTCTAGCACTTTGTTAGTGAATTCGATTCTAACCGAGTGCCACATAATTCTGGCTTTTTTCCAAGCTAAGCTAAGCTTAGTAAATGACTACGAGTACTGCGCGTTAGTATCATTGTTAAGAGGCTAAGGTAGTATTCCATTATTAGTGTCTTTTGATTCCCACTCTTGTATCGCCCATTTTGTCAGATTGATCCCCCTCTTTATTCCCTTCTTCAATGCCCGACTCTCCACGCTGTTTCGTTTGCGAGATGAATAACGTGAAGGATTATTTTTGCCCACATAATTTTTAATTGAATTTTCACTTTGATATTTCGGACGGTTGTCCTCATCTTCATTGCCTATATACACATTTCTGTCGATTTTCCCCAACCCGCTTTCTTCAGGCGTTTTTTGCGCGGAATCAAGAACCTGCTTGAGAACCTGCTTGCTCAAACACTGAAACCTACATGTCGTAATCCGGAAATCTTCACAGAACTTCGAACCGAAACCTCTATTTAATCCATTGTGTCTGGGTACTAGGTTTGGATTATTTTGGCTTAATATAATGTTTATTTACAAAGCTACTCGCCTTCACCCTTTCACCAACGACCTTAGGACAGTAGGCACCACGGCATGGAGCAGTCATGGGGCGCCCAAGAAAATCGAATTCCACTAAAAATGGCCTCCTGCTCACTTAATACTTACATCTTGCTAGCCATTACACCCACCGTCAAGTGCCCTTATTTTGGTAATATTAATATATAGGTGTGTGTGGACTCACCACTATTAAACTTATAAACTCTGCGTTGAGGTGTGCTAAGATTTAAAGCTAACCAATCAGCTACGCTGCCTTGAATACTGTGACCGTTGTTCAAGTTTAACTATTTAGACATCATACCCCCCCGCATCTTGAAAGCCAGCTTCCGTTGCACGGCTATCTCGTCACTGGACGAACTGATCAGCAACTTCTTCCGGAAGGATATTCTATGCACATCGGGCTCAAACCTAACACTTTAAGGACATCCAAGCGACCACACCCTCTAACGAGTACACTAGACCCTAACACTTACAGCCGACACCAATAAGAGATTGAAGCTTTAAAGGATTTAAACCCACTGCCTTAAGGCGACACAAGAAAACAACCAGAAGGATTCCTTCTCCAAGGATTTCAGCCTGATCTGCCAGGTCTACGATAACACGAAGTGAGGAACACTACACTCTGTAATAAGCTGCCTACTCACCTGCTTAGTCCTATACAAATGCGCTGCTACCAAGAGCCCACCCAAAGATAAGACACTCCGTTAACCCATGATCCTCAGGTAAACATTGTTATACTCCGATACCTATTAATTATGAATTGGATTAATTTAAGTCAGGTGACTCCCTCCCTCGCATGCCCATCCATCGACGCCCCGTCAGGACATATCATCCAGTCCGACCGAGCATCCGTTAAAAGATGCTTTAAAAGTAGATCTCTTTAATAATTTTTAACTTTCATCTTGACCTCCGACCTCTCCTTCATCCTTGCCTAACCTTCTCCGTCCCAGTCCGTTGAATTTGGAAACATGGCGCCCCAATGCCGATATAAGGTTACAGTTAAATACAGTCTAAGGGTTGCAGGTTCAATCCTGATGACAGACCAACAATAACATAAAGCTTAACATAGGCTTAACTCTCTGTAAAAAAAAAAAGAAAAAGCTAGTCAGTGGCACCCCGGCAATGGCACAATCATCTTTTCATACCAATAGCACCACGGTATCACTCACAGTGAGGAAGTCTATCCCTTCCTCATCTCAATCTGATGACCATGCTCAGCCTCACTTCCATCGTGACATCTTCTCTCCCCCTCCAGTCCGCGTCGGCTCTCACGATACCTGAAGACAAGAGATCCACGCTCATTAGTCCCTAGAAGATCAGAAGGTTTTCCGGGTTCGATTTACCTGACCTTCGCCATCTCTGTATGAATAGCGCAGGGAACATGTGCGTAAAATCAGTGATGTCTTGATTGGTACCGGCAATTCGATTTGTCTGGTGCTCCACTCAGGCGGCTAAAATACTATCGAGGCCGCTAAAATAAATATCCTCCGTAATTAATTTTTTGCTGAATTTGGAGTCAAGAGATGACTTTTTACACTTGAACTAATATTGATGTTGTACCCTTATATGTCGTTAGGATCCGATTGTCCTCCAAATTCAGACGAAAAATTTAAAGTTATATCTAACTTTAGCTAAATCTTCACTAAATCATTACAACCGGTCAATACCTACCCTTGATTCAAGATTATCCAATCAGAAGCCCCGTACTCTTTCATAATTTTCTTGGACGCCCACTACACCTCAGTCACGATCACCACCTGTTAATAACAACTCTCAACGCCACGCACATTGGCTGTTCTAAGCCCTGTGATATAATCTGCGCGATAGGGCTATTTCTGTTCATATCTCTGAATATGTCCAGCTCTCACTCACCTACCTACACCACTGAAACTACCAGCTAATAAGCAGTCGTAAATTTTAGGCATACACGCTAATATAGCACCTCTTACTCTCAATCCAAATGTGTTCACATACTTCTGAGCTTTCGTATCAAACTCAATGTTTACGCTTAGTAAATCATTATAAGAAGTCTCTCTTAGTGTAATGAGCTTTGTTATCCTAACAATAGCATTGATTAGTCGAGTGCGGATTCTCACTGAGTGCTACATTCATCTTGCCTTGAATCAAACCAAGGTATGGTTATATATACAAAAAAATAGGACTATTTCTCGATTCCTAATTCCCAGCCACGTTCAATTCGCACACACACCGCCAATAAAAAGATTACAACACTCGCCAATAAAACAAAACATAAGTGCTTGACGCCCAAGTGGAAGTGTACTCGACGCGTTAGCCTTAAATAACGAGAGTGACACCAAAGTTAACGAGAGATTTTCAGCTACGCTCTAGTTCGCAGCTGAACTTCCGGCTGGAAACTAAAGAATTCACTAAACAATAAAGAAAATAAATTTTGTAAATGCAATCGCCATTTCATTTGAATCGAACGATTCGCGGGCAAATGAAAATGGACTTTCAGTTGATCGATTTTGGGTACTGCAATTACTTTACCCATAAAAGACCGTCATGTCATGCGTGACACCGCCTACCATGCGGGAGCTTCGCCCTTTCATTCATCATCCATCCGTGGTTCGCGACATCCTATATAAAGTCGCTTTGAAAAAGCTGACACTGTCAGAGATACCGCGGCAGCCTACCGAGTCCACGATCACAAGGAAGCACGCGGCACTGTGAATAACTTACACTCAGGTCATATCTCTCAACCTTACCCTCCTGAAACGTCTAGAACGCTTACTGTACCGACCGTCGACTCTTAAATGAGGGCGACAGTCACCGTTACACAATAACTAGACTACGCCAACTATCATACTACAACACAACCCGCTATCGATCTCAGCAATACACAAAACACAAATTCTCGACCCAATCGATCCAGCCCCTACTAAACAGTAGACCGAGGCCCAGCGGACATTTCATGACTTTTATTATGTCAAGACACAAACTATCACCAAAAATGATCCTGATTAAAATTTACAGTTTCATATCTTTTCTCTCGCTGTCTACTGTTCCTTTTCCCTACTACAATTTCTGATAACGTTAACTTAAACCATATCTCCTGATGTTTGTTTCTTTTTCCCTTCGTCAATTATCGCCTTTCAACGTCATTAAGAATAACCCTGTTACGTATGAACTCGCTGCATGTAAGCTCTTCTCGTAACTACTGAAAGTATTAAGTAATCTCGCGAGTTATCACACTATACATTTAGCCATAATCTTATATAGTGCTCTGAGGTCCTAGGAAAAACATTTATTACTGATGTTCGATTCTCACAGTGCTGCAACACTCGGCCTGTTTCACCCACTAGGATTAAGCATTAGAACTAATGATACTTTTTATAAGTAGCCTCGCACCGC
This sequence comes from Doryteuthis pealeii, assembly GCA_023376005.1. Classification (NCBI taxonomy): domain Eukaryota; kingdom Metazoa; phylum Mollusca; class Cephalopoda; order Myopsida; family Loliginidae; genus Doryteuthis; species Doryteuthis pealeii. The sequence continues at coordinate 20,627,832 of CM042153.1, read as the reverse complement.
TTGAGTGTACAATGTTTACGATCGACTAGCTTACGTCAAAGTGCAAGTTCGATCTCCTCACTGAGTGCTACATAATATCTGGAATTGTTGCAGTGCCCCGTATTAACAGTTAAGCTTATGGGATATGCACTGTATTATGAGGAGCACTGGCAAACTGGCCTAAATACATGTGTTTGTTGAAATCCCAAAATAACTTTAGCGCCCACCCTACATGAAAATAATTACCAAAAATCATGGGTTATTGGATCTTTAATGAAATTTTTCATTGTTCTATTTATAATAGATGATCCCCTATAATGCTCATTATCTGATATTTTTATTTTCTAACAAACCTTTCTCTTTCTTTGCAGGTCACTTAATTTGACCCCCTTATGTTGGGGGCGTGTATATGTTTTTCAAGTTGCGTCATAATATTTGTACTAATTACCAGTACAAATAATGAGATAAAAGAGCCCTTGGACTCTCTTCAAACTAAACTGATCCTGCACACAGCAAGCACATGAATTACCCGAACATTATGAATAGAAACCAAAAAAAGAATATTTTTTACGGGTTGCTTGCGCCGTGCCGACTTCTATGAGAAATTCATAAGTTACCGAAAATTAAAAATGAAATGCTAAAAAAATAATAATAATTTTATTTTTTTGAGATTCTTTTTTACTTCCATTTCATAATTATTTCAATTGCCTATTATTTTATAAAAGAAAATCATACATACGATGTTTTTTTTTCACTGCCTTAAAAGAATGGGAGAGGGTACAATTTTCATCGGAGTTTTCTTCAAACGCATATTACGCTTTTCTTCAAAAATAATAAGGTTTACCATTAAGTTAGGATATTTATTTTTTAGAATCTAAAATACTAACATTTTAAACTTAAAACAATCCCCAGAAAACCACTTCCTTTAAATCCTCTAACTGATCTTTACTATATTAATTTACTGCTCCATAGGTAAGAATACTAAATTAATATGCTTTTTGCAACAACAACGATACTCACAACTCTGCCTC
>CM042153.1:20585948-20626812 GCA_023376005.1 Doryteuthis pealeii | reverse complement strand
ATATATGTGTGTGTGTTATATATATATTTTTTACAATTATGTATATATATATGCTGTGTGTGTGTATATATATACAATATATGTTATATATATATGTGTGTGTGTGTATATAATATACAATATATGTATATATTATATGTGTGTGTGTTATATATATACAATATATGTATATATATGTGTGTGTATTATATATACAATATATGTATATATATGTGTGTTATATATATACAATATATGTATATTATATATGTGTGTGTATATATATACAATATATGTATATATATATGTGTGTGCTGTATATATATATACATGTATGTATATATATGTGTGTGTGTTATATATATTACATGTATGTATATAATATATGTGTGTATATATATATACAATGTATGTTATATGTGTGTGTGTGTATTATATAGTATATATACAATGCTTATATATATATATGGTTGTTATATATATAATACAATGTATGTATATATATGTTATGTATATAATATATACAATTATGTATATAATATGGTGTGTATATATATATACAATGTATGTATATATACACACACACATATATATATACATACATTGTATATAATATATAACACACACATATATATACATACATTGTATATATAATATACACACACACATATATATATACAATGTAATATATACAATTATATATATATATGTGTGTATATTATATACAATGTATGTATATATATATGGTGTGTATATAATATACAATGTATGTATATATATATATGTGTGTGTATATATATACAAATGTATGTAATATATATATATAGTGTGTGTGTATATATATATATATGTGTGTGTGTTGTATATATATACAATGTATGTATATATATATGTGTGTGTGGTATATATATACAATGTATGTATAATATATATATATATATATATATATATATATATATGTGTGTGTGTGTGTATATATATATATATATACATACATTGTATTGCTCGTCTTGCGTAAGTAAGGGTAAAAATGGAGTGTTTCATGCCATGGACTGCTCAGCCACCGTGATCCCATCCTTATGCGTCAAGTATCTCTACCCACGACTAACAGGTGGCCTCATTGTAATGGTCTTAAACCTTTACAGTCTGTGTATTCTACAGTCCCATTGGCAGGGCGGAGGTCGTTGTTCAGTCGAATGACCGCCAATGCCAGTTGACCTGATACCTCATGACTTTCTTTTTGTCCCCAGTGGCATAAAAAATCAGTCGTCTACAAAAATGTCCGAAAATAATTCACGCTCTAAAAGAGGCAATCATATCCGAGTGTTTAAAAATCAGGAAATGATACTTGCAGAAAAGTCCAAAGTTCACGTAATAAACGAATTCTACTTATATATATATATATATATATATATATATATATATATATATATATATATATAAAAAGTAAAGTCGACGGGGCGGCCTAAAGTCGTTATCAGCCAGTCAGCGAGGGAGTCTATCCCCTTTTCAATAGCGCTAGACCAAGGAAATTGTTTTTAGCATCTGAGGTGGAGCGCCACACCTTCCATCAGGTCCTTTACCGCACAGATCCCTGTGCTACTCATACGCTGAGTTGGCGGTGACCGGTATCGAACTAGGCACCTTGATGGTTTCTAGCTGAACGCTCTACCGACTGAGCTAACCCGGATGAAGTAAATGGAAGTGAATCCGACAGTATGAATTAAACATTTTTAGAAAAAACAAATGATGTTATAGTTCGCTGACGGAATCTGTTTCGACCTTTTAATAAAGTGGTCTTCCTCAAGAGCGAAATATTTATGATGGAGAGACGGAATAATTAAACCGTTAAAAACAGGAGGGGTACAAACAAACGTTCATGTTCGGAGCCGGAAATTTTTTTTTACATTTTGTGTATATATAATATATATATATATATATGTGTGTATAATATATATATAAGATAAATCTAATGAGTCAGATACACCTACTAAAAGTTTCGCTTAATGCTCTTCAGGGCTAAGATCCGACTCTTAGCCTGAAGAGCATTAAGCGAAACTTTTAGTAGGTTTATCTGACTCATTAGATTTATCTTTATTATTTGCTCTACTTAGGTATTGAGCACTTTTTACTTATTAGCTTTAGTTTCCTGCGTTTATATATATATATATATATATATATATATATATATATATATATATATATATATATATATACATATATATAAATTGTTTTTTCTTTGGCCAAATATTGTACCAATAGATTATTTTTAGTTGGTACGATTATCTTGGTCTTTTTTTTTCCAAAACTTTTTTTATTACAATTATAATAGGACTTTATTTGAATAGAATAAGTTCTGAGGTGAATAGATGAACTTTGAAATTTCCCATCTTACATGTAAAAATATACAAAGAAAATTTGGTTTGGTTTATTTAGTTTCTTTGTTTAATGGCATATCAACCGTCATGGGTTATGTAATGCTCAAGCCATTTTTTGTAGAAGAATAGTAGAGATACTATTTAACTCATAGCTGGGGAATTTGGGGGTTCATACCTTTCCCAGAGGTATTTATCAGAATGTTAACGTAATAATGCGACTGGAATTTGAACCAGCTTACTACGACGTCACAATTATCCACTACGCCTCAGAGACAACCCCCACAAGAAAATCTGGTACAGCCATGGGGGATGTTTAGTAGGCAAAGAGTTAAAAAGGTTAGCATTTCAGTTTGTATCTTTGAGATGGAATGATACACAGGGAAATTGAGTGCTTAATATATTTATCCAGCATCAGTATCCGGTGCAAACGGATACATACAAAAACACAGAACAATAAGTTACAAACAATTAACAAGACAAACTTCAAGAAATAGAGGAGGGTCAAATGCAGTATAGCCGAACGCAGTAAGATCAGTCTGAATATTAATCAGCTTATTAATTAATTCCATTTTCCCCACAAGGAAGCAGCTATACGGCCACCTTCCCCCTATCTCACAAACCATCCGAGTAAGACTGATAAGACATGATGGACACTGTGGAAGAAGTAAAGATGAATTCGTAAGTGACGTCTTTCTGTGGAAACCAGCACATAGTGCGGGTCGTGCAGCAAGGACAAAAATAGACCAGCTGTGTAGATAATTAATACTGCCCGGAGGACGTTCAGGATACAATGAGTGACAGGGACGGTTGGCCAAAGGTTGTTATGAATATCTGTGTCGCAGGTGTGACAAGATGATGATGACGATGATTAATCACCTGTTGAAGGCCTTAATTGTAGGTTATTTAAGGCTATGGGCCAGTCCATCTAGTAGAGTGCTGAAGGGGTGCTAGCTACTCTACAACACACCTATTGCCTAAAATTTTGATGACGATATTATTTTGTAACTGTTGCATAAATAAACATTTTCTTTTCTCTTTCCAGGTAAGTTCGAGTTTTCCTTTTCGAGAACGAAAAAGATGGTGAGATTAAAATATTTCAAATTTACGTTTTCATGTTACGATTGATGTGAATATCGTTCAACCGTTTGTTTATATGGGAGGGAGCGTGGCAGTGTAAAAGAAAAATATATGCATATTACTTTACTCCTGTCGCGGAAGCGCTTGTGGCTATAGTTGAAAGCAATGGAGTCGTCGAACCAATTTCAAATCTTAAGCCATCCCTTCCACGCTCAAGTCCTTGGAGAGGAAGGAGCACATCATTGCTCTCCATCAGCTATGGAAAATAGTCTTGACCTAGCAATCATTTTAAGTGAAGTAACCGTGTAACCAACGCGATCGCTTCGTCTTTGTTCATTCGCTGCGTCTCGCTGTTTCGTTGACGTCATGTACTTTCGCTACATCGATGTAGCGAAAGTACCTGACGTTAGCTAAACAGCGAAACGCAGCAAAGGAACAAAGACGGAGCGATTGCATGGGTTACACGCTTTTTTGGAAAAATAATGCTTCCGGTTTAAATTAAAATTATTGTCTGCTTCTCTCTTGATGAGGCCGGATTAAAATCATTTACATCTAAAAACGGACCTAATTATCATTATTCTTTGATTTTTTTTATAAATCGAAATATTGTCAATATCAGCAATGAAAATGATATAAAAATATATTCATTTTAACAACATTGTGTTTTGTATATATATATATATATATATATATATATATATATATATATATATTAATGAGAACAATAGTGTAGCATTCAACCGTTATTATCCGAAAAATATCTGAGTTTAACTAAGGAATTACGTAGACTTAGTTAAACGTGGGGTAGGGTCCTGATGAAATCAGTATGATTGAAACCATGGTAGACCGTTAATTTTACTTAAAGCGGCAATTGGATAATATATATATATATATATATATATTGAGTATGAAAAAGGTGGAATGAAACACCACACAATGCTGTTAAAGAGAAAAACAATTTAAACATAATCATAGCTGATATTGATCAATATTACGATTTTACAAAACGGGCTCTGAAGATGATTTTTGTTAAATCGAAATATTGATCAATATCAGCTATGATTATGTTATAAATTGTTTTCTCTTTACAGCATTGTGTAGTGTTTTCATTCCATCTTTTTCATACTCATACTGTCGGATTCATTTCCTTTCTTTTAACTTATATATATATGATTTTCAATTAAACATATCTTATTCAAATCTGATTTCAAAATGGACAAAGACTACGGGGTATTAAAAGATTGCGTTGGCGGTAAGATATCAATTTGAATATACGTTTTTCCCCTTTAAAACAATCGCTTAAAAATCCCTTCGGTGTTTTTCTTTAAGTTGATAGCCACACCTACACTTGTAATTGTTTGTGCGTGTATATCGCAAGTTGATAGTGTTTTCCTTTTGAAATCAGATTCGAAAAGCTAAGAGGGTGAAAAGATATTTCTAATAAGTTCTGATATGTACACGAGGGTAATTCCGAAAGTAAGGCCCTCCACCGCGCTGGGGACGCGAGGAAACAGTGTGCCTCGCTGTTATCTTGATTGAATCCTATCACGGAAATATCTTATATTATTAACACACACACACACACAGACACACACATAAGGATTGGAGTAAATCCGACAGAATGTAGTAAGGATTAGGGGGAGAAATATGGAAAAAGGTACAAAACTCAGGCAAGTATATGTAGGAGTTATATTTCGCCCTGCATTGAGCTTGGCCTCGTCAGTCGTCTATTTGATCATTCAGACTTCATCCCCAATTCCACCCCTCTCCCTTCCACTTTCTCTTCTATAAAACAGATGTATGATGATTTAATGATCAAATAAACGACCGATGAAGCCGAGCTCAATACACGTCGAAATATATCTCCTACATATACTTGTCTGAGTTTTATTCCTTTGTCCACCTTTCCCCCTCTTATTTTTACTAATATATATATATATATATATATATATATATATAAATTAGGGTAGAACTAAACGGCGCTTGGCTTACTGACAATTTACGCGTATGTGAAAGGGAGACAAGCAACTTTGAGAATGGCATAAGCGAGAAACTGTCAGTAACCAAGCTTCGTTTACTTCATGTCCACGCTACTTTTTTTAACTTCTCTCTCTCTCTCTCTCTCTTCTCTTATATATATATATATATATTATATATATTATATATATATAATGTAGAAAGGTATAGATATTCTATTATCTGGTAAGTCATCATATATATTTATTATTATTATTATGATATGCATTTAATGGCTGATTCATTACCACTGGTTTCAAAGCATTATATGCTTATCTTCAGACAAACTGCTTTGTAAATGACATTCAAATGAATATACGTTATGAATAGTGTACTCGCTTTATTTGACCGCAAGTTACCCTCGTGCGTGTACGATAAAATAATATTTGGAAATATTTTTCCTTTTAAGGAGGTTGATTTTGTGTAATGTTTTTCAGTCCAAGAGTTCAATAAAAATTATTTCTATATATATATATATATATATATATATATATATATATAAGATAAATCTTATATATATATATATATATAAGATAAATCTATATATATAAAGATAAATCTAATATATATATATATATATATATATATTATATATAAATAATATATATATAAGATAAATCTAATATATATATATATATATATATATATATAGATAAATCTTATATATATATAAATCTAATATATATATATATATATATATATATATATATATATATATAAGATAAATCTAATGAGTCAGACGAACCTACTATTAGTTTCGCTTAATGCTCTTCAGGGCTAAGATCTTAGCCCTGAAGAGCATTAAGCGAAACTTTTAGTAGGTTCGTCTGACTCATTAGATTTATCTTTATTACTTGCTCTACTTAGGTATTGGGCACTTCTTACTTATTAGCTATTCTCCTAGCGGTTATATGAATATATATATATATATATATATATATATATATATATATATATATATATATATATACATATATATACATATAAATTGTTTTTCTTTTGGCCAAATACTGTACCAATAGATTATTTTTTGTTTGTACGACTATCTTGGTCTTTTCTTTTTTTGAAAAATTTTTTTTCTCCCCGGTTGATGTTTGGTAGTATATTTTTACAATCAAACTATTTGCTGGGTTTTTTCTCGCCGCAAGGATTTACCAACACGCTTGGTATATTAAATATATATATATATATATATATATATATATATATATGATAAATGAATTAAAAAAACTTTAAATTTGCTTCATTGCAATAATTAATATTAACCGCATTACTACGGCATCTTCAGGCATGAGCCAAATCATGAATATTACTGAAAATATTCACAAGAAACAATGGTTTAAATCTCTCAATTTTTTTCGAGCTCTCAGCACGGTTTATCTGTATCACTACGGTTAAACTACATAGGAAAAAAATATCCTAATTACCAGGATAGCTCAGTCGGTAGAGTGTTCGGTTAGAAACCACAAGGTTCCTAGTTCGATTCCGGCCCTCGCCAAATCAGCATATGAGTAGCACAGGGATCTGTGCGGTAAAGTGAGGAGCTGATGGTAGGTGTGGCGCCCCACCTCGGACGCAAAAACAATCTCCCTGGTCTAGCGCTAGTGAAAAGAGGATAGGCTCCCTCGCTGATTGGCTGATACTGACTTTAGGCCACCCCGATGATTTTACTCATATATATATATATATATATATATATATATATAATGGACTCTCCCGTCGATTTTCGACGTATGAGGGTTCATACATACAATGAACTCCCACACAGGGATTTGTTTATAGTGGTGAAGGCTTGTGTTGGACCATTCCACACTTTTTGACACAGTCGATAGGAAAGAATTGGTGCATCAACGAATGCCACGAACCCAATCAACGACTGACCTCAGGAATTTTGAATTCAGAGTTACCCCTCTCCTAGACTGGTTACCTACCCAAGGTTAAAGAGCCCAGTCAGCCCTACTATTTAACCCATAGCTGGAGGGAGAATATATGGATTCATACCTTTCCCAAGGGTATTAGCGCTATGTGAAATACCAACAGCTTCGTCTAGGAATTGAACTCGAACCGACGAGTCCATTTTCCACGACTCTAACCACTAGCCCACGCGCCTCCATATAAACAAATCAAAAGAAATATTTCTCTAGTTTCAATATCTTGATTTTTCTTATGAAGACCTCGAAATATCTGGATCATTTTTCTAATCAGAAGAAAAAGGTGCTACTTTTTAAAATGTAATAAATAAAAAAAAAACACTCAATCTGGTTTATCTTGTCAATCGTGTTCTGAGCGACACTAAATTAAGATGAGCTGAATTGTCTATTGCTGTCACAATACTCGGCTAATGATGAAATTATGCCTAGGCTCTGTGTCGCCATCAGATGGGGGCATTGTTGTGAACATTACCTCAAATGCACCGCGAAATAAATGATGGGAATTATGTGTATTTATGTACCTGTGAGAGGATGGAGGTTGGTATGTTGGCTACCGTGTTGGGTATAGGCGTCAGGATTAAGGCGTGGAAAAAGCATGAAGAGATAAAAGAAACTCTAGGGGGTGAGGGGTGATGAAAGAATGTAGATTAATTGTAAAGACGGATCAAAGACTAGAATGATAGAGAAAAAAAAGAGTTGGATTAAAGTAAAATTAACGAATGAATATAAGAAAAGAAAAACAAGGAATAGAAAAAAAGAAAAGATAGAAGAATAGAATATGCAAATGAACGAGTTTAAAACGAGAAAAAAATGATGGAAAAAATAGAATTACGGAGGCAAGAAAGAGAATGAAATATAAATGAAAGATTCAAGTCGAAAGAGAATTGAATGAAATCGAAAAAAAAGAAACTAGAGAAAAGTGGGAATGAGATTGATTCTACTTTTGTTTCTACCGTCTTTCTTCATAATCATTTCCACCGGCCTTCTTATTGTCCTTCTTCTTATTCTCCTTCTTCTTATTCTCCTTCTTTTATTCTCCTTCTTCTCTTCTTATTCTCCTTCTTTTTATTCTCCTTCTTTTATTCTCCTTCTTTTTATTCTCCTTCTTATTCTGCTTCTTCCCCTTCTTCTCTACCTTCTCCTTCTTTCCCACCTTCTCTTTCTCCTGCTCCCTCTCCCTCTTCTTATTCTCCTTCTCATCCTTCTTATTCTCCTTATTCTTATTCTTATTCTCCTCCTTCTCCTTATTCTCCTTCTCTCCTCTCCTTATTCTCCTTCTCCTTCTCCTTATTCTCCTTCCCTTATTCTCCTTCTCCTCCTTCTCCTTATTCTCCTTCTCCTCTTCTCCTTCTCCTTATTCTCCTTCTCCTTCTCCTCTCTTCTCCTTCTCCTTTCTCCTTTCTTCTCCTTATTCTCCTTCTCCTTATTCTCCTTCTTCTCATTCTCCTCCTTCTCCTTATTCTCTTCTTCTCCTTCTCCTTATTCTCCTTATTCTTATTCTCCTTATCTCCTTCTCCTTACTCTCCTTCTCCTACTCTCCTTCTCCTTACTCTCCTTCTCCTTACTCTTCTTCCAATTCCCCTTCTTCTTGTTCTCCTTCTGTTGCTTCTTGTTCTCCTTCTTCTACCGTCTTTCATCATAATCATTTCCACCGTCTTTCTGCTTCTCCTTCTCCTTATTCTTATTCTCCTTCTTTTCCTTCTGCTTCCTCTGTGTTGTCTCCTTCTTCATCATAATCATTTCCACCGTTCTTCAGCGTCTCCTTCTTCTTCTGTGTCTTCTTCGGCGTCTCCTTCTTCATGATAATTTCCACCGCCCATCTTCCATTAACTCTAAATGCGATCTCACATAAAGATATTCACCCAAAGAAACAAATCTCTAAATATTCTAAAAACAAAAATCTATAAAATAAAATAAAATCTCTTCAAAGAATATTTCCCACCACTTTTGATTACTCATTTTCCCATAAACCAAATTGCAAATTAAAACCTTGCAAAATAACCTCAATCAATGAATATTCATTAAAAAACCACTTAATACGGAAGCATTAGAACATTTCTCTTTATTTCATTTATCTAATAAACAAAGTATTAATTAACTGAAAAGCTGCCAAATTGAAATATTTTTCTCAAAAATCCGAAATTTCCACTTTAGGAAAATATTCATTTTTATCAAATGAAGGCCTTCTCAAATTACACAACAATCGGAAATGACATTGATATGTTCAGGTATTCTTATAGCTAAGATGTGGCACAAGGCCAGATATAGTGCACCCAGTGAGAATTGAACTCACTAACGATGCTCTGCGAATTAGCTTGCACACTATGTGAGCGCCCTATTTTGTGGTATAGTTATTTACTAAGGTTAGATGTGCGAGAAGACAGCTTATGGGGCACCCAGAGAAATCGAACTCACTAACGATGCTCTGCGATCTAGCTTGCTAACCATCACACGATGTGAGGCGCCCTATTTGTGGGTATAGTTATTTACTAAGGTTAGATGTGCGAGAAGGACAGCTTATGGGGCACCCAGTGAGAATCGAACTCACTAACGATGCTCTGCGAATCTAGCTTGCTAACCATCACACGATGTGAGGCGCCCTATTTTGTGGGTATAGTTATTTACTAATTAGATGTGCGAGAAGGACAGCTTATGGGGCACCCAGTGAGAATCGAACTCACTAACGATGCTCTGCGAATCTAGCTTGCTAACCATCACACGATGTGAGGCGCCCCTATTTTGTGGGTATAGTTATTTACTAAGGTTAGATGTGCGAGAAGGACAGCTTATGGGGCACCAGTGAGAATCGAACTCACTAACGATGCTCTGCGAATCTAGCTTGCTAACCATCACACTATGTGAGGCGCCCTATTTTGTGGGTATAGTTATTTACTAAGGTTAGATGTGCGAGAAGGACAGCTTATGGGGCACCAGTGAGAATCGAACTCACTAACGATGCTCTGCGAATCTAGCTTGCTAACCATCACACGATGTGAGGCGCCCTATTTTGTGGGTATAGTTATTTACTAAGGTTAGATGTGCGAGAAGGACAGCTTATGGGGCACCCAGTGAGAATCGAACTCACTAACGATGCTCTGCGAATCTAGCTTGCTAACCATCACACGATGTGAGGCGCCCTATTTTGTGGGTATAGTTATTTACTAAGGTTAGATGTGCGAGAAGACAGCTTATGGGCACCAGTGAGAATCGAACTCACTAACGATGCTCTGCGAATCTAGCTTGCTAACCATCACACGATGTGAGGCGCCCTATTTTGTGGGTATAGTTATTTACTAAGGTTAGATGTGCGAGAAGGACAGCTTATGGGGCACCCAGTGAGAATCGAACTCACTAACGATGCTCTGCGAATCTAGCTTGCTAACCATCACACTATGTGATGTGTCCTATTTTGTGGGTATAGTTATTTACTAAGGTTAGATGTGCGAGAAGGACAGCTTATGGGGCACCCAGTGAGAATCTAACTCACTAACGATGCTCTACGAATCTAGTTTGCTAACCATTACACCACGTAAGGTGCCCTATTTTGTGGGTATAGTTATATTCAGCAGAAGGGCAGATTATAGTGCACCCAGTGAGAATCTAACTCATTAACAATGGTCTGCGAATCTAGCTCACTAACCATTACACCACGTAAGGTGCCCTATTTTGGGGGGGTTTAGTCATTTACTAAGCTTAACGTATATGCGACACAAGGCCAGATTATACTGCATTCAATGAGAATCGAACTGACTAATCTGCGAATCTAGCTGGATAACTATTAGACTACGTGAGGTTCCTGTATAGGTGTCCACTGGAGAACATCACTTATGTGTGCGTCGTTGCTTCTCCAGAAGTGTCAAGCGCTTCTTGGATGGTTTGAGTGATAGGAGGTATGTGCCCGTACAGCTGCATTTTATGACGGGTTGCTTTCAGGGTTTCTTCAAGACAGCACGCGGCAATCTTCTGTAGTTCCTATCTCACTTTTTACTAAGTGTTTCCTAAGAGTTCAAGCAATCACACGGATAGAATTTCATCAGAGAAATCAGATTTTCATATGATCAATTATCTGCCTTGAGCAGCCCATGCCCTTACTGAATATATAGAGATAGCTTTTGCGCAGTTTTGGTAAAAAGAAAAAAATTTAGTAAATGAATTCGGCGTGGTGGCCTAATGTCGGTATCAGCCAGATATCGAGGGACTCTATCCTCTGTTCACTAGCGCTAGACCAAGGAAATTGTTTTTGCATCTGAGGTGGATCGCCACATCTACCATCAGCTCCTCACTTTACCGCAGAGATCCCTGTGCTGTACATGCTCTGAGTTATCGAGGGCTGCTATCGAAAGCGGAAAATTGTGGTTCCGAGACGGACGCTCTTCCAATAGAACTAAACCGGCTCTTTTGAGAATAAATAATGGAAATATATCTTTTTTGTTTGTGATCACCATATGGAAAGACTACTTTACACATTGGTATTTGAAATGTACATTTAATAGGCTTCTTTTAAATTTGTTCACAATGACCATGCCTGGGGGTTTCACAAACTTTTCGAGTGGCACTATACATATATGAGAGAGAGAGAGAGGGAGAGAGAGTGAGTATGTCTGTATGTGTAGGTTTATATATCTACAATGAATGGACGTAGTATTTTACAGTTTGTTTTTGAAGCATATAAACTCTTTAAAAATGTTTTAAAACATTTCTGTATAAAATAAAAATGGTCTTAGAAATATAATTTCTTTAAAAAAACAAATTTCTTTAAAAACATTCTTAATAAAACGTTTCTCTAGACGATTACCTAGCCGAAACAAGGTTATAATAAAAACAAAAAAAAACAAATAACTACTAGGGAATAATTCCTATTTTTCTCATTGCTTTTGTTCATATCTCTCTCTATCTATCTATCTCTCCATATCTATTATAATGGAGATTGTGGGTTTGTCTGTCTGTAACCGAAACTATATTACTATACAAGTCACAATTCCCTTTGTTATTTACACCACATTCTCCATGATTTATTTTTTATTTAAACCTCAATTATTAGTAAAATTGTTTTACATCATTAAGACTGTTAACAATATCTACTTACTCATAACATGCAATTATATTTATATATTCAACGAATAGCGGTTTACAGTGTGAATGGGAAGGCTAATTGCATATTGATCTTTAAAAAATTGATTTAATATAAATATAGTTTAGTATTATTGATTTCTAATTTTTGGTTTTATCTTAATAAATATGAGCAAAAATCTCGGGATAAATCTTAACAGAAATCTATTAACATAAAGAAAATAACTGTAATTTTATTCTTTTCTTCCTATTTTAACTAAATAGTTAAATTAGGTAAATTTACCACTGAAAGACGGGAGTAAGGGAAAATGGTGAACAGTTAGTTTCAAGGTGTTCTATTTTCCGATTATACCCCCTCTGTTCCAAATATTTTTATCTGAATTCTTATTCAGTCTCATTAGCCTTTCTAATTAACATGATATTTTATCATATTAAAACTTAAATACTTGCACCCGGAGGGTGCATATATTTTGCTAGTGTATATAAGATATATGTGCATAAAGGTATATAGATATGTGTATATACATATGTATATATTTTAGATGTATGTGTATTTATATAAATGTATGTATATTGATGTGTATGAATATGTTTGTATGTATATAAATGTGTATGAATATATATATATATAATATATATATATATATATATAATATGTCGGTATGAGCCATACAGCGAGGTAGTCTATCCACTTTTCACTAGCGCTAGACTAAGGAGATATTTTTTTGCGTCTGAGGTGGAGCGCCCACACCTACCATTACTTTACCGCAAAGATACCCGTGCTACTCATACGCTGAGTTGGCGAGGGCCGGTATCGAACAAGGTATCTTGTGGTTTCTAGCAGAACGCTCTACCGACTGAGCTAACCCGGCCACACACACACACACACATATAATATATATAATATATATATATATATATATATATATATATATATATATATAGTGTGTGTGGCCGGGTTAGCTCATCGGTAGAAAAAGGATAGACTACCTCGCTGTATGGCTCATACCGACAATATATATATATATATATATATATATATATAATAATATATATATATATATATATATAATATGCATGTGTGTGTATAATTATATATGACACAATAGCTAGGTGTCAAGTTCTAATAATGAATTCGATAGATCTCTGCCAAACACGTTACATATTAAAACAGAACCAAGTCTGGGTGACGTATATAAATAACCATAGACCTATCGATGAACAAACTGATTGCAGTCGTAATTATCTGCTGATCTACACACCAAGAACTTGTCAATTGGTTTCCAGGTAGAATAAAACAAAAGTATCACTACACAAATGCTACACGGTGAAGTAACAAATATAATAAAATGTTCAACATTTAAATATACTTATAAGTAGCAGAGCTAACCAGCGCTGCTCGGGATTTAAAAGATTTTTAAAAATCAATCTCTCATCTATGTTCATATATAGACTAGCAGGTCCTGTTAATATAGCTCAGTATGATAATTTAATTTAACTTGTTATGTTTACTTGAGAGCTATTGCGAAATAGTTCAATATGTAAAAAGTATAATAATCATGATTTAACTCTCTCTCTCTCTCTCTCTCTCTCTCTCTCTCTCTCTCTCTCTCTCTCTCTCTCTCTCTCTCTCACTATCTTTACTTTTTTTTTCATCTTTTGTTTATGTTCGATTGAAACAGATAAGCATTATCCCTTCCGCACGTTTACCAGTTCTTTATCTTTTCCCTACTCTTTCTTTCTCATTATATTTTTCTGTTTAGCATGTCCTTTTACTTCACTTTATTTATTAATAACAAAGGAATGGTCGATTATTTAGCTGAGGGGACGTCACTCATGAGAAATGAGAATGCTGAAATAAGCAATAAAGATAATCAGGATTTACATTTTTTAAATTTCATCTTAGGCGATTTGTACGGTCTTATTTTCAACTAGAGGGTATTGCAAGGTTATAATGGTTGTATAATTAAGGAATTAGTGTATTAAAATATCGATTAATAACGATTATTTTTCAATATGTTGTTTTATCTTTATACACACACACACACACACACACATATATATATATATATATATATATATATATATATATATATACATATATATCTTATTATAATGGAGATTGTGTGTTTTCCTGTCTGTAACCGAAACTATATTCCTACTCAAGTCACAATTCCCTTAGTTATTTACATCACATTCTCCATGATTTTATTTTTATCTAAATCTCAATTATTAATAAAATTGTCTTACATTATTAATACTGTTAACTATGTCTACATACTGATAACATGCAATTATATTTATATATACAACAAAATAGCGGTTTACAGTGTGAACGGGAAGGCTAATTTGCATATTAATATTAAAAAATCGAATTTAATAAATATGTGCTTAGTATTATTGATTTCTAACAGTTTGGTTTTATTTTAATGAATATAAGCAAAAATTTCTTCAATAAATCTTAGATGAAATCCATTAACAAGGTAAAATAACTGTCATTTTATTCTTTACTTCCTCTTTTAACTAAATACTTAAATTAGAAAAAATAACAATGAAAGACGAGAGTGATGGAAGAGTAAGTTTCAGTTGTTCCATTTTTTATTATACTCCCTCTGTTTCAAATCTTTTATTATACTCCCTCTGTTTCAAATCTTTTTATCTGTATTCTTATTTAGTTTCATTAGCCTTTCTAATTAATACAATATTTTATTACATTAAAACTTAAATACTTGCATCCGGAGGGTGCATATATTTGCTAGTATATTGTAAAGTTCTTTATTATAGTTCTTGTTTCTATCTTTCTCTTTTATTTGCTTTTTTATGTTTTATCCATCATTAATTTGTTTCATTTTTCAATCATTTTTATAAATAATCCTTAATATATCATTGATATATGCCAGTATTATATCTTTATTTAGTTTTTCTCCTGGAAAATTAGGGGTATCAAGTTTTTTTTTAACCCTCTCTCGGACAAAAATAGGGTGTGAATTTTATTGAACTTTTTTTTTCTATTTCTCTGAATTTTGGAGATATATTATTTGTATTATTCGGACTATTGTCCTCATCTTCATTGTTATCTGTAGAACTCTTCGGCCGACGTGCCCTCCGGCCTTCTTCAGGTATTTCTTCTCGTAATCGGGAACCTTCTTGTCGTAATCGGGAGCTATCACCGTACTTTGAACCTGTTTTTTCTGCTATACACACATTTTCCACAATAAAAGATCATTGTACAAACAAACATACAGATAGACAGACAGAATTAATAATTCTTATTTATACTAGCAAATATATGCACCCTCCTGTTTCAAGTATTTAAGTTTTACTGTAATAAAATATTATAATAAATTAGAAAGGCGAATGAAACTAAATAAGAATGCAAATTAAAAGATTTGAAACGGGGTTGGGGGTATAATCGAAATATAGAACTGAAACCTACTCTTCCATCACTCCCGTCTTTCATAGCTAACTTTTCTTAACTTAATTATTGAGTTAAAATAGGAATTAAAGAATAAAATTAGTAATTTCTTCTTGTTAATGGATTTATCCCCAAGATTTTGCTCTTATTCATTAGGATGAAACTAAACAATTAGAAATCAATAATACCAAGCCACATTTATTAAAATCAAATTTTCTAATATCAATATGCAATTTAGCTATTTTGTTGTATATATAAATACAATTGCATGTTATTAGTGTGTAGATATGGTCAAAAGTATTAAAACTCTTAATTATTTTTATTAATAATTAAGGTTTAAATTAAAATAAAATCATGGAGTATGTGACGTAAATAACTAAGGGAATTAGGACGTGAATAGTAATAATGTTTCTGTTACAATCAGAACAACTCACAATCTCCATTTTAATTAGATAGTGACTAACAATTGCATTGTTTGTTCAGATGCATAACGTTTAACTATTATTAAAAACGTAAACATGCCTCGGTCACGTTTCCACGTATCAGAGACAATGTTGATAGAATTTAAGATGGCGGGTGGAAATGTTGGGAGGTTCGATAAATATAAATACACTAATTAAAAAGTTGTTAGGATTTTCCATTGTTCAGATTCTAAAGATAAATTTCCTACACTTGAAAGCGAAAGTGAAAGTTTTGAAATTCAACAATGCTGAGATTCAGAGCACTAAAAAACATTACATTCATGAAAATAGTGTTTATCATTGAAGATTTAAAGTTACACTTTTTTCTTTTCAGTTTATCTGTTTTATAAATTCAATTGATTTTGTTACACACACACACACACACATATATATATATATATATATATATATATATATATATATATATATGGGCCGGTAGAGCTCAGTCGGTAGAGCGTCGGATTAGGAACCACAAGGTTCCCTGTTCGATACCGGCTTTCGTCCACTCACTGTGCAGTAAAGTGAGGAGCTGATGTTAAGTGTTGCGCTCCACCTCATACGGCAAAAAATAATCTTCTTGGTTTCCAGGTAGAATAAAACAAAAATATCACTACACAAATGCTACACGGTGAAGCAACAATATTTAATAAATGTTCAACATTTAAAATATACTTATAAGTAGTAATAATAATAATAATTTAACTTGTTATAGTACTAATGAAAAGGGATAGACTCCATCACTGTCTAGCTGATACCGACTATAGGCCACCCCGACGACTTTACTTTTTTTATATGTATATGTACATTGTGTGTGTACTGTATACACACGGACATAAATTGGCTGCCGGTACAAGTATAGGTACATACATGGAGCTTGAAGAGGAAAAAAAAAAAAGAAACACGTGCGCGCATCTAATATAAAAAGTAAAAAAAAAAAATTGAAACCATTTTCCGAACTTTATTATTTTTATTATAAACACACACACACACAAAATATAATAATATAATATATATATAATATATATATTATAAAATGAGTGTGTGTGGGGGATTTAGGGTACAGTGTGTAGGAAATTAAGGCGCTGTTTCTCGCCTTGGTCTGAAAATCATATAGGCGCGAAACTGTCAATTACCAAGCACCGTTAACTGAATGTCTACGCGAGCCTAAGTTAGATATACATGTTCTGTCAATGATATTGGGCATTAATTAGTTAGCATTGTATATTATCATAATTTCATTAGCATATAATCAATATTGATATATATAGTGTTGGCACCTTCCGTCTATTGAAGACGATGGCGTAGTGACCATTTTTAGAAATCTGCAACTGCGTGAGTGGTTGAGCAATCTCTGGTGTAGTGATTGCAAACAAACGGTGATGCTTGCTGGAGATGCTGTTGTCTCTCTTCCTTATGAGTCTCTTTTCTGCGGCTTATATATATATGTGTGTGTGTGTGTGTGTGTGAAACCCAACTCTCTCTACACCAAAAAGGACTATATATCAAAATAAGTTCAATATAGACCAGTGTATTAGCTTGAAGAGATTTTAAGAATACAAAACACGTGTCACGCATATTGAAATAAAGAGGAAAATAATTTTTATAATCAATTCATAAGTTTAAAAACTGACAGTTGTTAGAATTTTAGACGATTGTTTATTCTCATCTGTCATATATATATATATATATATATATATATATATATAATGTGTATGTGTGTGTATGTGAAATGAAAAAAATATAAGTCAAACAGGAATAGCCCTTTTAGTTTATTTAATTTTTAATTGTTCTCAACTAGTTTTAACCTTAAGACATTACAGGAGAATTTATTGTGAAGAAATTGGTTTTAGAAACTTTTTTAAAAGACTTCAAAGTGTCTAACATACATGCAACCAGTGTCAGAAAAATATCGAGATTTTTTGGTACTTTTTGAAACGCCATGTATTTTTCAAAATACAAGGTGTGTCAAAAAGGTGCCAAGTTTACGGCTGTATTTACCAAGTTAGAAATGAAGAATGAATGGAACGTTATTTTTTTCAGAATACAAGGTGTCAAAATGTAAACAAAATCTCGATACTTTTTTGACATACATATACATATATATATATATAATTTCAGGATTCATGGAAAATAATGGAAACTGATTTTATATTTTAAAAATATATATTTATACATACATATCTACATACATACACACAATGTCTGTAAGTGTGTGTGTGGCTTTAGAAGAATTTGAGCAGTTTGCTCAATATACTCTGTTTTTCTCATTTATCATCAGATATTTCCCAAATCCACCGATAAAAAATATTTAAAAAATCATTTTCTTTCAATATTTCTTTTTCAGTTTGATGAAAGCATTTGGCGCCCTCAGTTCCCAGGAATTGTGGCGAGCAAATTGTATTTATTTGGTAAAAATTGCAATTTAATAAATGAACACAGGCGCATAATTCTATTTTGGTTTTCACTATTGTGGAGACTATAATGTCTGCTATATAAAAAAAATAAAACTGTTGCTTCGTAGTTTTTTTCCTATTGTCTGCGCTGTTATTAACTGTGCTATCTCCAAGGCTCTCAATCTTTTGACATTTCTTTAAAATTCAATCTTTGTTGCATATGGGCTTTTCTCATTTCTTTTTTTTTTTTAATTTTGTCTCTTGGGTTTTCTAAGTCCAACTTTGCTATGTGAACCACAATTTGGCCGTGGAACACTCGACTTAGACCCTTACTTAGGCTAGACGGGCGGTCAGAGAGGCCACCTTCAATCGGTTGGTCAGCTCAAGTCATAGCACCGATATGATTGCCCCAACCCTATTACCCTTATAGCCAACCCCAACCCTTCTTATCCTACGGGTGCTAGAAGGCAGTGAACGAGGGTCTTCGTGTCCTGGGAATGACCTTAAACTCTATCTGATATTGAGGTTCCAGTTTTGGAGGTCTGTGGAATGCGGAGCACTCCTTTATCACCATTTCTCCCTGGTCCACTGACTCTGAGTAGCAATACCTGTTAGGGTCCCATCTATAGGTTAAATAGAAAAATGGGTTTATAAAATATTGAGTACCCATTAAGAATGAATCTATTTAAAAAATACGACCAGAAGCGATTACCCAGCGTTGTTTGCATAGAAAGGGGAAACCCCGGTGTATTGATTTGTTTATTCTTGAGTTGTACAAATGCTGGGCTAATTAGAATTTCAATGCTATTTCTATGTGTATTTTAACTCTTAAATATCTTCGAATATAAATCAAATCTTCATGATTTTTTAACAAAAAGCAAGACCCTGTGATATTTAATGTGTATATATATATGAATAAATGAACAAATAAAAGGTTTAGCTTTTATTTATTTCCATAGGATCAATCTTTACAACCAAGCAAGTTCTTGCTATTGCATTCGTCAGTTTTTTTCGTTTCACCTGACTAATGCGATAGCAAGAAACCGCTTGGTTGTAAAGATTGTTCCTATGAAAATAATTGCTTAACCTTTTATTTGTTCATTTATTCATCTATCAATGCTCTATCACAGATATTGAGCACTCTTCTAATAACACTGTACGTTGGATTACTACCGCTTTTTCAAGTATAATAGTGCCAACCATACACATTAATATATATATATATATATATATATATATATATGTGTTGTGTGTGTGTGTGGCAGACCGGAAGTTCTTACTTCAACAAACAAAAATCAAATGACAAAAATAGTTTGCGCATGGGATTGCGCACCTTAGTAAAAAAAAATAAAAAATTGTACAATTTAAACCAATAAGAGACGTTCGCGCCTAAAACGAAATCTATCAAATAGACCCCTTTTTGGAGCCTACTCTGGACTATAAAAAAGCCAACTTTTCATATTCCAACCAGAAAGATCTAACTTGCCTAAGGGAATTCACGTCACCCTTTTTAAGAACATTTCGCATACATGTTGAAGGTATGAACTATCTCTCTCTCTCTCAAAATAACCTACGCTTTCGGAGCTAAACTTTAGATTCATTCAACTTATGCCTGACTGCTGTTGAGTTGACTTTAAACTTCCACCTTTCCTTCTCACTTAGAGATTTATAACATCTCTGCTTATATTTCACGTTGAACTTTTCAAAATGCACCTTTTTACAGAACTTTGCCAAGTATTCGGTATTACCTTTTGTAAACTTCATGTTAATACAATGTTGTTTGTTTTAATTGTGATTTCTCGTCTTTTATGCCATGTGCTTATATAAATATATTCTTATAGTGTGATGTGTACTTTGACTAAATAACATACAAGGCATTTGAAAACCCTAACCATTATAAATTAGTGACCCCTAACACGACCATCCTCTCTCTCTCTCTCTCTCTCTATATATAATATATATATATATATATATATATATATATCCATTTTGTCCGTAATTATTGTATTTTTGTACTTTCATGCATGCTTACCAATTGCCCTTTATGTATGTATAGATGGGTATACTTTGGTCAGAGCATTATTTTTCTCGTGTATTAGGCGCCTTACCAAAGCTAGATATCCTACAGAAAGATTATCCATAGCTAGAGGGAGAATATAAGAGATAGATACATTTTTTACCCAAGATAACTAACCCGATATGAAATGTAATGAGACTCGTACAGGATGTTGTAACATTTAACCCGTAGTTGAGGGATGAAGGGTTCATACCTTTCTCAAGGGTATTAGTCTGAAAGTGAAACGTAATAGCGAGACTGCTGTTCGAACTCGCTTACTAGGATGTCAAAGTCCATTATGTTAGCCACTACGCTACGGTGAGTCTCCCCGATTTGAACTTAGATAGTTGAGTCTATTTTCTACAACTAAAACCATTACGCCCTTTACGCCTCCGTAGACAACGTAGTCTCTTGGATCCATAAATATGAGATCGTTCCGCACCGAGTGTCTTAATTTTGAGACAGGTAGTTAAGCTTGGTGACTCGCAGTTTTTTAGGAAGGAAATTATATTTTTCCTCTGTTTCACCCTTGTAAAAGATCTTGATTTGTACCGTGTAACCCGTAGTTATGTAGGAGTTCATATATTTCTTATTATCGGAAGGGAGAGATGACGTGTCGACGTTGTTACATTATGGCTTTCAATTCTGAATGGAGTGATGTATGCATATAGAAATATTAATTATATACTTATCTCAGAACCGGTCTTGTATTAGAAATGTTCGAATCTTGGATGCTGTGCCAATGCTCAGTTGTCTGACAATTCCTTGATATTTGGAGTCAGGAAAACAAACTTGGGGTACTGGAGGACATCTTGCCTTGTGCCATTTAGAGATTTTAGTAATAACACAAGTCCACTTCTTTTTCTGATGAGACTTTTTACACCAAAATCTCACCTGCCGAGAGCACGTCTGGCTCTTTCAACGCATCGTGCTAGACTCTTCTCGCATTCTCCTTTCAATCCTCCTCTCTCCAACTTCGCCACGTCTGGCTCTTTCAACGCATCATGCTAGACTCTTCTCGCATTCTCCTTTCAATCCTCCTCTCTCCAACTTCACCACGTCTGGTGATATATCCTTAAACTTTTCCATTTTCATCTAACACGAAATTCTTGCTGAAAACTTTGCCGTGCTAAATTACATGTCAGTGTTACACTCATGCCCCCCCCCTCATTATGTTAAATTAGTCTGAAAGTTGGCGTAATATCGTAACTGAAGTTCGAACTCGCTTACTACGCTGTCACAGACCAGCACATTAGCCACTACGCCACGGTGACTCCCCCGATTTGTGTTTAGTCTACTATAATACTTGAGTCTATTTTCTACAACAAAAAACAATTACGCGTAGTCTCTTGGACTCGTACAATTTTAATAACATCGTTCCTCACAAAGTGTCCCAATTTTGAGACTGATAGAGCCAAGCTTGGTGACTCGCTGTCTTTTGGGAAGGAAATTATATTTTTTGACGCGGTCTCGACTGCAAATAACGCTTTCTCTTAAATTTTGATATTGTTTTTTTTTTTTTTAAGAATACGTTTTTTCCCCGTGTCAACTGTAGTGTAATAAATCAATGGTGTAACAGTCACCAGAAATCGATGTAGCAACCATAAATAAATGGTTGAAGTCAAAATTATTTGACCTCACACCTTCCCATCCTTCCACCCTTCCGTCGTTTCATTTCCTCTAATCATCCACAATACTTCCTCTCTCTCCTTTCCTAACCTACATTCGTTTGTGCTCCTATACCTTCCATATTGTTTCCAATCTTGTCACTACTAAGATGGCATATTATCTTCTTTTTTTTCCTTTTCTTAACTCCGCTTACTTTTCTTCCCCGAATTCTCCCCATTCTATTTATTTCTGCCCCTTTAAGCTTCCATACTGAAAGAGAAGGAATGTTAACACTTCTTGCTTTTTTGTCTTTTTGATACGACTTTTTTTTTTTTTTCTTCTGGGGTTTTTCAGTTTATCTTTTCTTTCGTAACTTTTCAGAATTTCCTTGATACATTCCGCCATTTTATTCTTATTTTTATATTTCCCGGCATTTTTGCTATTTTCATTCGAGACATTTTTGTTTTATTTTCATATCATTCGTTTCATTTATCCTGCGATTTTTAGATAAAGACCGCAATATAAAGTTCTAAATGCCTATACATACATATTTATATATATATAGATATATATATATACACACATAGCCATACATACATACATATATATATATATATACACATAGCCATACATACATATTTATATATCTATACATATACTCACATATACATACATTATTTATATATATATATATATATATATATATACATACACATATCTATGCATATATATTTATATATACACATATCTATACATATATATTTATATATACACCACATATCTATGCATATATATACACACATATCTATGCATATGTATATATACACATATCTATGCATATATATATATATATATAGAGAGAGAGAGAGAGAAATATAAAGTTGTCGAGTTAGTCTAAAGTTGGTGTAAGCCAGACAGTGAGGGAGTCTATCCCTTTTTCACTAGCGCTAGACAAAGGAGATTGTTTTTGCCTCTGAGGTGGAGTGACACATTGTCCATCTCCTCCTCGCTTTACAGCACAGATCCATGCGCTACTCGTACGCTGTGTTGACGAGGGCCGGTATAGAACTGGGAACTTTGTGGTTCCTTGTCGGACGCTCTATCGACAGAGGTAACACAAATACATATATATGCACACATATTTATATATACATATATGTGCATATGTACATACATATATGTGCATATGTACATGCATATATACGTATATATATATACATATATGTGCACATATGTGCATATGTACATACATATATACGTATATATATATACATATGTGTGCACATATGTGCATATGTACATACATATATACGTATATATATATATATATATATGTGTGCACATATGTGCATATGTACATACATATACGTATATATATGTGCACATATATGCATATATACACGTATATATATGTGCACATATATGCATATATATACGTATATATATGTGCATATATACGTATATGTATATGTGCATATATACGTATATGCATATATGTGCATATATACGTATATGTGCATATATGTGCACATATAAGTATGTATATATACATATATACATGATGGCAGCAAACTCTTGTTCAAGTATTGCCATTGCTTGATAAAAAAGAAAATTTTAAAAAAAGAAAGTTCAACAGTTTAAAGAATATAATGGTGAGTTTCAAAAGTTCAACAATGAGCTGCACGAAAGTGGCTCTTTCGTCCTGCCAAAGTCTTGCACATCTTCCCACATTTACAGGTAATTCCAGGGAGCACAGTGTATTTTATTAGTCCATCCCGCCGATGCACAGATTGGTGACTGATCAGGCCAGCCTTGCTCATACATAGCCTTCCACACTGGTCACATAGTAGACCGATTTGAAGCCCTTGGTTGTCTACTTTTTTTATTCTTGCCAATATCTCGTTTCAACTGCTCATACTGTATACGGTTGGTTTCAAACTTTTTGTGCCCTCCTGTAAAGCTCGTCTCCACTGCCCACGGTCCAAAGCCTTACTCTCCCAGGTCTTCTCATCGATGTTACATTTTTTCGACCTCAGGCAATCCTTATATCTCATCTTGGCCCCTTGAGCCAAATATATATACATATATACATACATATACAGACACACAGACCCACACATATATATATTCTACACACTTCTATAATTATCGATTTTTATGCGATATGCGCATTGTAATCGTCTTCAAGCAAAAATATAAATATTAATATATATATATATATAATATATATATATATATATATAAAATTGAATCCGGCGTTGATCCTGATAAATATAGTATAAAGTACATTTCCTAATCATATATATATATATATATATATATGTATATAAAAATTCTAGACGTTGACTCCAAGAAAATATAATATGTAAGGGTTCATTTCATTAAACGGAAATTCGTTTGATTTCCTTTCTGTACGAATGAAATCCTGTCTTATCAATTTTCTTCCATAAATCCCCGATCCGTTTACGATTGACAAAAGTCCAAAGACCGCCAGCGAAGAGACCATTCCTGTGGATTCCAATGCTTTCCGTACAAATTAGATCTTAATCAATTTGAAGGTAAAATGTCACACTCATCATTCCACTTTGTTATTAGATACCATTAAAACAGACATTGACATAAAAATTTGCATCCTGAATATATCTTATTATAATGGAGATTGTATGTTTTTCTGTCTGTAACCGAAACTAAATCACTGTTCAAGTCACAATTCCGTTAGTTATTGACGTCACATTTACCATGAATTTATCCTTATTCTAACCTCAATTATTAATAAAATTGTTTTACATTATTTATACTGTTAACCATATCTACATGATATTTTCCACGTACCCCATTTGTACGGGTCAGGCACAAGGCCCTATTAACGTGGGACCACCCACAAACCGAAGCTCATGGGTGGCGGGTGAAAAATTGCGTCGATCCCGTCGGCATTCCCCTGAAGGGGGCGCCTCAGGTACTAGGCAATAAACCCAGCCCTGCCCCTTTAAATCAAGGGGGCAGGTGTTGCCTGGGGGGATGGCCCCCTGGGATCGACGCCATTAATTATATCAATGGTCCAGAGGCCGAAGCCACTGTTGACCATATCAACATGCTAATAACATGCAATTGTATTTATATATACAACAAAATAGCGGTTTACAGTGTGAACGAGAAGGCTAATTTGCATATTGATATTAAAAATGTAATTTTAATGAATATATGCTTAGTATTATTGGTTTCTAACTGTTTGGCTTTATTTTAATGAACATGAGCAAAAATCTCTTCAATTAATCTTAAATGAAATCCATTAACAAGAAAAGATAACTGTCATTTTATTATTTACTTCCTATTTTAAGTAAATACTTAAACTAGAAAAAATAACAATGAAAGACGAGAGTGATGGAAGAGTAAATTTCAGTTGTTCTATTTTTCGATTATACTCCCCTCTGTTTCAAATCTTTTTATCTGTATTCTTATTTAGTTTCATTAGCGTTTCTAATTTAATACGATATTTCATTACATTAAAACTTAAATACTTGCACCCGGAGGGTGCATATATTTGCTAGTATATATATATATATATATATATATATATATATATATATATATATTAACATAAAGATACACGATATTAACCTACTCGAATTTCACCATAAGGATCTTCAGGGTTGAATCTACTAGATTAATCAAGATATTTATTAATGGCAGCCGATTACACGTGTGTGACTTTTTTTTGCGATAAACGGTTGGTTATAGGTCCGCGGTTGAAGAACGCTGGTTTTAAATTCAAAAATTTGAAAGGGAAGTTGCATTTTTTCAAATGATCAAAATATAAACATTGTTAGAAATCCGCTTTGTGCTATTGTTTTAAAGGTTTACGACAATGATGAGGATTATTATAGTGATTAAATGTGGTTTTGAAAAATGTATGTATAAAGTTATTTATTTTGATTAAAGCTAGTAGAATTTGTATATATGTATACACACAGGGGGGGTGTTTTACCATTTCAATGGTCTTATTATGATTTAATATATATATATATATATATATATATATATATATATATATATCGTCGACCTAATAACCTCAGAAAAATGAGAGGAAGCAATAATATATTAAACAATACAGTAGTCATCATGAGACCCGCAATTAATTCCACTAAATTCTGCCGATCTTGTAATATAAAAAAAACAACTTATGCTGCAAACAAATAAAAACAACGGACAGTTTCACCAGCTCAACAACTATAAAGACCTTCAAAATTTAGAAGCAAAAACGTAATTTATTTACTTGATTGCACGAAATGTAACAAACAGTACGTTGGTAAATCTGAATGGCCTTTCTATTTTCGTCTTAACTATAGGCATCGCATAAAATCTATTCGGCTTGTCTCCCAAAGAATCGAACTAACTCATCATGATTGTTTTCGTATTTCTAGATGAAAAGGTTAACCTAGACTTATTAACTATTAGCGTCCTAGAGGATTTGTCTGTGTTGTGCACGAACACGCTCCAAATTAAGATCAAAATTGTCTAATTGGAGACAGCTTGTCTTCTACATAATTAAACTAAACTTAGATATTGTATTTATCATGATCGTTTTCCTATTTCCACTTTGAGATTTCTGTGTAGAAAGTAATTAGATTGATTGTGTCAATTACTACCAACTTAATTGCGAATCAAATTTATACCCTTCAAAAGACTCATTTTGAGAAGCAACTCACCAATGGAAATGTTTCTTCGACAGTTATTTTCGCTAGTTTTACGGTGTATGCTCTCATTTTAAGGCATTTTTAATGCATTACGCCCGAATTTTTTTCAATTAAAAAAAAAAAACAATTTGAAAAAAGAGGTGTTTGTCGTGTAATGGTTATTGTCGTATAAAATGGATACGGCAAACAGAGTACTAATCCTGGACGAAGCTGTTTGCATTTCACATAGCACTAATAAACTTTGGAGAGGTATGACTATAATTATTCTCCCTCCAGCGATGTGAAAATAATAGGGGAACCTGTGCTCTTTAAATTTGGTATGGCAACCGGTCTAGGATAAGAAAAACACTGAAGGAAAACACGTTAAACTCCACTTAAAATTTGACCTTGTGTCACATCCTGATCGTGCGGAGGGGTTGGGTAAATACATATTTGAAAAAAAAAAGAAGGTAACTTTCGGAACCAATTAATAAACTAGTGTTGTATATATGTCTTTCTATTTCAAACAATAATCGTGGTTTAATGTTTAACAAATTAGTTTCGCAGATCCATTACTATTAAAGAAACGAGTTCGATCCTCGCTGGATAACAATTACTTGTGCAGTGATGGTTATAGGTTTTTGATTTATTGCGTCCTGGGACGTACATATTTGCTTTGAATGAGTCCACTGAAAAATTTATGGGTCCCAACTAAAGTTTCTTAATAGATTTTAGGGTTTTTGTTTATGATCTTGGGAAACAACAAAAGTCGTCTAACTCCTACCTTGTAACCTATCCAGTGTAATTCATTTCTAAGAAATTATTGAAATGTATTTACAGTTAGCTTGAAATGGTGAGGAAAGAAAAACGAAAAATACTGGGACGCATGGATCTGATTTTACTGCGTCCTTTTAGATTTTTGTGCGTCAGGAATGTAGGATGCGTACCTATCAGCATCTCTTCTTGTGACATTGTGTCAAATCCTAACCGTGTTGAACAGGTTGGGTAAATATTTTTATTATGCATATATATATACATATATATATATATATTAACCAACCCCTCCGCACAAGCAGGATGTGACACAAGGTCAATTTTTTAAGTGGAGTTTAACGGGTTTGAATTCAGAGTTTTCCTTCTCCTATACAGGTCACCTAACCAAGGTTAAAGAGCCCAATCTGCCATACTATTTATCCATAGCCGGAGGGAGATTAGAATTCATACCTTTCCCAAGGGTATTAGCGCATTATTATTATTTTCCGAGGGTATTAGTGCAATATTAGTGAAATGCAATTACCACGTCCAGGATTTGAACTCGAGGCGACGAGTCCATTTCCTATGACTTTAACCATTACACCGCGCGCATTCAAGTCATATAAGGTTAAACTAATAACCTTACGCTTAAAGCTATTCTTGAAACTATAGTAAAATCAACTGTCAGGCTTTGTTTTTTTTATCTGTATTTTCTTGATCATAAGCGGCAGCACTTGGTTACGATTGTATAATTTATTCCTTCCTTATATTTGTTCTCAAATCAAAACGCATGTTCACTGTTATTCGTTACTATGAGCTTCAAATAATGTTTGTTCATTTATTTATTTTGTTGTGTATTTGCTTTTTTTGTGTTTTTTGTTTTATAAAACTTTTGTTTCTTTGGTTTTTTTGTGTCTTTGGTTTTGTTTTTGTTGTTTTATAAAAGTGTTTTGTTTCCTTGTATTTTTGTGTCTGAGTATTTGGTTTTGTTTTGGTTTTTGTTTATAAAATTGTTTTGTTTCCCTGTGTTTTTTGTGTCTTTTCGTTTTGTTTTTTTTTTTTTTTTTCATAAAATTCTTGTTTTCTTTGTTTATGTTTTTAATTTTGTTTGTTTTTTTGTCTTATAAAATTGTTTTGTTGTATTGTCTTTTGTGTCTGTTTTGTTTTATAGAATTGTTTTATTTTGTTTCGTTTTTCTTTTTATAGAATTGTTTTTCTTGTGTTGTTGTGTCTTTGGATTTTTTTTGTTGCTGTTTCCTTTTTCCTTTCTTTTATAAAACTCCAAGTCAAAGCGAATTTTGGGTGGCGTTAAATCGATCAGTTGTCGATTTCCATCCGGGTTCTTGAATTATTTATTGCATGGATTTTGATTATTGCAGGCGAGACAAATGAATTGGTTGTTTTAACGTCATATATCGCTAACATGATGCGAATTTTGCCAACAAACACTAGACTTAACGCTTAGTAACATGATTTAATTGACATACCATAACCACCTATCAAACTTATAGATGCATTATTCAAATAAATAACTAGATAAATAAAATTTGTGCGAGTGGCGTATCAGTTATAATAGAAGGAAATGGAGTCAGCGAGCCGAGTTCTAATCCTGGACAAAGCCGTTTGCAC
Organism: Doryteuthis pealeii; assembly: GCA_023376005.1. Classification (NCBI taxonomy): domain Eukaryota; kingdom Metazoa; phylum Mollusca; class Cephalopoda; order Myopsida; family Loliginidae; genus Doryteuthis; species Doryteuthis pealeii. Next base: position 20,597,373 of record CM042153.1, on the reverse strand, counting down.
CTCATCTCTATATTAATATTCGTGATCTTCAAATCTACGGCTTTCATGATCTTACAATTAAAACAACTTACACCGTCTAAATCGTCCCAAAGGAAATGCAAAAAATGTAAAACCTTGTTTTCTGGTGTTGCTTATCCGCTGAATTCTTATTTCTTATAAACCTCTGCTAAATATTGGACCATTACTTTTTTATTTTGAAAAAATAAGGGGTAAGAAAAAGGACATATTACACAGAAAAAATATAATTAGAAAGTGTAGGCAAAAAGATATAGTGGGGAGTGCGCGGAAGTGATTACGCTAATCGCTTACAATCGAATATAATGAAAAGATGGAAAGAAAGAAATAAGAGTAAGAATGAGTTAAATCAAAATTAATATATTTTTACATATTGAACTATTGAAAATTAATATGCAATAGCTTTTAAGCCATCATATCATACGTTGTAATAATTAAATTATCACAGTGGTTTATACACAGGTCCTGCTAGTTTAAGTCCAATACCCTTTGGAAATGCATAGATCCATCTAACCCCGGAACTAATAGTGTTAATATATTATCTATTTACAGAGTGTCTACAAAGTCTTCAAACAGTTTTAAAATTGAACATTTAATAACTCACATTGTACAAATGATAAAATCTTTTCATAAAAAAAACATACACATTTTCAACTCTTAAAGGTTTAATATTAATGTATGTTTTTATTATTGAACTTCAACATGACCGCCATCTTTGATATATTTTCAACCTGTAGCGGGACTACATCGAATATTCTTTTCCTTCTGGAAAGGAATGGATTATTCTAGAGGGACAGATTCTTCTAGATTGTTCCTTTGAGATGATATATATAAGGACACGACTAAGAAGCTGAAATTGAAATTACTCCAATAAACTCAGGAAAAATAGACTCTGCATTATAGTCATCGTTACTACGAAAAGATACTACGAATGGTATTGTGAATGAGATGATATCCCCCTTATCACTGGACACCCGTGGAGATAGTCAATTGACGGTAACTAAGAGCGTAAGATGATACCTTTCCCTGACCACACGAAGAAGTGTGGAAGAATTTGCTGAATAGAAACGACGACTACTAGAGTCCTGGGTGGATGTTTGTAAACAGACCCTAGAAGTTTACATGCCTTGCAGGCGTCCAGCGACCAGTGAATAACTTTTGATAGTGCACACACGGAGTGCACGGAGTAAAGACGCAAGTGTAAAGCGCATTGTGAAGAAAGACACCACAACGTTACGTAGATTATTTAGTGCCGTGAAAAAGGCACTGCGTAACATATACAATTGAGTGGTGTGAAAGAGACGACCCCATAACGTTACAGTGCCTATATGATTGTACCGACCGTATGGTATGCTGACTGCACCTCTGCAGAGTGGTAAGACCCCACCTTCCGGTCAATCGGCTGGCCACGTCAAGCTCTATCTCCTATATGATTGCCCCAACCGTATTGCCCTTATGGCAAGCCCCAACCCCTTTTTATCATATGGATGCTAGAAGGCGGTGACTGAGGGTCTACGTGTCCTGGGGATGACGTTACTCTATCTGGTGGTGAGGTTCCAGTTTTGGAGGTTTGAGGAATGTGGAGCACCCCTTCACCATTGCTCCCTGTTCCACTGTGACCCGGAGTGGTAGTACCTGTTAGGGTCCCATCTATGGGTTAAATAGAAAAACATGAGTTGATAAACAAAATTGTATTATACATTAAGAATACATTTATTTCACAACTATGTCGGCATTAAATGACCCACCGAGGTTGATACGCCGTAAAACAAAAACAAAACAAAACCATAATAGTAATCTTTAGTATATAATTATAGCTTCAAGTAAATATTCTTAATACAGGGGCGTAATAGTTAACGTATTGCGCTGGAACATCACATTGATTTCGAACTTCAGTCCTGCTATTATGTTCCTTTTCAAAATAATAACCTTGAGAAATGTATGTATTCCCTCATCCTTCATCTATAGGTCAAATAATACCACTACTGTTCTTCTACAAAGAAGGCTTTGATATTAAATAACCCACAACGGTTTATATGCCATTAAACAATGAAACCAAACCTTGATACAAATATTTTACAGTTATATCGCCTCAAGTACTCTTATCGAATGCAAATGATAATGAAACAGATGTATTTGCCCATATATCGAACCCTAACATATACTACCACTCCAAATCAGAGGGGACCTGGGATTAATGGCAATGACCTATACTCTAAACTTCGCAAATCTACAGAACTGGACCCCGCAATCATATGTGGTATAATTTACCCAGGATACCCTTTTTCTCTTTACCCACCCCGACATTATAGAACTCAAGAATACACCATTCATGCATTTGGATAATTCCATTCCTTGAGTTCTGATTGGCTGCTTGGTTTCTGTGGTGTTATGGTGTTTTATAAATAACCTGTCATTTTGCAGTGGGCTTGCAACAAGGTAAGATCCGTATTGGGTTACGGCTTCCTTGTTGCCTTGTCTGCCAATTCAACGGTAATTAGAATTCTTCTACAGTGAGTATGATGCTTATTCTACAAATATGAGCAGGATGTGACACATGGTCAATTCTTAAGTGGGGTAAAACTGGTTTGAATTCAGAATTTTCTTTCTAGACTGATTGCCTAACCAATGCTAAAGAAACATCTGCCCTAGTATTTACCCATAGCTGGGTGGAGAATAATTGAGTTCATGCCTTTCTTAAAGATATTCTATACAAAATATATTCATTAAATAACTACAAACGTTCATTATACAATCGAAAATTTGATTATAAAATTCCTTGCATGTTCAATAACACAAAGAAGAATAAACACAGTATTTCTCTGATTCTTTTAGATGAGGCTTGATAATTAATATTATTCGTATTATTCGGACTATTGTCCTAATCTCCATTGTTATCTGTACAATTTTTCAGTCGATATGCCCTCCAGCCTTCTTCAGGTATTTCTTGTCGGACTCGGGAACCATCTTGTCGTAATCGGGAACCATCACGGGACTTTGAACCTAACCCTTTATGTAAGAAGGATCACGATTACGACGAGGTTCCCGAGTCCGAGAAGGTTCCCGAGTCCGACAAGAAATACCTAAAGAAGGCCGGAGGGCCTATCGGCCGAAACTTTGTACAGATAATAATGAGGATGAGGACAATAGTCCGAATAATACAAATAATACTAATCATCTGCAATGTCTACAATTTCTCTAGAGTCTTTGTGAAAGCGTCCTTATGTTTATCGTCGTAAAAAAAGGACAAGGCTATACGAGTTCAAATACTGGACAAGGCTGTTTGGATTCCTCATAGCGCAAAGACACTTGAAAAAGGTAGGTGTCCATCTATTATACTATGGGTAAATAGGAGAGATTGGGCTCTTTAATCTTGCTATGCCAAACAATCTAAGAGAAAAACAACTCTGAATTAAACCTGTTAAACCCTGCTTAAAAATATGCCTTGTGTCACATCCTGCTCGTGTGGAGGGGCTGGTAAATACATAGGCTTGGAGCTAATGCAGATACTCTATCTACGGCTTTATTGCGTACATTAACAGTAAAAAAAATCTTTAATATATTCTTGACCAACTAATCTAGGAGCGAAGCCCCCTTATATTGTGGTTATGGAAGCGCGTGGTGTAATGGTTAAAGTCATAGGAAATGGACTCGTCGCCCTGAGTTCAAATCCTGGACGTGGTAATTGCATGTCACTTAGTGCTAATACCCTTGGGAAAGGTATTACTCCGACTCTCCCTCCAGCTATGGGTAAATAGTAGGGCAGACTGGGCTCTTTAACCTTGGTTAGGCAACCAGTCTAGGAGAAGGAAAACTCTGAATTCAGACCTGTTAAACTCTGCTTAAGAAATTGACCATGTGTCACACCCTGCTCGTGCGGAGGGGTTGGTAAATATATATATATATTGTGGTTTATGATTTCAACTGAAATTATTGCAATATCTCTACGAATGATTTGCTTTAATTCCACACCTTTCCTACGTACATATTTTCCTTTAAGTAACCCCACAGGAAATAGTACACGGTGGTTAGATCTTGTGGTCTGGATGGCCAGGTAATCATGAACTTTTGTTTAGTAAATTAGTGTGTCCCAGAAAAAACAGAACCCACAAATTTTGTAATAAAACTGTTAATTCTAACTAGGGGGTTTAGGGTTAGGGTTTAGGGTTAGTATTTTGGTTCTGTTTTTTCTGAAATCAAATTATTTATGTTCCCCTTAAACTAACCCCAAACCCTAACCCTAAACCCCCTAGTTAAAATTAACAGTTTTATTACAAAATTTGTGGGCTCTGTTTTTTTCTGGGACACCCTAATTTACTAAACAAAAGTTCACAATTACCGATGGCCAAAGGGCATCAGCAAATTTCGAAATGATGTGTCCGAGGAATTACTCTTGAAGAATTGTCATTGTCAATGGTGCTGCATGACTGCTGCTAGCCACATCTTGTATGTACATGTGTGTTAGACCAAACCTTTTTAACACGGGAATGCAAAATATGTTCAGTATTTGGTAGTAGATCATAACTGTGACAGCATGTGTGGGCTAGCTTCTCTCCGTGTTTTGAGGGGTCTGGGAATCTCTTGGGATATCATGTCTTGTGTCGTTGATAGTTTTTAATAACGATCACAAGACCTTCTTGTTTTTGTGGAGCTCATTTATTGTATCTCAAATAAAAGGTCTCGGAAAAAAAAACACCACTATAGTTATGCGTCTCTTCCAAACTCTCAGCCAGACTCTGTCCGTGCGTCCCACAGACTTTGACACTCTCTGCTCTCCCTATATCTCTTTCAATCTTCGCCTTTTGTTCAATCAGATAAGCCTTTCACGTGTCATCCTGAATTCTAGTTAATTATCACAATTACATAACGTATAACTAAAATTTTGGGTTTTCCGATATTTCCACATCTCATTATTATTACCTTTGCTATAACTGATACGGATGCAGGTGTAGGGCTTATTTTAATGTGGTTTCGAGCCCAAGACTAATCAAGGACACAAAGCTCATTGAGGGAGGTCAGAGGAGAGCTACTAAATTAGTGAATGATTTAAAAACCCTTTCGTATGAAGAAAGACTTAGGATCATTGACTTACCAAGTTTGGTTCATTGATGTACAAGAGGTTATATGTGTGAAGCCTACAAATATACACATGGTTTTTATTCAACGAACTTCGACCTACTAAACATTGCTCAAAATAACAATAGCAGGGGACATAAATTAAAACTCTTAAAATAATTTTGTCAAGCAAATGCAAGACAAAATTATTTTAGCAACAGAGTGGTAAATACATGGAATAAACTACCTTCATCAATAGTGAATGCCCCATCTCTAAACTCCTTTAAGGCAATGTTAGATAATCTGTGGAAAGATTATAAATATTCTGTGGAATTAAGATGAATATTTATAAGGAACAGCTGACAGATCTCAGACCTAATATACTAGCTGAAAGGATATTATTATTATTAATATTTTGTGATTCGTTGTACGCGAAATGTTTATCTATTGAACCAATTGTTAAGTGGACTTCATGGAATTTTGTATAATGGCATTCACAACACGTCGACAGTTCCAAGCTCTTCAAGACATTCAATAACATTGTTTTTTTTTTTGTTTTTTCGTTTTTTATGTTGGCATTGCCTGTCTTACGGAAGTTTGCAACAGCAGGAACGACCGGCTTTTGGGATGGTGCCAGGTGCTTTCCATAATTCTGTCGGAAATTCCAATTGAGCTGGTAGAACTTTCACTACGTATGCAATTTATACTTGACTCCTCATCATAATGGTCCACTATCTCAGTCTGTTCCCATCAATCTATTTTTCTCAGTCTGTCTAGCAACTTCGACCTGTTCATATCTATCTTTCTGTGAAAATATCTATCAATATATCTCAGTCTGTTACGATTTATCTATATATCTCTTTTAGTCTATTCAGATATCTCTCTAAAATTAAAGGTTAATTCCGCAGGGATTGTTCGCTTGTACTGTGGCCGAGGCAATATGGTCTTTGACTATGCCTGCTGAGGTCCCGGTTTCGATTTCTGTCGGAGGGAAGTCGTTAGTATACATCGCTGATGAGACATAATAAAGTCGAAACAGTCTGTTCGATGTTCTACACACCAAGCGATTCTTTGCCGGGATTACACTTGTCAAGTTCATTTTCTATAAAAAAAAGTATCGAATTTTATGCGATACATGCATTGTAATTGCCTTCAAGCAAAAATATAATATATATATATATATATATATATATATAATCAGTCTGTTCATGTTCATTTATCAGACTCGAGCAGGATACGAGGTAGATTTTTAAAGCAGAATTTAACAGGTTTTAATTCCGACCTTTTCTTCTCCTACATTGGTTGCCATACCAATGTTAAAGAACCCAGTCTCTTACTATTTACTCATAAGTGGAGGGAGAATAATTGACACAGCCTCGTCCAGGATTTGAACTCGTCTCGTCGAGTACTTTTCCTTCGACGTTAACCATTACATAACAAATGGCTCCATATTTGTTCATATCTATCTATCTATCTATCTATCTATCTATCTATCCCAGTCTTTTCATATCCATCTATCAATCAATTTATCCATAAAAAATCAGGTGCCTGATAAAAATATAGAAACAAATGACTCCACATTAAAATACATGATATTTAAATTGCAAACAACAATTAATTGAAAATAAAATATATTCCATAATTAATGGACCCCCCCCCCCTATATATACATCCTTGGCAATTCGAGGTCATCAAAGTTACCAAGGTTCATGTTTCGAATACGCTTCACAATATGCATGAATTAGAATTAAAGAAGAATTTTAGGATACAACATTTTTCGAAAAAAATAAAATAAAATCATGCCCGAAGTCGTATTATTAATTTTTCCCTCGAATTATAAACAGAAAAACAATTATTTGCAATCAAAATTTAGTTTTGAAGTTGAACAAAAAATTATGTGGAAAATGTTGAGTATAAAATATTTGAGACTTTTAATGATTATTAATTCAGCTCGAAATGTATTCGTCTGGCTCATGTTATTAGAGAGATTTCGTTTTTTAGGGTCATTTTTTGTAGACCCGGAAAAACTGTTTAATTTTTTGTGTATATATATATATATATATATATATATATATATATATATATAGTCAACGAAAGAAAAACTTAACAGTCATTTGGCTATTATAAATTTATTTTGATCAGAACTCGATATGAGCCTAGTTTCATCATATAGCTTATTACATAAAGACCAGTCATAAAGACATGTGATAAACTATCCGATGAAACTAGGCTCATGTTGTGTTTTGGTCGAAATAAATTTATAATAGCCAAAATGACAATTTGAGAATTCGGTCCTCACTGGGTGTTACATAGTTATCTTTTGCCAAATTAATCTATGTTTAGGGATTGAGTATGGGTACCTCTTGTAGTATAATGGTTATCGAGATAGTCTAGCACTTTGTTAGTAAATTCGATTCTAACCGGGTGCCACATAATTCTGGCCTTTTTTCCAAGCTAAGCTAAGCTTAGTAAATGACTACGAGTATTTCGCGTAGTATCATGGTTAAGAGGCTAAGGTAGTATCCATTATTAGTGTCTTTGATTCCCACTCTTGTATCGCCATTTTTTTCAGATGAACCCCCTCTTTATTCCCTTCTTCAATGCCCGACTCTCCACGCTGTTTCGTTGCGATGAATAACGTGAAGGGTTATTTTGCACATAATTTTTTAATTGAATTTTCACTTAGATATTTCAGACTGTTGTCCTCATCTTTATTGCTATATACACATTTCTGTCGATTTTCCCCAACCCGCTTTCTTCAGGCGTTTTTTGCGGGAATCAAGAACCTGCTTGTCAAACTCTGAAACCTACATGTCGTAATCGGGAACCTTCACAGAACTTCGAACCGAAACCTCTATTTAATCCATTGTGGTATGTTGGATTATTTTGGTAATATAGTTATTTACAAAGCTTAGCTTAGATGTGGCACATGGCCAGGAGTATGGGGCGCCCAATGAAAATCGAATTCACTAAAAATGGCCTGCTAATCTACATTGCTAACCATTACACCACGTAAGGTGCCCTTATTTTGGTAATATAAGGTGTGCTGTGGCTCACCACTTAAACTTATAAACTCTGCGTGGGTGTGTAAATTAAAGCTAACCAATCAGCACGCTTGAATATGTGGTTAGTTAACTATTAAATCACCGATCTTGAAAGCCGTTCCTTGCACGTATTCGTCACTGACGAACGGATCAGCAACCGAAGGACACTACCTAACATTAAGGGACACCAAGGATGAACCAAAGGATTTTACCCAACACTAAGGGACACCAAGAAACAACCAAAGTATTCTTCACCAAGGAGCCTCTGCTTAACACAAGGGATCACCACTGTAAATTGCTCTCACCTGCAGCCTAAAAATGGCCACAAAAATCGTAACATGGTAAATTGTTATCATTCCTTTAATTAAGATTGGATAATTTAAGTCAGGTGACCAAGGGGTTAAAGATGTTTAAAAGTTAGATTTAAAATTTAATTTTTTGACTGAATTTGGAAACATGGCGCAATGGATATAAGGGTACAGTTAATACAGTTCTAAGGTTGCAGGTTCAATCCTGATGACAGACGAAAATAACATAAAATGCTTAACATAGCTTAACTCTTGTAAAAAAAAAGTAGTCAGTGGGATGGCCAAATATCGGTATCACTCACAGTGAGGGAGTCTATCCCCTTTTCACTAGCACTAGGACCGGTTTACTTCAGTAGTGTCCCCTAGAAATCAGAAGGTTCCTGGTTCAATACCGACCCACGCCATCTCTGTATGAGTAGCGCAGGGAAATGTGCGATAAAGTCAGAGGTTGATGGTAGGTGTGGCACTCCACATCAGGCGCTAAAATAATCTCCTAATTAATTTTTTGTCTGAATTTGGAGACAAGAGATGATTTTCACTTAGAACTATATTGACTGTACCCTTATATCCGTTGGATCATGTCTCCAAATTCAGACGAAAAATTAAAGTTTAAATCTAACTTTTAAACTTCTAACTTCCCGGTCACCTGATTAAGATTATCCAATCAAAGCGTACTTTTCAAATTGATCTTGGAGTCATCACCTGTTAATTAAACTTAACACCAATGGTTTCAGCTGTTTAGGTATTTGTTAATTATCTACACCACTACCAACTCAAGTAATTGATACAGCTAATATATTACTTAACACAAATGTGTATACCATACTTCTGACTTCGTATCAAACTAATGTACGCTTAGTAAATCATTATAAGAGTCTCTCATAGTGTAATAGCTTTGTTATCCCAACAAAGCATTATTAGTGAGTTCGATTCTCACTGAGTGCTACATTCATCTTGCCTTGAATCAAACCAAGGTAATGTTATATATACAAAAAATAGATATTTCTCGATTCACTAATTCAGCAGTTCAATTCGCACACACACCGTAATAAAGATACATACACTCGCCAATAAAACAAAACATAAGTTGCTGACGCCAAGTGGAAGTGTACTCGACGGTAGCCTAAAACGAAGTGACCAAATTAACAAGATTCTACGCATAGTCTCGAGCTGAACTTCCGGCTGGAAAACAAGAATTCCTAAACAATAAAGAAAATAAATTTGTAAATGAAATTCGCATTTTCATTTAATCCGAACGATTCGCGGGCCAAATGAAAATGACTTCAGTTGATCCGATTTTGGGTCGCGACATCCTATATAAAGTCGGCTTTGAAAAGCCGACAAGTCAGAGATACCCGGGCAGCCTACCAGTCCACATCACAAAGGAAGCTGGCGGCACGAAACTTTACACTACAGGTCATATCTCTCACCTACCCCCTAACCTCATGAACCTTACTGCCGACCGACTCTTAAAGGGGCGACAGCCTACAATAACGAGACTACGCCAACTATCATACACAACACAACCCGCTATCGACTTCAGAATACCAAAACACAAAATTCTGCCCACATCACCACCCCACTACAACAGTAGACACGGCCAGCGGACATTTCACTGACTTTATTATTCAAGACACAACTATCACCAAAAATATCCTTTAAATTTAATTTCTATCTTTTCCTCGCTTTTCATGTTCCTTTTTCCAATACAATTTTGAAACTTAAAATCTGTGTTTGTTTTTCCTCGTCACAATACGCTTCATACTAACCCTGTTTATAACAGTAAGCTTTGTAAATGAGTATAAGTATCTCGCGTAGTATAATAATTAGAAGCGAGGCTTAAAAATCATTATTACTCTCACAGTGCTGCATACATCTGGCCTTGTTTCAAACTAGGATAAGACTAGTAAATGACTATAAGTATTTCACGTGATGTAATAGCGAGCTAATCTAGCAAATTGAGTTCGATTCTCACTGAGTGCTGCATATATCTGGAATTCTAGCATATTAAAGTAAGCTTAGGGAATGACTATAAGGGACTGGCAAACTGAGCCTAAAATGTGTTTTTGACAAAATAACTTTAGCCCCCCCACAGAAAATAATTTACCAAAAATCAGGGAATTATTGGATTTTAATGAAATTTTCATTGTTTATTTATCAATAGATGATCCTTATAATGCATTATTAATTTTATTTTAAAACTTTCTCATTTCTTTCAGGTCACTTAATTTTGACCCCCCTTATGTTGGGGGGAGTAAAATGTTTTTCAAGTTGGTCATATATTGTACTAATTACAGTATAAATAATGAGATAAAAGACCGAATAGAAACAAAAAGAATTTTTTTACGGTTGCGCTTCTATGAGAAAATAAGTACCGAAAATCTAAAAATGAAATGTAAAAAAATAATAAATAATTTATTTTTTTGAGATTACTTTTTTACTCATTTCGATAATTATTTAATTGCCTATTATTTTATAAAAGAAAAAAATCATACATCGATGTTTTTTTTTCTGCTTAAAAAGGGGAGGGGGTACATTTTCAAACGAGTTTTTCTTCAAAACGTATACTTTTTTCGAAAAAATAAGGTTTACATTAAGTAGATATTTATTTTTAGAATCTAAAAATATAACATTTTAAACTTAAAATCCGAAATTTTTTATCTTAAATGAATTTTATATGTTAATTTTTCATAGTAAAAATACTAAATTAAAGTTTTGAAATAAAATAACTAATGCATTATAAAATTCATTACTTGTTAGATCAATACTGCAAATTTAATTAAAATCAGATAATTACCTGATTTTTGGTAATTTTTTTTCCATCCCAAATGTTACGTTAAAATTATAAACAAGCGTCTAAAACCATTGAAAAACAGCCAAAATGCGGATCGCATCGAAATTGACCAAAACAAATAGTTTTAAATCTTTTAAAAATAAACTGCATATGTAATTATATTTTTCTTTTTTTTAATGATGGTTATTATGATACTACTTATCGATTTA
>CM042153.1:20543448-20583448 GCA_023376005.1 Doryteuthis pealeii | reverse complement strand
CTAAACAAAATGAAAAATCTAGGAGAGTCCGTTTGGTTTAGGGGTTACGGTCCTCGCCTGTCAGCTTGACAGTCAGGGTTCGAATCACGCACAAGGCGGTTTTCCTATCTATAGCTCTGCTGATGAGACCTAATAGGCCGGAATGTACACACAGAGATTGATTTTTCTCGATTTGTTTAGGTTTACATTTGAATAGGTATGCCCGCCTAATTAATTAATTATTAATTAACTTTCAAAATTAGGTACGACTTCAATTAAGCACATATTCTCCCAAATATATATATATATATATATATATATATATATATATATATATATATATATAAAGAAAATTTTGAAAAAACAAGTGTTCCGAAAATGAGATGAATTTAATTATCGATGTTTAGACATTTCGGTTACATTGAACCTTCATCAGGATGTATCTTGGGGTGAAGAAAATGATGGATGTTTTTATATGTGACAGGAGATGAAAATCTTTTTAGTTATGTAACTGTATTTGATCAGCGTTTTATTTTTGAAAGGCAAGTCGCGATCCACACATGCAAAGATGTCATGACGCGTGGCGCGTGACGCAACTCGAAGAGATGCAAAAGACGAGAAAAAGTATTAATGGACTGATTATTTTTAAGAGAACAACGGAAACAAAGTGGGAATGATAACTAAATAAATAATAAAATGAAGCCTAGTATTTAGTAATTATTTAACACTATTTTATCTAGAAACGGAGATATATTAAAAATAAAACGCTGATCAAATACAGTTATATAACTAAAAAGATTTACATCTCCTGTCACATATAAAAACATCCATCATTTTCTTCACTCCAAGAGACATCCTGATGAAGGTTCAATGTAACCGAAATGTTTAAAAATCGACAATTAAATTCATCCCATTTTCGGAACACTTGTTTTTTCAAAATTTTCTTTATATTGTTGGATTTATTTTCCATATTTACTCCCATATATATATATATATATATATATATATATTTTATTTTTGGTGTTTATAGAAAATTACCGTTTCATTCAATGTTCTCTTCTGCTTTGTTTAAATACATCTTCCGTCTCGATACTTTCTGAACCTAATTCCTATTCTTGTATATAGCTCTATAACTATAGTCCCATCAATTTTTCTTTCTTTATCCTTCTCGGTGATTGAGAGATGCCATTTGTTATTCCGACTCGATATTTCTGAACATAACTCCTATTCTATTATATAGCTATATAATTATAATCCCTTGTATTTTGCTTGTTTTTCTTTAGCCTTCTCTCTGTGTTTGAGAGATACTATTTGGTTAAACGCCATTTTGATGAAATGTTTATTACTTCCGTTCATTGGTGGATTTATTCGATAGAAGCAACATAATTTCTGAACGCTGCCCGTTTTTCTCGGTGTATGTCTCCTCCTTATAATTTTTTAATAATTTTCTTTAAAAACATAAAAAGCGATTTTGTTTACAGTCGCCATACCACTTTTAGATTCCGATTTTTATTAATGAACTCCTATAAAGACTCAAAACAAAAATGTGCTGAAGATGTATAAATATTAAAAAGAAAAAAAAAAAGAATTTTTTTATTCATATTTCAGTGCAGCATTAAAATTTTTTTTCTCTGCTTCATTGCTTGCCGTTTGATAAGGATTTCTTTCATGTGAGGAACTTTGTTTTCGAACCGGAAGCAAAAATACGAAAATTGAAAAAAGAAAAGTTAGTTTTTCCATGATTTTTATTTATTTATTTATTTTTTTTTTTTGGCAGTCCCATATAACTTGCGAATACACTATCTAGATGTCAAAAGTTCTTATTTAAATGCTCCATTAGACTTTGATATACACATATATCCCCCAGAAGGTTTTGAAAATGAAAATAAAAACTGTGTATGGAAACTTAAAAAGGCCCACTATGGTTTGAAACAAAGTGGGCGTTCCTGGGCCCATAACCTGTTAAGTTTCTGACCGCTATCCTTGGCCAGTTGAAAAGGACTTAAAGTAAGTAAGTCCTGAGCTATAGAATCCTTTGGTAAGTGAATAAGTCCTGAGTTATGGAATCCTACGTAGTGTCAAAGGTCCAGTGATATAATCCTATGTTCCGTCGTCCACGAAGGAACAAAGCAATGTGTGCGTAGTTAAGATCCGAACAGCCTGTATAAATATTATAACAGCAGCAGAGCACTGTCAGTGATTGGCCAATAGGTTGGTCACATGGTTCTCGGCGAGTCTATAAGTAAAACTATACTTTTGACACGCACCTTATATTACAAAATAAGTCAACACTTAGTAGTTGAGCCCCATACTTAACTCTCAGGACTTGACGCCCCCATAGTTATTTACTATACCAAACAAAATCAAATGACAAAAACTCACGTTCTGCTTAGATTTGGAATAATGCCGCTATAATTGAGACCCGAGTTAGGATCGATCTCACTCCGCAGCAATAATTATTTAAAAAAATCTTCACGTATATTCAGAGGTAAACCTCTATCCCAACGTATATATATGTAAAAACATTCCCCGTAGGCATGTATCAATTAATTGTTCACCCCAGACTGACAGCCGCTGTTAGCCCTAAGGGTAAGGAGCTTGGCAGACGAAAATTCTGTCGGGTTTCGATCTCGGCTAGAGGTAGCTTTTAACAGTCGAGCCGCACTGATAAGAAGTAAACTTCGAAACACGTATCTGTGGGTGACTGATATACACACACACACACACACACATATATATATATTATATGTATATATATATATATTTACTAGTTTTTAATTTTTGACCCATTGATGCTAATTCTTACTTCCTCGGATACCCACTGCCATTATAAAAGACGTTTGCGACACCTAATTTAGTCAGACTTATCCTGATGAAGCATTCAGGTGAAACCTAGGTAGGTATTTATTTATTCATCTTTTCAACATATATATATATGTCATACTTAGATTCTAGATTGAGTACATGAGAATTAGATTAAATCATCAAGAAGTCAACCCATTGAGTAGAAACACTAAAGGTAAAGAAAAAGTGTCGAGCGCATTCACTAAAGAAGGTCATGCTGACAGTCTAGAACATGATAAATGAGCTGTAAACAATGCTTCCAATTGCAAATGCAATATTCATCTTTGCATAGCATAGACACAGTCATCAGCTTTTAGCGACAACCACTTTTTCTCTTATCATCAGATTGTAGCGTAATTATTATGGTCTACAGAGAATTTGAGATTGAGAAGAAAACGGTAATCGGATTTCTGGAGAAAGAATAAAAAAAGAAATAATAGAAAGAAGATAAAGTTTGGAATTCAACGTATGATCGGTCAATGACCCCTGAACTAGATTTAAAATAAAAACGGGAGTTTCAGGTTTTCTGTGGAAGGCGGAAGCGGATGTCTCCCTTCCCCCACTCCCCGGGACCATAAGCGGAAGATAATAGGTCTTTTTCGTCTGGGCTTTCGTAGGAGGCAAATGTGAATTTTTTATTTTTTTAAAAATTTTTTTTGGGGGTGGGGGGGTCCTACTGTGACGTTTCTAGACAAACAGCCGGCATGAACGTGATTTACGACAGAACAGCTTGACCTTACCCTCCCTCTTTCCTTCTCTCTGAAAAAGAACCCACGAGCCTAGAAATAAATAAACAACCCCTTGTTGACCCTACGACTTTCGTATGTTGTTTCTTCGAGCTAATGACGACGACTACTAATACTACACGACTCAACCTCCTGCGCAACACAGACCAATGTGTCTACAAACTGTCTACACTATTCTAACTTAGATATGATCTATCACTGATATTGAGCCCTCTTTATTCATAAATATAGTAGACTATTGATATACCGCCCTTGTGCTAAAATAATGAGATCACTGATTCGATAATCACGTAGGCAAGAAAACGATATTTACCAGGCGCTGTTGACTGTTTACGCTATCATAACATAGAAATATATTATCTATATTGACAACTCTTCATTTATAGATATACCAATCTGTATATGTAATAACGTTCCATTCATTAATCTTTTTCAGAATACAAGGTGTGTCAAAAAACTATCATGTTTAAAACTGTATTTACCAAGATAGAAATGGAGAATGAATGGAACGTTATTTTTTTAGAATACAAGGTGTGTCAAAAAAGTACCAAGTTTAAAGCTGTATTTACCAAGATAGAAATGAAGAATGAATGGAACGTCATTTTTTTAGAATACAAGGTGTGACAAAAAGTATCATGTTTAAAGCTGTATTTACCAAGATAGAAATGGAGAATGAATGGAACGTTATTTTTTTAGAATACAAGGTGTGTCAAAAAGTATCATGTTTAAAGCTGTATTTACCAAGATAGAAATAGAGAATGGATGAAACGTTATTTTTTTCAGAATACAAGGTGTCAAAATAGTATCATGTTTAAAACTGTATTTACCAAGATAGAAATGGCGAATGAATGGAACGTTATTTTTTAGAATACAAGGTGTGTCAAAAAATACAAAAACCTTGATACTTTTTGACATATCTTGTATTCTGAAAAAATAACATTCCATTCATGTTTTTTTTTTTCATTATACAAGGTGTCAAAAAAGTATCAAGTTTAAAGCTGTGTTTACCAAGATAGAAATGAAGAATGAATGGAACTTTTTTTTTTTCGTTTTTTAATACAAGGTGTCAAAAATACAAAAAATCTCGATACTTTTTTTTACACAACTTGTGTGTGTGTGTGTGTATATATATATATATATATATATACGCACATTCACACATACTCATGTACAAATATGCATACACATATATACACGCGAATATATATAAATGCACCATAGCAGAATTAGAAAAATGAGTACACCATCCTAATACACATCAAATATAATTAATAAAAAAGACTCCAGACTGAAGATGCTTCTTTCCTTTTTTTTCTTTTTTTAGGGTGGGGTAGGGGTCTTTGCTTTATTTTCTCATTTTTTTTTCACCTCTTTTAGAAGGTTTTATTAGAGAAGTACACTTATTCCGCTTCATAGTCACATGTCGGAATAATATTCGTCTCTATCCATTATGAAAATCAAAATGGAAACGATTGTTCCCAATAGAAAAAATACGCGTAAATTCGGCTTTTTTCTCTTTTCTTTACAATAAAATATGCATACACACGTAAATTCCTTCTTGTTGGTGGTGAAGTTAATAATTCTCGTTACAGAGCCGCGCAAAAATAGTTATACTAAACGTACAAAATGTGTCAAAAAGTATCAAGATTTTTTGTACTTTTTGACACACCTTGTATTATGGAAAAAAAATAACGTTCCATTCATTCTTCATTTCTAACTTGGTAAATGCAGTTTAAATTTGGTACTTTTTTGACACACCTGGTATTATGAAAAAATTAATGAATGGAACTTTTTTTCAGAATACAAGGTGTGTCAAAAAGTACAAAAACTTTGATACTTTTTTGATACCGTGTATATCACATTCATAATTACTGATATCCTGTTTTAAGAATACTATTGACTAAGATAGTTTAGAATTCTATACGGTTGGTATGGCAGAAATTTTACATGTTAACGTGAAACCCCCCGTTAATTAAACTTCAACAAAATGCGGAAAGCATGAATAAAACTATTTTTCTCTATAACGAAGCGGAAGGATTTTAACTAATCACAGATAAAAACTATTTGTTTTACAGCCTGCAAAATGGATGAAATATATAAAAATTAAGTTCTGTATACGTCAAAATGGTGCATTTCTGCCGTTTCTTTTCTTTCTTAAGGACGTGCTCTTTTTAATATGATTAACAGGATGTCCATAAAGTCTTTTTACCACGTTCTCCAGATATCCCTTCCCAGGACTTCTTTATTTGGGGTTATGCTAAAGGTATCGTTATCGAACAGATACGGGACATCACTGACCTAAAAACAAAATATCCCTAATGCCATTGTGACCATTATAATTCTATGCTACAACGAACATGGCAAGAAATTGAGTACAATATTAATGTGCTTCGTGCAACTAAGTGTGCTTATGTATAAGTTTCTTAAATGAGCCAAATTAGCTTCAATATCTCCTCTTGATTTTGTAATTTCCACATATCTGTCTCTTCATTTGTTTTTGTAATAACTTTTTTTTAAGTTGTAAGGAGGCTTTATGCATACATTTCATTGTTATAATTAAGAATTTTATAGAACATTTTTTAAAGTACGGTTAGTCTCTGTTATTGTGAAAAAATTTAAAATAATTGATAATTTAAAATCCTATTTTTTAATAAAAGTTTAAAGAAAGGATGAATTGCTAAAAAAAAAATCCTCAAAAGATATTTGTAACAGGGTGATATAATGGAATGACCCATCTTCCCCGTACCTCAAGAGTGGTGATGGTTCCTGCCACTATTTAAGAACACACGTATTACTCTGTGCAGAACTCACTTGAAGTACTTAGACGACGGACTCTCCTCCTAATACACACGTGACCTT
Organism: Doryteuthis pealeii; assembly: GCA_023376005.1. Classification (NCBI taxonomy): domain Eukaryota; kingdom Metazoa; phylum Mollusca; class Cephalopoda; order Myopsida; family Loliginidae; genus Doryteuthis; species Doryteuthis pealeii. Next base: position 20,577,020 of record CM042153.1, on the reverse strand, counting down.
ACTATATAACACAGGGCTATTCTAAAAAAGTGAAACCTGCCTAGAAAATCCAGGTTTGAATTACTGGCTTCGTTACTTTCATGAAAAATCTATTAGCATCTTGATTTTCGTCACTCTAGACATGGAGTCTGTAATACGTGCCGCGCAAACTACATTTTATGGGATGCAACAGAACACATTTTGTGACTAATATTTTCCTAAAACTTGTTAATTTCTCCCAAACCCCTGATTATGCTTCACACCAGAGAATGGTAGAATATACTCAGATTTTATTTAAAGATCAAAAGCCGAAAAAATATAAATAATCCAATTTTGTATACAGAAAAAAAAATCTTAATAAGAACGTTAATGAAATCTACGTCAGCTTGTTTGAAAGGACTATCGTGTTGTGTTGCATAATTAATTACTAGCCTCGCCCCTACTCCCCTCCCAAACTAAGACCCCCACCCCAACCCAAGATTTATAAATTTAAACCCTTGTATTCTGGGCAATTCATTCAGTAATCTCCATTTTCTTACTCATGTCTGAAGATGGTGTAATTAAGCAGTTCAAATAAATTAATACCTGAATCAAATTTAAACTTTTTCCTTAATTTCTTTATATATATATATATATATATATATATATATATAATATATATAAAAGAAATTTGAAAAACGAAGTGTTCGAAAAATAAGATTAATTTATTTATCGGCGCTTAAAAGTTTCGGTTTATTTAAACCTTCATCAGAATTGATTATGGGATGAAGAAATTGATGGATGTTTTGTAAATGACAGAAGTTACAAAACATCCTTCAATTTCTTCATCTCATAATCAATCCTGATGAAGGTTTAAATAAACCGAAATGTTTAAGCGTCGGAAAATAAATTAATCTTATTTTTGGAACACTTCATTTTTCAAATTTCTTTATATTGTCGGACTTATTTCCATATTTACTCCCATATATATATATAATGTTAATCTCAGACACATATCAATAAAAAAGAGATCAGATGATCCTGTTAATAAACAAAAAAAAATTACTTAGAGGCAAATCAAATCTGGAATAATAATTAAAATAAAAAGAAATGATCACACACAGGCATAAGCACACACACACACACACACACATACTTACACACACACACACACACACACTTACACACACAAGCACGCAAACACACACATAAACAAGCACCCCCAACCATACACACACACAGAATTTGGAATACCCGAGACAGAACAAATTGAGCAACTGCTAGGACCACCTCAGTTCGAGTATTCTGATGATGATGAGATTTATCATCCCGAGATATTAAGAATAACGTGACAGGTTAACAAACAACATCATAGTTACCTTCTTTTTTCTTTACACTTGCATTGTGATAGCCTTCAAAACCAACCAACAAACCAATATAAACACAATGCTCAAAGCAAATTACAAAACCCTTTTATATATATATATATATATATATATATATATTCACCAATGTGTGAAAGTGAATACACTGCAGATCAGTAGGTAAGAAGAGATTAATGGCTAAAATGATAAGAGGCTTCCCATTCCAGGAGATAGTGCTTAGTGCTTAAGTAACGGTTAGTGTAGAGAATTAATCTAGATTCAAACCTAACGGTTACAGATTGTGGGTGATGTCTCTTAACATTATAGTGACTTTCTCTTCCGGCAGCATTTTCCAATTTAGGTAATTCGTGGTGCCAAAAAAGTGGAATGCAGGAATGAGAATTCTCAATAGATCCATAGAATTCCGTCATTTGAGTCATTTTTTCCATTTCTGTTTAAATCAGTGATAACAATTTTAACAAAATATCTTTATTTATGAAGTGTAAGGGTTAAGACTTGACAAGTGTTGCATAATTGACGGGTATCCTGTTAATTATGCACGGTTAGTGTAGTGAATTAATCTAAATTCAAAATTAACAGTTAGACATTGAGTGACGCCTCTTAACCCTATGTGTGACCTCATCTTCCTTTTTGCCTTTGCAAACGTGAAAGAGACAGTTTAGACTTTAGTTTCTAACCAGCCGTCGAAGGATGAAGACGCAATAGCGGTTGGCTAGATTCTCACACAAACGTGTATGGGTGTTCCGGATCCACGTAATGTCTTGAGTTGCTTACTAAGAACAAACTAAAGAATGTTTGAACTAGTTCAGAATCTTAATAATGTAGATCAAGTAAGAAAAGCTGCTACTCAGTCAGACCAAGCAAAGACAAGGTATGACAAGATGTATACATGCCAAAAAACTTTTAATTTCTAATAATATTAGAAAAAACGCTCTTCGGGCGGTGTAAAAATTAATTTTTTTTAAAGATACTGACTGAAGGATTTCAGTTAAAATTTCGATGTCAGTCTGTACGATAAGTAAATAAAATCATCAAATTTATCAAAGGAGTAAAAAAAATAGATAAAACAATTTGAAAAGGTAGTTTTGATAACTTTAAATATAAATTAAAATAAAACAAATTTATAGATATATGATAAGGGGCATGTATTTATTATAACTTGTTTTTAAAAACAATGAGGACCGTCTAAGGTTACATGTTCGAATTTTGAGCATTTATTCTATATTGGGATGATTTTGGGTAATGTGACGTAGTTTCAGTTACAAATAGACCTAATCTCCATTATTAAGAGGTTTTAACGGGAACGATGGGTTTGGTGGGTTTGATTTTAATAATTATTTTCTATAAAATAAAGAAATACATTATCTACACAAGCATGACCTGTAAATATATCACTGTATGATATTTTAAGTATTACAACGTTTGATATGTATACTTTAAGAGCTATAGCAAAAAAGTTCACTAACTAAAAAGTATAATCTTGATATAACACCCCTTCTCTCTGTCTGTCTCTCTCTCTCTCTCTCTGTCTCTCTCTCTCTCTGTGTCTCTTTCTCTCTCTCTCTCTTTCTCTCTCTTTCTCTCTCTCTCTTTCTCTGTCTGTCTCTCTCTCTCTCTCTTTCTGTCTGTCTCTTTCTGTCTCTGTCTCTTTCTGTCTCTCTCTCTCTGTCTCTCTCTGTCTCCTCTTCTTTCTCTTTCTCTGTCTCCTCTTCTTTCTCTCTCTCTCTCTCTCTCTCTCTCTCTCTCTCTCTCTCTCTCTCTCTCTCTCTCCTTCTCTCCTCTCTCTCTCTCTCTCTCTCTCTCGATCTCCTTCTCTCTCTCTCTCTCTCTTCTCTCTCTCTCTCTCTTTCTCTCTCTCCCTTTCTCTGTCTCTGTCTCTCCCTTTCTCTGTCTCTCTCCCTCCCTTTCTCTGTCTCTCTCTCTCTCCCTTTCTCTCTCTTTATCTGTCTCTCTCTCTCCCTGTCTCTCTCTCTCCCTGTCTCTCTCTCTCCCTTTCTCTCTCTTTCTCTGTCTCTCTCTCTCCCTTTCTCTCTCTTTATCTGTCTCTCTCTCTCTCTCTTTCTCTCTCTTTCTCTGTCTCTCTCTCTCTCTCCACACCTACTCATCTTCCATTCCTTTCCAATGAAACGGATTGTTTTCACTTCCGGTTGGGTTCTCGCCCCCCTCTTTTGCACTTCCATGTGCAACACATTAACACCCCTATTCCCTACCCAACTCCCCACCCCTACGAACTCTTCAACCACAAAGTTTCTCCTGATCGGTGAGCCGGGGTTCAAACAGTGACACACGTAGGTAGTTACTAGCGTATTATCACAGTATGATAATTTAATTGTTACAACGTTTGATATGTTTACATAAGAGCTATTGCTAAATAGTTCAATACGTAAAAGTATAATAATCTTTGTGACTTTCCGAGCTTTTTTTTTCCTTCTTCCATCTTTTCATTATGTTCGATTGAAATAGATTAGCCGGTCGTTATCATCTTGAAACACCCTCTGATTAAAAATGAGACCATCCAAATTGTCCGTGATGAAATGCAGAAATGTAAATCCTTATCTGGTTCGCTTATCCACCGAGTTCTTATTTCTTATGAGTGTTGTCACCTCAGCTAAATAAAGAACCATTCTGTTTTTATTATAGAGGAGTGAGTAGGGAAAGATAGAGGAGTGAGTAGGGAAAGATAGAGGGAAGAGAGTAGGGAAAGATAGATAGAGGGAGTGAGTAGGAAAGATAGATAGAGGAGAGAGTGGGAAAGAGAGAGAGTAGGGAAAGAGGAGAGAGTAGGGAAAGATAGAGAGGAGAGAGTAGGGAAAGATAGAGAGAGAGAGGGAGAGAGTAGGGGAAAGATAGAGAGGGAGTGATAGGGAAAGATAGAGAGAGAGAGGAGTGAGTAGGGAAAGTATAGAGAGAGTAGGGAAAGATAGAGAGGGAGAGAGTGAGTAGGGAAAGAAAGATAGAGAGAGAGTAGGGAAAGAAAGAAAGATAGAGAGAGAGAGGAGTAGGAGAGATAGATAGATAGAGAGATAGAGGGTGAGTAGGGGAGAGAGAGGAGTGAGCAAAAAGTTTTAAAAAGTTAAAATCGACGAAAACTTCCGGGTCGCTGGAATTATTAAAATAAAAATGTTGAAAAATGATTGTTAAAGATTCCAGTTTGCCCTACTATTTTACGTATAGATGGAGAGAGAACACTTAGATTAATATCTTTCTAGAAGGCTATTAGCGGTACGTTAAGTGCAAATAGTCTCGTATCAGATTTGAACTCGGGGTGCCGTGTCCATTTCCTACGACGATGACCATTACATACGAGCGCCAGATTGTTTATATATATATTTACCAACCCCTCCACACGAGCTGCATATGACACAAGGTAAATTTCTTAAGCGGAGTTCAGCAGGTTTGAATTCAGAGTTTTCCTTCTCCTAGACCGGTTGGCTAACCAAGGTTAAAGAGCCCAGTCTGCCCTACTATTTATCCATAGCTGGAGGGAGAGTAGGATGCATACCTTTCCCAAGGGTATTAGCGTTAAGCGAAATGCAGCGTCTAAGATTTGAACTCGGGGCGACGAGTCCATTTCCCATGAATTTTAACCATTACCCCACGCACTTCCTAGATTGTTTATATATATATATATATATATATATATATATATATATATATATATAAATTACACTGACAGCGCGGACTTCCATGATTCTCCCTCTCCCTCTCTCTCTCTCTCTCTTTTCTCTCTCCCTCTCTCTTTCTCTTTCTCTCTCTCTCTTTCTCTCTCTCCCCTCTCTCTTTCTCTCTCTCTCTCTCTCTCTCTCTCTGTGGGTGTACACAGGAGAACGTCACTTATGAGTTCGTCCTTATTTCTCTAGAAATTTCCTCCGTGTCTTCCTCGTCTTAGTTGTTTTGTGGGATGTCTGTGTGTGTGTGTGTGAATATAAATATATATATATATATATATATAATTTCTTTTTTATTGAGCTCTATCTGCTAAGAAATATAGCACCCATATTATCTACAAAATATAATATATATGTATATATATGTTTGTGTTATGAGAAACTTGATCAGGCCATTGAAATTGTTGACTTTTATTCAAACTAAGTTGGGGGGGGGAGGATCTATATCAGCGTCTTGCCCTATGGTCATAATTAGTGCGCTTGTTTCGAACTCCATTCTTGCTGTGCAATAAGTTCTTCACTGACTGCCCTACAGTTATTTTCCAATGACTCACTACATATGGTGTGCATTGAGAAATAATCAAATCGCTTCATTTTAAAACATAAAGCAATTTGCTACGGAAGCTGTTTTTATTATTATTGTTAATGGCATTGGCCGAACGACTTGTTGCTTGAACTAGTACGTTAGATAATGCAATAGGTGTGGTTTGTTTATGCAGAATGTGTTATGATATAACGTAAGCTGGGTTCGCCTTTTGACAGCTGACACTACATAAACAAACATTGGTATTTACTGACTAGAAAATCCTCTGTATTTTTTAAAACAAAAGGAGGCTTATTATACGGTAAAAGCAAACCATCCAAACTATATATATATATATATATATATATATATATAAAGTAAAGAAATAACAAAAGACTTAGAGATTCAGCATTATAGACTATAATGCTAAATCTCTAAGTCTTTTGTTATTTCTTTACTTATATATTTCCCCTGTGACTCTAACATTAAGAGCACACATTGAGCTCTCAAACTGCGACAGGTTTTTTAAATAAAACTCTTGTGTCGTAAGGAAGATTTCTTCTCTGGACTTTTGGATTATATAATATATATATATATATATATATGAGGAAAGACGATTGGAATGAATCCGACAGAATGTGGTAGAGATATGAGGAACACAAGAACAAAACTCAGACAAACATATGTAGGATATATTTCGCTAGAGCTTTGAGCTTGGCATCATCAGCGACTGACGATGACGAGCTCATTGCTCTAGCGAAATATTTATACATACGTTTGTCCGAGTTTTGTTCTTGTGTTCCTCATATCTCCACTATATATATATATATATATATATATATATATGAGTGAGATATGAACAAAAAATAAGACAAAGAGGAATATTTCTTTTATGTTGTTTATTTTTCTCAACTAGTGTCGACCTTTGGTCATCATCAGGAGAAAATCTCTTGAAAGAAATTGTTTTAGAAAATTTTAGAAAATTGCCACTATAATCCGGGAAGAGAAATGTATTAGAAGTGGCGAGTCCATATTTTCAGGGAAAAACGTTTAGTTAAATTCAGTTGAAATGTTCTTATATGTATGCAAAGAAGTTTTTTAAGTACACATATATACATATGTGTGTGTCTCGGTGCTGGGCACCTGACTGACGATTTTTTCAATTAGGTTAGGGTTTTTATTTGTTTGAAGTGGGATGGTCAGTGCTTGTTTTTTTAGGCGTTACTGACTCCCGCATTTTTATCACCACATCTTTATTGACAGAGCCTCTATCTATCTATCTATCTACATATATATATATATATATATATATATATGATAAAAGAACTTCATTTAAAAACAACAATAGATTAAGAAGACCTGTCGGCTGGCGCGTTAGACTGCACCTTTGCAGAGGGGTAAGACTCCCCCAATGTTGGCCGTGGGTGGCGACCCGTGATGCTTAAGGACGGAGTGTTGGTGGATAAGCAGTCCATGACATGCAATACTCCACTTTGGCCCTATCTTGGGCTAGACGGGTGGTCGGAGAGGCTCCTCCGATCATTTGGCTGGTCACGCCAAGCCCTTGCACCTATATGATTTTCCCAACCCTATTGCCCTTATGGCAACCCCAGCCCTTTTTATCATATGGGTGATAGAAGGCGGTGGCTGTGGGTATACATGTCCTGGAATGACTTTAAACTCTATCTGATGGTGAGGTTCCAGTTTTGGAGGTTTGGGAATGTGGAGCACCCCTTCATCACCATTGCTCCCTGGTCCACTTTGACCCGGAGTGGTAGTACCTGTTAGGGTCCCATCTATAGGTTAAATAGAAAAATGTATTTATTTTAAAAAATTGAGTATCCATCAAAAATGGATTTCACAAATTTGTCGGCAGTAAATAATCCACTTCGGTTGATATGCCGTGAAACAAACCAAACCGCATCGTTTAAGAAGGCTGGATAAAATAAAGTGCTCAGCTGCCGGTAAATAGAGAAATATAAAAACTAAAATTGTTTGATTCATATTTCCTGGCTCAGCTATTACTAGAAGTTACATGCGGGTTTTATAAACAAGAAATGATAAAACTTACTTTAATATCGAATTGTAATAACTTATATTTGTAATCATTCAGCCGCAATTTCGATTGAAAATTGTTTTATTGTCTAAGTTGTACACGTTAAAAAATTTATTACAAGGGACATTGGGTGGGAGGTCGTCTCAGACTCAGGCTATTATGCTATTGTTTTATCTGTAATATAAGATTTACCATTAATATAATCGTCAAATAAAATTTAACTATTCAATATTTACTATTTTATACTAGGAAATACTGTCAACAATTCTAACTCGAAAATTTAAATCCTCCACAATAGCCATTTCCACTTGCTTTCTCTTTTTTGCAATAAGATGAAGGGAGATAATTCATTCGACCTAACCAACGACTCAATATCGAGATCTACTCACACAAAAGACCATGAGGATTTTGGTTTTAGTTGGTAGTAGTAGTAGTACCCATCAAGAACTAATATATCAAAACGCTTTTCGACATAAAATAACCCAATACGGGTTGATATGCCGTAAATTAAAATAATACTATCAAAGCAGTAATTGTGTAACAGTTATCGTCGGAGGAAATGGACACGGTGACTCAAGTTCAAATCTTGGACCGGGCTGTTTGCATTTCACATAGCGCTAATACCCTTGGGCAAATTATGCATACCACTGTGGCGTTATTTTCGTATTTGCCTGGAGAGTTGTCTGCCCGTTTAGTTTCGCTGGTTCCCGCTAGGGGCCTTTGATATTTAAGCGGCTGATTTGAACGTCTCTTTCTCTTTCCCTGCTGCTCGACGTACGAGACACCACTATGGGTTAGACTCTGTTCTCGTTGGGGCTTGGGCCCTTAACACTGGCCACTCTCTGCTAGTAAGTCTCGTATACGATATATGACTATCCTTTAGTCATGTATCCGTAACTACGTTTTTATGTACATTTAGGTATCTCTTTGATACCTAAATATCTTGTATTTTAACCATTCATGAATGTGTCATTGTCTCTACTTGTGTATGTATGTTTATGTACACCTCTATGTATTATGTACCCTGTTTATCTATGTGCTGTATACCTATTAAATGTTTTGTCTATCAACCTTTGTCGGAGTTTTTATCTTCAAGTATTATCACTTTGAACCTTACACCACTATTCTCCCTCCAGCTATGGATAAATACGTCACTGCTTACGTCACAACACCCCCAGAAATCCGTCAGTTTATCAAAGAGTATTTTATTTATAGTCAAAATCATTAATATTAATTACATAGAATAAATCTTATTCATTAACGATGTCTCTATGAAAATCTGAGTTAGATTTGCCTCAAAATATCCCATCTTATTAGTGCGTTTAAAATCATGCAATTGTCTCATTAAGAAATAAAGCTTAACATAATTGTGTGATAATTTGTATACTGGTTTAAACAAAACCGGGTTTAATAAATAAATACTTGGTGTTATTGATCTCTAATATAATTGTTCTATTCTCCAACGTATTAAAATCAATGCTATGAATTATTTTATATATAAACGAATTAAAATATAATTTAATTGTGTAATCTTTTTATATGCGTTCTTATTTAATTTCGTCAGTTTTTCTAATTAACATATTTCATTATATCAAAACTTAAATACTTACGCCTGGAGGACGCATATTCTTGCTAGTATTTAAAAAAAATCCTTTCTTCCGACTGCATGACGTTTAACTTATTTTGAAATTGACGAATACCAAATTTTGAATAAAATATTTTTTTACATTTTTTTTTAATAAATTCTATTTGAAAATAAATCCCTTATCTCGCTGAATCCACATTGGACAACACTGGTCAACGTTAGCTGATTCACTGTTTATTCTAGATTACAGTAATTGTAAACAATATTCTATGATTTTGACGTGCTAGAACAATTCTAAGGAGGAATTTGCAGTCAGCTCATTTGATTTAGTATAAAACACACGTTTTCCTTCAGTAGCAAACACTTTGTCGACCTGTGTTATCAGTTTCCCGATATAACACATTCATTTTGACGACAGGCCACCCTGAAGGGAAATGAAATAAAATAAAATGAAATGAAATAAAATAGAAACAAAAAATTACGAGAAAAGAAACATACACACAAAGTGCTTTATCAGAGTGTCCTGGTTATGGCACTATACTTCATCTGGCTGTGAGGCTGTGGATAATGTAGAGTGAACCCTTCATTGCCATTACTACGAGATCGACTCTGATCCAGAGTGTCAGTCCTTGTTAACGTCCAATCAAAGGGTCAATTTTATTTGTTTGGAAATTACTTACATTATATATATATATATATATGTGTGTGTGTGTGTGTGTGTAGATGTGAGGAACAAAAGAACAAAATTCAGACAAAAGTGTGTATTTTGGTCGAGCTTTGAGCTCGGCATCATCACTCCACCACATTCTGTCGGATTTATTCCAAGCATCTTTACACACACACACACACACACACACACATATATATATGTATATATATATATATATATATATATATATATACTTAATATTTTTCGTGCATTTCTTCTCGGATTCATCATGCAGAATATGATGAATGCCGAAAAGAAAGCAAGAAATTCAGCGTCGCAGTTTAAATATCAAGTGTATTATATATATATATATATATATATATATATATAAGGGGTATTCATACTTGCCGTAGCCGGTGGTTCACTGGAGGTTGAGTGACAGCAAGTTTCCAGGACTCTTCTGACTATTCTAGCCGATCCCAACAGTGCTGTAGTTTGGATAGTCTCGATTCTTCCTCTGATTTCCAGTTCCCCCAAAATATTTTCCAGAGCTTTGGGGGCCGTTCCAAGGGCACCAATTACAATAGATACGACCTTCAACTTCATGTTTCAATTTCAGTGTTTAAAACAGAAAATGTTGTCATTTTAAACAAAACGAATAAAATATTTCCCCTAGAATTCAATTTGAAAATACACCCCAATCAGCACTAACATCTCTGATATGCTTTTTTACCTCATTAAGTTTTAACGGTGATAACATTATAAAAGATTAAAATCTATTTCCTCAAATGAATGCAAAGTTTTGAAGAAAAATATTTTCTGTGGTCATCATCATCATGTCGCGCAATTTGCACGGATATCCATGACGATCTCTCGCCAACCTTCCCTATCATTCATCGACTCTGGGAGCTCCTTTGCGCAGCAGCCAGCATCCTTACATAGTTTGTCGATGTAACTCCTGCTTGGGCGGCCCACATTAGCATGTCCATGTGTTGGCCGCCACAGTAGTACGTGGCTTACGAACTCATCCTTGCTTCTCCAGCAGTGTCCAGCATGCCTAACCCTCCTTACACATGGGATACGTAACAGTTTCAAAATCGACCTACCCTATTGCTATAATACCATGAGTACTTCAAACTAACATCAGAGATGCTTGAAAGAGTTCACTCCACAAATATCTTCAGCTGTACGTAGTATCAGATAATCTTTCAGGATCTTTGAATTAAAACTGCATTGTGCATAAGTACAACTTACGTTTTTAATATTATGCTTTTTCAATTAAGACCATTCATAGATTTGTGCGCTAGAAATTTCCGGAATGGAATTTTTTTGCGACTGCAGCAGGAATTCTACGTTGCTTAGATTTTTTTGAATTGTCTTAAATTGGTAAAAGACCTTGGAGAAGAAGAGAAAAGCTCGTATCCTAGATAAAAAGAAGTTTAATCAGAAATTCTGATAGAGTTGATTCCTGAAATAATCTGTGTCTCTGTGAGCTTTGTTGCGAATAATGTTCTCGCTAGTAAAATTCACTGTTACGGTTCTGGTCGCCATTTTAGGCGTTTAGGTTTCCTGGTAAATCCAATTGTAGAAAATGGTGTAGTCTTAGTAGTATGAAGTTTAAATCATGCAATTTTTAAATTAAATCTTTTGAATTTTTAGAACATAAATGTTCTGATTATGTTAAATTTGTTAAAATTTAATTATGTTCTTTAAATTTAATGTTCTTTAAATTAAATGTTCCATTTTCCTAAAATATTAAATATTATTATTATTAAATATTATATGATTTTCCAAAATTAATGTTCTTTAAATTTAATTATATTCTAATTATGTTCTAATTGGTATTTTAAATCTAATTTAAATCTAATTTAATTTAAATTCATATATGGTATTAATATAAATTAATCTTTTAAAATTAAATCAAATTTGCAATTTTTAAATACAATAGTAGAAAATGGTGTAGACTTAGTAGTATAAAGTTGGTTGTATTCCTTGAAATCCTAGGTAGGACAAGAGTGTATTCTGAATTATTTGGATTATTCGAACTGTTATTATTATCGTTGTTATCTGTACAAAGTTTCGGCCGATGTGCCCTCCGGTCTTCTACACGTAAATCTTATATTCCCCCTAAAAACGTTTCCGTGCTACATTACCCCCTCTCTCTCTCTTCTCTCTTATTACATTAGCTCAACAGGAGCCCATGGCCAGAAGCACGAGGCACTTGTAATGGTCTGTTGGTATAGTTATCTGTCAAATAATCCCCGTACGTTAAGCACTCATAGGGGAATTCATAGTGTAGTGGTTATCGCTGGAGGAAATGGACACGACAATCAGAGTTCAATTACTGAACGAGGCTGTTCACATTTCAAATAGTGGTAATAACCTTGGGAAAGTTATGAATCCAATTATTCTCCATCCAGTTATGGGTAAATAGTAGTGCAGACTAGGCTCTTTAACATAGGTATGTCAACTGGTCTGCTTTTAAACCCCGCTTAAAAATGTATATAGTGTCGTATCCTGCCCGAGGAGGAGGCGTTGCCTGAGCACTATTAAATTTTTCACTCATACATTTTTTAAAATCTTGTCATATACATATGCGTGTGTGTATGCATTATGTATATGTGTATGTATCATGTGCGTGTATTGTGTGTAAGTATTATATTTGTGTATGTGTATGTGTCTGTGTGTACGTATCACACACATATATATATATATATATATATTATATATATATATATAAGTGTTTATGTACCGTGTATATATATATATATATATATATATATATATATATATATATATATATATATATATATGAGAAGATAATATTTTTAAAATATAACAAACACAAGATGTTATGATTAGGGGAAACAATTTTATGTGTCAATACTTAAGCATTTCGGTATATTGTACCATCTTCAGGACACTGTTAAGTAATGTTTATGTGAGGAACAAAATTACTTAACAGTGTCCTGAAGATGGTACAATATACCGAAATGCTTAAGTATTGGCACATAAAATTGTTTCCCCTAATCATAACATCTTGTGTTTGTTATATTTTTAATATATTTTCTTCTCATATTGTCGGATTAATTTCCTCACCGTATTTCCATATATTACCAAAAATGTATTTATATATATATATATATATATATATATATATATATATATATATATATATACAATATATAAACAATTTTATATATAAACAATTTTTTGGTACAGCTAAATTTATAAAGGATTTTAAAAATTAATGACATGCTTTTATTGATCAGTAAATTTCAAAAGAGAAAATGAAACTTAAGGGCCCTTTCGACCGGTGCTTTGTCAAAAGTAACGACCGGTAGATCGTTTAAAAGTCACAATGTAAATTAAATGGGTAAAAGACAGATTCAATCATACGAAATGGTGGGGTAATATGAAGGCAAATAGGGAGGAGGAATATATATATATATATATATATATATATATATATATATATATATATATTGGTAAATACCTTCAAGTAATTCTCACCTCAGCAATCACATCCCCGGCAAATTATATATATATATATATATATATATATATTTACATTTGTATATATCAGACGCAAAAACAATCTTCTTGGTCTAGCACTAGTGAAAAGGGGATATAGACTCCCTCGCTGATTGGCTGATACCGACTTTAGACCACCACGACGACGACTTACATTTGTTTTACTAGAAGTGTAATCATTTTCACGAGGAAATGTAATCATGTATTTGTGTAAGTACCTTTGTAGGTTTCACACACACATTTCTACACAGATACGTGTGACAACTTTTCTTTCTTCCAAACTCACAGCTGTACCTCTCTACTGTCCTTTACTTGCAAAACGCCGTCCCGACCCCATTCGCCACCCCCTCCCTAGTGAGGATTAAATATTATATATATTTATGTTGTTGAGTAAACTTGGAGCTACAATCATGTCGATTTGGTAAACAAATAACTCCTTATACTATCTGTTTTGATTGCATGATATTTCAGTAAAAAATATATTAGTAATGGAGATTCAGTCTCTTTTTTACTGTAACCGACACTACGTCACTATTTTCGTCAGAGTAGTTCTTTTTAAAATTCTATGAAAAATCAATTAATCGTCAAATTTTCACTAGAATTTTCATATTCAATTTTAAATGAATTTAGGTTTAAAATAGTTTTCCTAAGATATATTAGGGGAAATACTGTTTACTAGGAAACGCCTCCCTCCCCGATTTCATTTTATGAAATCAGAAATTATATTTTACTCGTACGATTTTTAAATCTTTCTATAAAGATAAGTCTTAATAATAATGCTTTTTAAGTAATTCATTTTTAAAAAATACTAAACGTTTTATTTTTATTTAATCCCCCTCAGGCAATATCTTTCAAAAATGTTATACCGCCCAGAGAGCGTTTTTGTTTTTTTTGCAAGTAATAATAATAATAATAATCAGATGAGAACTGAGCACATATTCCTTGACTCTCTCTCAACACTTGTACCTATCGGCCATCAATCCGAAAATCCTAGGCTTCAAAAATCAATTTGGTGATATAAATAATTGGTAAAACTATACAAAAATTGTATACAGTATATAACAGCGAAAAACAAAACAGGTAAAGTTGTGTTCATGCCTGTTTAAAGTTCATCAATATAAAGAGAACGCATATAATATTAACCTGAATTGATTTTAATGGCATGTTAAACTATCTAGAGTTAATTTATGCCTAACGGTTAGGGGATCTTGTGTATGTTCATATTTACATTTCTTGCATGTTTATCTCTTAAGATATTTTTTGCATACGGTTCAATAAAATACGAATAATTTTTAAGCAGACATATTTGAATCATCGATGGTACCCTTACAGATACTACCATTCCAGATGTGGGACTAGTGGCAATAAAGTGGAAACTTCACACTCTGGATAGATCCAGAACCTGAACCTCACCATCAGATGCAGTTTGTATATTCATACCCAGAATAACCCTTGGTCTTCTGCACGGCATCTAAAATCCACGCAGAGCTGATTGATCTAGTTTTTTTTCCCGGTCAACACACATTGGTGTGTTCATGGGCAGGTGTCATAACTTCCTATCACTGTCTTTTCTTTCTGTCCTCTCTGTCTGTCTGTCTGTCTGTCTGTCTCTCTCTCTCTCTTATATATATATATATATATATATATATATATATGCTGTGGGCCCATCGGAGAAAATTGAATATTTTATAAAAAAAAGAAGGTCCGCAAAATGGAATGCTTTTTAAAAGGTTTTTTATTTATTTTACATATCTTCTTATATCTTCTTCAGACTTCGATTAACCACATTCTGTGGTTTCGAGTAGGTTACTCATTTCCATTCTTAAATAAATTTATGCTCTACATTGTATTGAGCACTTTGTATTTGTTTTTTCTCAACCTTAACCTCTGGATATTGTGCGCTTCCAACGATCGTTCTTATACCCACCGGTAAGTTAATACTTATACATATACAAATATATATATATATATATATATATATATATAAAGATAAGGGGATTGGGGTAAAATCCGACAGTATATGATGTTATTCGTTGCTCAATCAAATCCTCTCTAACTTCCCTACCCCTCAATTTCACCACAAATTCACTTTCTCTTCTATAAATACAAATTACGTACTTTGTTTTGAATAAAGTCAGACTGATGATGTTCTTCGCTTAAACAAGGACGAAATATTTCTCTCCTACTTCTACTTGTTTGAGTCATTATTTCTGTCCACTTTTCCTTTTACCTTACCTCATATATATGTGGACACAATCATATCATCACAGCCTTCACGCATTTCCACGCGCACGTGCATGACATCATACGCATACGAACAAACAAAAATACGCACACATACAAACAAAAAGAACATTCCACATCACGTAAACACGCAACACGAGAATACAGTTAAAAAAACGCACACATTCCACCATTTACACCATTTCTGTCATATAAAAAAAAATTTCGTTTACCTGATGAATGCTTTTAGCTGGAAACCATTGGTAGTAATATCGTTCCCAAATAAATGAATAAAAGCTCAAACTTTTATTTGTCACTTCATTCAACTAATATATATGTATATATATATATATATATATATATATGTCCATCCATTTATATCATTTATGAGTTCGCCCTTGATTCACCGACAGTGTCCAACATGTCGTATTTGATGGTTTATGTGATAGGGTTGTAAGTTGTAGTACGGCTGCTTTTTCTGGAGTACTGCTTCCAAGATTTGTTTAATACAATACACAGCATCCTTGTGGAATTCTCATCTTGAATAACATATTGCCATATTTAATTTAGAAGAGAATGAACATTTTATTAAAAAAAATGTTAGGGTGTACTTATCTATGGGCGATATTATGTATACATTAATACATATACATTAATACTAAAAGTCTAACGATTCACAAAATGGCTTCCCGTTGCTTAAGAGGACGCATGCGCTACCGGAAGTGATCAGTGTGAATTAGTTGCTGGAAGCAATAGGTTAGAATTTCATTATTTTCATTTATTTATTTAGTTAATTTTTCTTTAATTATTTATTTTTTGCTAGAGTACTTTTTCTTGTTAAGATATTAGCCCCACGCCCACCGACCAATATAACGTTTCTCATTAAATAATGCTTGAGGTTTCAGTCTGAATGGAACCTTTCTAATAAGGATATGAAATTGACTGCCAATTGTCTACCGAGAAATAGAATATAAATTGTAGCTGGAAAGTGTTAGAGACTATCCTTATTATTTTATACGTCATTCTATATACGTATTTGTCCTCGTCTCTCTCTCTCTCTCTCTCTCTCTCTCTCTCTCTCTCTCTCTCTCTCTCTCTCTCTCTTATATGTATTTTGTAAAAAAAAGTTCCGCAAAATGTATTATGTTTTCCGAAAAAATTTTTTTATTCTTATCTTACATATGCAACACGTGTTTCAGATCTTCTGGTATCTTCTTCAGGCTTTGATTGATAATATGAAAAAATGTTCATCTTATCAATCAAAGCCTGAAGAAGATACCAGAAGATCTGAGACACGTGTTGCGTATGTAAGATAAAAAGAATTAAAAAAATGTTCTGAAAACATAATACATTTTGCGGACCTTCTTTTTTATAAAATATTGAATTTTCTCCCGTTGGAACCAGAAAAAACATATATATATATATGTCTGTAAGTGAATCCTTCTATACCATTTCATACCTATCTGGTTATATCCATATCTATCTATCTAGCTTGTTAGCTAATTCTAGTTTGTTTTCTTCATATCTATATATAAATTAAATACTCAACAAGAATAAATATGACAAAAACGTTTCAGAGAAAAATAACCCAACTAGGCTTGACAGGCCGTAAAATCCAACCAATCAATCATACTCCTCAGATTTCAATAACTTACCATCAGATAGTTTTACCATCAGATAGTTTAGTTTCAAGGTTCTTAACGTATTATAAACCCCAATATCAGGGCGAGGTGAAGAAAGCGTGATAATGTATTTTTAGCAATTAAATCTTTTAAGATATTTCGAGAGACAACCATGTCGGAAGATTACTGAGACAACTAAAAAAGAGATAAATAAGGAGTGCGTCAAATGAATAGAGAAAGTAGGAAAGGATCAAATGATGACGGAAAGAAGGAAAGGATCAAATGAGAAGAGAAGGAGAGAAAGAAGGAAAGGATCAAATGAGAAGAGAAGGAGAGAAAGAAGGAAAGGATCAAATGAAAAGAGAAGGAGGGAAAGAAGGAAAGGATCAAATGAGAAGAGAAGGAGTGAAGAAGGAAAGGATCAAATCAGCAGAGAAAGAAGGAAAGGATCAAATCAGCAGGATCAAATCAGCAGAGAAAGAAGGAAAGGATCAAAGGATCAAATCAGGAGAGAAGGAAGGAAATGATGAAATGATTAGAGAAGGAGAGAAAGAAGGAAATTATCAAATGAGGAGAGAAATGAGAGCAAGAAGGAAAGGATCAAATGAGGAGAGAAAAAAAGGAAAGGATCAAATCAGCAGAGAAAAGGAGAGAAAGAAGAAAAGTATCAAATGAGGAGAGAAAGAAGAAAAGTATCAAATGATTAGAGAAGGAGAGAAAGAAGGAAATGATCAAATCAGCAGAGAAAGAAGGAAAGGATCAAATGAGGAGAGAAAGAAGGAAAGGATCAAATGAGGAGAGAAGAAGGAAAGGATCAAATGAGGAGAGAAAGAAGGAAAGGATCAAATGAGGAGAGAAAGAAGGAAAGGATCAAATGAGCAGAGAAATGAGAGCAAGAAGGAAAGGATCAAATAAAAGTAGAGAATGAGAGCAAGAAGTAAAATATCAAACGATGAGAGAGAAAGAAGGAAAGAATCAAATGATAAATTAAGGTGAGAATGAAGGAAAGAAAGCAATGGAATTGGGGGAATAAAACTAGGGAAAATAAAATTTCAATACACAAAATATATTTAAATTTTCTCTAGATTAAGCGAAGAAGTAAATTAGCTGGATTACAGTAATTATCATTACTAGCAAGAATATGCGTTCTCTGCCGTGTGCAGGTATTTAAGTTTTAATATAATTAAATATATTAAATTAGAAAGACTAATGAAATTAAATAAGAACGTTGTGAAGATTATACTTATTTTAATATCATATAAAGTTTCCGTATAAAATTATTCATAGGATTGATTTTAATACGTTGCAGAATAAATCAATAATATCAGACATCAATAACACCAAATAATTACCTAATTAAAGTCGGTGTTGTTCTAACCAGTATGCCAATTAACCACTCCATATATTATGTAAACATTCGTTTCTTAGTGATATATAAGAGACATCTTATTATAATGGAGATTGTGTGTTTTTCTGTCTGTAACCGAAACTATATTCCTACTCAAGTCACAATTCCCTTAGTTATTTACATCACATTCTCCATGATTTTATTTTAACCTTTTTAATAATTAATAAAATTGTATTACATTATTAATACTCTTAACCATATCTACATACGAATAACATGCAATTATATTTGTATATACAACAAAATAGCGGTTTACAGTGTGAACGGGAAGGCTAATTTGCATATTGATATTAAAAAATCGAATTTAATAAATATGTGCTCATTGTTATTGATTTCTAATTGTTTGGTTTTATTTTAATGAATATAACCAAAAATCTCTTCAATAAATCTTAAATGAAATCCATTAACAAGAAAAAATAACTGTAAGTTTATTCTTACTTCCTCTTTTAACTAAATACTTACATTAGAAAAAATAGCAATGAAAGACGAGAGTGATGGAAGAGTAAGTTTCAGTTGTTCTATGTTTCAAATCTTTTATCTGCATTCTTATTTAGTTTCATTAGCCTTTCTAATTTAATATATTTTATTACATTCAAACTTAAATACTTGCACCCGGAGGGTGCATATATTTGCTAGTTGTAATAATATGGATTGTTTTGAGACCTCATAGACATCGTTGATAAATAAGATTTATTCTATGTAATAATTCATGATTTTGACTATAGATTAAATAGTCATTGATAAACTTACACAATTCCTGGGTGTATTGTGACGTAAAAAGTTACGTAGTATCGGTTACAGGCAGATACGGAATCTCTATTATAAGATGATCATATATACAAAACAAATTCGTATCTCAAGTTCCAAAATAAAGAAACGAAGCTCAGTTTTATTTATTTATTCATTGTCCATGTGTGAAAATATGACCTGGGATAGAGCGATACTTATTGTAGCCGAGTCAGTGTTACTGTATGGCTTAACCACTTGGACATTAACGAAAAGGCTAGATGCAAACTAAAAAAGAATGCTGCATGCTGTCTTGAACAAATCTTGTAAGCAGCACGCCACAAAAGTACGGCCAATTAAATCCTATCACAAAAACTATCAAAGTAAGACAAACAAGACATGCTGGAAAGTGCTGGTGAAGCAAGGACGATTTCATAAGTGACATTCTTTGTGGACACATACACATTGATACACTAGTGTTGTCCGACCAGCAGAAGTCTACGTCAATCTGTTCTGTGCAGATTCTGTCAGGGGCGATATTAGATAGGGACGGGTGGCGAGAGAGTCATGGTCAGTGTGATCTGAGGATGGGGATTTTCAACGTCCTACTAGAGAGAGGGAGTAGGAAGCAGACATTAACCACAGGCAAAGGGATCGCGAGTTTCACCTGTGCATGCTTGAGGTCATATAGACGGTTATTTTCTCTGAATTTTTTAGATGAGGCTTGATAATTTTTATTATTTTGATTATTCGGACTATTGTCCTCGCCTTTATTGTTATCTGCACAACTTTTCGGTCGATGTGCTCTCTGGCCTTCTTCAGGAATTCATTGTCGAACTCGGGAACCTTCTTATCAAACTCGGGAATCTTCATGTCGTAATCATGGATTAAATAAAGGGTTAGGTTCGAAGAGAAGGTTCCCGAGTCCGACAAGAAATACATGAAGAAGGCCGGAGCGCACATCGGCCGAAACGTTGTGCAGATAAAAATAAAGGTGAGACCAATAGTCCGAATAATACGAACTGATAGAAGTATGTTTTTCGATCTTTGCTATACAACTCCCGTATCTCCTTATCTAAAACTTTTGCAAATATCTATACTGTCTTAGTGAAAATTGATATGGCTATCAATTAATCGATTCAGATCACTTAGACTAATCCCACCACAATTGTTGACGAGTCATTCATCAAGTGTTTACATGAAAAGTGTCCTGTCCTTTTCACGATTTGGACAATCAACTTTCTTTGTGCATTAGATTTTCTTTGGTTTGCTTTATTTGTTTAATGGCATATCAACCTTCGTGTGTGTTAAAAAAGTATCAAGATTTTTTGTACTTTTTGACACACCTTGTATTCTGAAAAAAAAAATGTTCCATTCATTCTTCATTTCTATCTGGGTAAATACAGCTTTAAACTTGGTACTTTTTTTGATATGCCATATATTCTGATAATAATTAATGTATGGAACGTTATTTCTTTTTAGAATACAAGGTGTGTCAAAAACTACAAAAATCTCGATACTCTTTTGATACACCTTGTTTGTGAGTGTGTGTAATATATATATATATATATATATATATATACAGTCGTCGGGGCGGCCTAAAGTCGGTACCAGCCAGTCAGCGAGGGAGTCTATCCCCTTTTCAATAGCGCTAGACCAAGGAGATTGTTTTTAGCATCTGAGGTGGAGCGCCACACCTACCATCAGCTCCTTACTTTACCGCACAGATCCCTGTGCTACTCATACGCTGACTTGGCGAGGACCGGTATCGAACTAGGAACCTTGTGGTTTCTAGCCGAACGCCCTACCGACTGAGCTAACCCGGCCCATATATATGGTTTTGTACAGATATAACATATAAACTGAAAATTACTCACCATTTTATTATATATATGTATATATATATATATATATATATATATATATATGAGGTAAAATAAGGAATGAAAGAACAAAACTCGTACAAAAATGTGTAGTATATTTCGCCTGAGTTTTGTTCTTTCATTCCTCATATTTTACCTCATTGTCGGATTCATTCCAACCCACTTTTCCTCACACACACACACACACATATATATATATATATATATATATATATATATATATATATATATATGTGACTTGGGTCTATTTAAGGAAATAATGCTAATAACTCAAACCCTTGAAGAAAACTAAATGCATTTATATCTAAGGCCGTTGTAATTGAACCATCCAAAAATAATGATTATTCGCCGATATTTCGAAGATCCTATCTCCTTCCTCCGGCGACAAAAAAATGAAACTGGCGTGCTGCCCTTAAAATGAAGTTACTGGAATGTATCTGTTTTTGTATATTTTGTCGGAAAAAGTTGCATCCTATTTTACTTTATTTGTTTATTTGTATTTGTGCCCATTCAAGAAAATATTATGAGTGTATAGCTCAGTTGGTAGAGCGTTCGGCTAGAAACCACAAGGTTCCTAGTTCGATACCGGCCCTCGCCAACTCAGCGTATGAGTAGCACAGGGATCTGTGCGGTACAGTAAGGAGCTGATGGTAGGTGTGGCGCTCCACCTCAGACGCTAATATAATCTCCTTGGTCTAGCGCTAGTGAAAAGGGATAGACTCCCTCGCTGTTTAGTTGATACCGACGACTTTACATTAGGCCGCCCCGACGACTTTACTTTTATATTTATATTAAGTCTGTTTGTATAAGAGTAATGTGATTACCCTTTTTTCATGTATTTAGATTCGAAAATTTACTACGTGAGATGTATTGGGATTTGTTTATTTATATGGTATCTGTACATTATTGATAACACGTATTAATTGTATGTATTTATTTATTACAATTATTACATATTAGCAGGACATGGGTATATACTACAATATGATAATTTAATTATTACAACTTTTGATATGTTTATTTTTAAGATCTATTGCAACAAAGTTCGGTATGTAAAAAGTATGATAATCTAGATTTACCTCTCTTTCCCACAGAATAAAAGAATTATTTTCTTCTTTTCATTATGTTCAATTGAAACAGATTAGCGTTATTGCTTCCGCCCGCTCACTCCCTCTTTTTATTTTTACCCTACTCTTTCTTTCTTTTTTTCTTATATTCTCTGCATTGCATGTCGTTTTCCTTCCTTTTCTTTTATGATAAAAACGGAATGGTCCATTATTTAGGAGAGCTGAAGGCACTCATAAGAAATAAGAACTTGGTGGATAAGTGATACCAGTTAATCAGGATTTACAATTTTTTGCATTTTATCTTGTACGATTTGGACGGTCTCATTTTTAACAAGAGGATGTTGCAAGATGTCCACGGTCGGAAGATTAGAGAACAAGAGTATTAATATATAATAAAGAATATATATACGTTTAAGATAGTGACCACTCATAATCCAGTTTTATAGGGAGACATTCCAAGTTTATTATTGAGTTATTCGGGGAGAAGCAGGTGTTCCATTGTCAGAGAAACAAGATTATAAACGTTGGAAAGGCATTTTATGGGCTTCATTAAGCGAAACGTATTTAGTTCCGACAGTGCATTTAGAATTTCGAAAAAGCATTTTTGATAAATCATAACGGTCTGGAGATTAAGGAACAAGAATACTAATATATAGATAGAAGATAGATAGGAGGCAGTACATTCGGAGCGTCTTTTGTCATGCTCTTTCTTCTCGTTCCGATATCCAAGTATTCAAGCTAGCCTTTACTTTGACTCTCTAGATGCAATTCTTAATCTGTAAATATGACCTCGCCACTTCGAATATATCAACTTGACCCCCCCCACAAAAATATTAATTTACAGTCACGTATTTCATTATTACTACCCGGTTCTTTCTCCAGTAGACCTATTTATACGAATAAGCTGGAGCATGCGCATTGACACGGTTGGTTGGTTGGTTGGTTGGTTGGATATTGTATCAGCCATTTTTAGTTTATTGAATGCCGAAGTCATTTCCTTTTATTCTTTTATCATTTTTGTCATTCATTCATTCATGGGTTATTTTAACCATTGTAAGTCAACATGAAACATTTTTTTAACTAGCAGGACCTGTGGATATACCAAATTAAACCAGTTTTTGGTGTAATAAAAATGCATCTTCTAACACCGAGTATTCTTTGCATTAGTC
The DNA here is from genome assembly GCA_023376005.1 of Doryteuthis pealeii. NCBI lineage: Eukaryota > Metazoa > Mollusca > Cephalopoda > Myopsida > Loliginidae > Doryteuthis > Doryteuthis pealeii. The sequence continues at coordinate 20,553,564 of CM042153.1, read as the reverse complement.
TCTGACTTTTTTCTGTTCTTGCCTCACGGGTTTCCCTTTCTAATTCTCTCTCTTTCTCTCTCTCTCTTTCTCTCTCTCTCTCTTTCTATCACTCTCTCTTTCTCTCTCCCTCTTTCTCTCTCTCTCTCTCTCTCTCTCTCTCTCTCTCTTCTTCTTCACTTTTTACTACCTTGCATTCTCTTTCTTTCTTTCTTTCTTTTTCCCTTTTTACTACCTTGCATTCTCTTTCTTTCTTCTTCTTCTTCTTCTTCCCTTTTTACTACCTTGCATTCTCTTCTTCTTCTTCTTCTTCTTCCCTTTTTACTACCTTGCATTTCTTCTTCTTTCTTCTTCTCTTTTACTACCTTCTTCTTCTTCTTCCCTTTTACTACCTTGCATCTTCTTCTTCTTCTTCTTCTTCTTCCCTTTTTACTACCTTGCATCTTCTTCTTCTTCTTCTTCTTCTTCTCCTTTTTACTACCTTGCATCTCTTCTTCTTCTTCTTCTTTCCCTTTTTACTACTTGCATTCTCTCTCTTCTTCTTCTTCTACCCTTTTTACTACCTTGCATCTCTTTTCTTCTTTCTTCTTCTACCCTTTTTACTACCTTGCATTCTTCTTCTTCTTCTTCTTCTACCCTTTTTACTACCTTGCATTCTCTCTTCTTCTTCTCTTCTACCCTTTTTACTACCTTGCATTCTCTTCTTCTTCTTCTTCTTCTTCTACCCTTTTTACTACCTTGCATTCTCTTCTTCTTCTTCTTCTTCTTCTCTTCCCCTTTACTACCTTGCATTCTCTTCTTCTCTTCTTCTTCTCTTCCCTTTACTACCTTGCATCTTCTTCTTCTCTTCTTCTTCCCTTTTACTACCTGCATTCTTCTTCTTCTTCTTCTTCTTCTTCTTTCTTCTCTCTTCTTCTCTTCTTCCCTTTTACTACCTTGCATTCTTCTTCTTCTTCTTCCCTTTTTACTACCTTGCATTCTTCTTTTCTTCTTCTTCCCTTTTACTACCTTGCATTCTCTTCTTCTTCTTCTTCTTCTACCCTTTTACTACCTTGCATTCTCTTCTTCTTCTTCTTCTACCCTTTTTACTACCTTGCATTCTCTTCTTCTTCTTCTTCTACCCTTTTACTACCTTTGCATTCTCTTCTTCTTCTTCTTCTTCTTCTTCTTCTTCCCTTTTACTACCTTGCATTCTCTTCTTCTTCTTCTTCTTCCCTTTACTACCTTGCATCTCTTCTTCTTCTTCTTCTTCCCTTTTACTACCTTGCATTCTCTTCTTCTTCTTCTTCTTCCCTTTTTACTACCTTGCATTCTCTTCTTCTTCTTCTTCTTCCCTTTTTACTACCTTGCATTTCTCTTCTTCTTCTTCTTCTTCTTCCCTTTTACTACCTTGCATTCTCTTCTTCTTCTTCTTCTTCTTCTTCCCTTTTACTACCTTGCATTCTCTTCTTCTTCTTCTTCTTCCCTTTTTACTACCTTGCATTCTCTTCTTCTTCTTCTTCTTCTTCTTTTTACTACCTTGCATCTTCTTCTTCTTCTTCTTCTTCCCTTTTACTACCTTGCATTCTCTTCTTCTTCTTCCCTTTTTACTACCTTGCATTTCTCTTTCTTCTTCTTCCCTTTTTACTACCTTGCATTCTCTTCTTCTTCTTCTTCTTCTACCCTTTTTACTACCTTGCATTCTCTTCTTCTTCTTCTTCTACCCTTTTACTACCTTGCATTCTCTTCTTCTTCTTCTCTTCTTTTACTACCTTGCATTCTTCTTCTTCTTCTTCTTCTTCCCTTTTTACTTGCTTCTTCTTCTTCTTCTTCTTCTTCTTCTTCTTCCCTTTTTACTACCTTGCATTCTCTTCTTCTTCTTCTTCTTCCCTTTTACTACCTTGCATTCTCTTCTTCTTCTTCTTCTTCTTCTTCTTCTTCTTCCCTTTTTACTACCTTGCATTCTCTTCTTCTTCTTCTTCTTCTTCTTCCCTTTTTACTACCTTCTTCTTCCTTCTTCTTCTTCTTCTTCCCTTTTTATTACCTTGCATTCTCTTCTTCTTCTTCTTCCCTACCTTCTTCTTCTCTTCTTCTTCTTCCCTTTTTACTACCTTGCATTCTCTTCTTCTTCTTCTTCTTCTTCCCTTTTTACTACCTTGCATTCTCTTCTTCTCTTCTTCTTCTTCTTCTTCCCTTTTTACTACCTTGCATTCTCTTCTTCTTCTTCTTCTTCTTCTTCCCTTTTTACTACCTTGCATCTTCTTCTTCTTCTTCTTCTTCCCTTTTACTACCTTGCATTCTCTTCTTCTTCTTCTTCTTCTTCTTCTTCTTCCCTTTTACTACCTTGCATTCTTCTTCTCTTCTTCTTCCCTTTTTACTACCTTGCATTCTTCTTCTTCTTCTTCTTCTTCCCTTTTTACTACCTTGCATTCTCTTCTTCTTCTTCTTCTTCTACCCTTTTTACTACCTTGCATTCTCTTCTTCTTCTTCTTCTTCTTCTACCCTTTTTACTACCTTGCATTCTCTTCTTCTTCTTCTTCTACCCTTTTTACTACCTTGCATTCTCTTCTTCTTCTTCTTCTACCCTTTTTACTACCTTGCATTCTCTTCTTCTTCTTCTTCTTCTTCTTCTTCTTCTTCTTCCCTTTTTACTACCTTGCATTCTCTTCTTCTTCTTCTTCTTCCCTTTACTACCTTGCATTCTCTCTTCTTCTTCTTCTTCCCTTTTTACTACCTTGCATTCTCTTCTTCTTCTACCCTTTTTACTACCTTGCATTCTCTTCTTCTTCTTCTTCTTCTTCCCTTTTACTACCTTGCATTCTCTTCTCTTCTTCTTCTACCCTTTTTACTACCTTGCATTCTCTTCTTCTTCTTCTTCTTCTCCCTTTTTACTACCTTGCATTCTCTTCTTCTTCTTCTTCTTCTTCTTCCCTTTTACTACCTTGCATTTCTTCTTCTTCTTCTTCTTCCCTTTTTACTACTTGCATTCTCTTCTTCTTCTTCTTCTTCTTCTTCCTTTTACTACCTTGCATTCTTCTTCTTCTTCTTCTTCTTCTCCTTCTTCCCTTTTACTACCTTGCATTCTTCTTCTTCTTCTTCTTCTTCCCTTTTTACTACCTTGCATTCTCTTCTTCTTCTTCTTCTTCCCTTTTTACTACCTTGCATTCTCTTCTTCTTCTTCTTCTTCTCTTTTTACTACCTTGCATCTTCTTCTTCTCTTCTTCTTCCATTTTTACTACCTTGCATTCTCTCTTCTTCTTACTACCTTGTTTTACTACCTTTTACTCTTGCATTCTCTTCTTCTTCTTCTTCTTCCCTTTTTACTACCTTGCATTCTCTTCTTCTTCTTCTTCTTCTACCCTTTTTACTACCTTGCATTCTCTTCTTCTTCTTCTTCTTCTACCCTTTTTACTACCTTGCATTCTCTTCTTCTTCTTCTTCTTCTACCTTTTTACTTACCTTGCATTCTCTTCTTCTTCTTCTCCCTTTTACTACCTTGCATTCTCTTCTTCTTCTTCTTCTCTTCTTTTTTACTTCCTTGCTTCTCTTCTTCTCTTCTTCTTCTTCTTCTTCCCTTTTTACTACCTTGCATTCTTCTTCTTCTTCTTCTTCTTCTTCCCTTTTTACTACCTTGCATTCTCTTCTTCTTCTTCTTCTCTTCTTCTTCTTCTTCTTTTTACTACCTTGCATTCTCTTCTTCTTCTTCTTCTTCTTCTTCTTCTTCCCTTTTTACTACCTTGCATTCTCTTTCTTCTTCTTCTTCTTCCCTACCTTGCATTCTCTTCTTCTTCTTCTTCTTCTTCTTCCCTTTTTACTACCTTGCATTCTCTTCTTCTTCTTCTACCCTTTTACTACTTCTTCTTTTCTACCCTTTTTACTACTTGCATTCTCTTCTTCTTCTTCTTCTTCTTCTTCCTACCTTGCATTCTCTTCTTCTTCTTCTTCTTCCCTTTTTACTACCTTGCATTCTCTTCTTCTTCTTCTTCTTCCCTTTTTACTACCTTGCATTCTTTATTTCCTTCTTCTTCTTCTTCTTCCCTGTTACTACCTTGCATTCTTTATTTTCCTTCTTCTTCTTCCCTGTTTACTACCTTGCATTCTTTATTTCCTCCTTCTTCTTCTTCCCTGTTACTACCTTGCATTCTTTATTTCCTCCTTCTTCTTCTTCCCTGTTTACTACCTTGCATTCTTTCTTTCTTCTTCTTCCCTGTTTACTCCCTTGCATGTTCTCTCTCTCTCTTTCTCTCTCTCCTGTTTTTCCATCTACGTTTATAAATCTATCATTTTTTATATTATCTCTTAATCATCTCTCTTTCTCTCTCCGTTTGTCCCACATTAACTCTTTCATTCTCACTGTCTTAATGTTTCTCAGTTTCTCTTTCAAACACATCTCAGTAGTCACCCTTCACCGGATCCACTTCGCATCTTAGGGACCCCACCGCCAACCTGTTCCCACCGGCATCAGTAGGCCGACATTTGGAGGAAATACAGATATCTTTGATCATAAGTTGATAGTGAAATCCTCCTTCAGACATTATACTTAAGTTCCAGCAATTGAGGGCTGCGTTTAAAAAAAAACACACTAGTGTAACAGTATGTTGGATATGAAACTAGAGGTCACATCGCAAGTAGCAGGACTGTCGACGCAACTATGCAGAAAAATATGTAACATTCGGTTGAGAATCGAAGCCATTGTAAAGCAGAGGGGATGTGCATAATGTTTTTGTCCGATTTAACTTTGTTAGAGTTTTATTTTGTTTTATTTATTTATTTATTTTTTATTTATGGCACTATTTTTGTTATGTTTATCTTTGTTGGTAAATATGTATATAGGTATATGGAAACAGGGACAGACATATAGATAGATGGATAGATAGATAGAATGAGAAATAAAGAAAGAAAAATACAAGAAATAGAAGCAGGTTTAGATAGATAGGTATATAAAAAGATGGAAACCGGTCCAGGTAGAATCAGGCTGAGAAAGAAGGAAAATGCAACAGATAGAAGATTAATAGATATGTACAGATTCAGAAATAGATCGATAGGTGTATATATGTACAGTTGAGATATATATGTTACAGGTTGAGAGATAGGTGTATATGTGTACAGGTGAAGATAGGTGTATATGTGTACAGGTTGAGAGATAGGTGTATATGTGTACAGGTTGAGAGATAGGTGTATATGTGTACAGGTTGAGAGATAGGTGTATATGTGTACAGGTTGAGAGATAGGCGTATGTGTACTTTTTCGAAGATAGACGTATGTGTACTTTTTCGAAGATAGACGTATGTGTACTTTTTCGAAGATAGACGTATGTGTACTTTTTCGAAGATAGACGTATGTGTACTTTTTCGAAGATGGATAGATATATATATGTACCGATTCAGAGAGAGAATGAAAGAAAGAAAATGACAGAGAGGGAGAATCAGATCGAGATAGACAAATAGATAGAATCAAGTTGGGAAATAAAGGAATAGATAAATAAAGACGGATAGAGATAGAGAGAACAAGATTGAAAAGAAGCGATATATATATATATATAATAATATATATATATATATGGTTATCCCCTCACTTTCTTTCTCAATCTTGTATATATATATATATAATCAGCTTGAGAAAGAAAATATGAAACATAAGTAAGAAAAACATATAGAAAGCTATATAGAAACAAAGAAACATACTATATATATATATATATAATCTCAGCTTGAGAAAGAAAAGAAACAACGGATATGTTGATAGGAACAAAAACTAGACTCGAATAGACAGAAAAATAGATAAACTCCTACATACTCACTCACACACCTACATTCATTAATTCATACATACACACATACATACATACATGGGCTTTTACTTCCATAGATGCGTGCATATTTGTAAGAAAGAAACAGGATATTCAAAACACTACAAAGAAAATGAATCTTATTATAGTCCAGGGAACACTTTTGAAACTTCTCTCAGCAAATGATTAGCTCGTCCGTCCTTGTCAAAGTAGCGAAACTCAATTAGCGGCACGAGATCGTGAATTTATTTCCACCAGAAACGCCAAAAAAAACAAAAAAAACAAGAGTTTGTCTCTGCCAAAAACTTGACACTAAACTGTTTTTTCCTGCATCTTTTGACATTATGGTGCTAATGTTTCGTGCAAATGTTGTTGGGGTTTTCTTTTCCAGTTTTTTTATTTTATTTCAAATGTTACTTTCTATCTTCACCAATTCTACGTCATTACTTTTTTGTGGTGTGGTTAGGCGAAACATTTTTCTCTCTTTTTAAAAGTTCTTTTTTTTTGCGAGCTCTAAAATGGCTAAGTTTCCTTTCTGTTTTTTTTTTTTTTTTTTTTTTCTTGTTTATTATTTTTTATTTTTTTTATATTTTTTTTTTTTTTGTTTATTATTTTGTGTATTTTTCTTGTTTATTATTATTTTTTTATTTTTCTTGTTATTATTATTTTTTTGTTTATTTTCTTGTTTATTATTTCTTTTCTCTTTGGTCCTTGCAGATATCTTTTAAGACTTCAGATTCTTGGGTAAAAAGCCTAATCAATCATCCAATTAATCAATCAATCGATTACCATATTATGTTAATGACTCACTGACCATGTTGAAATGAGAAATAGAACTGAGCTAATTTTGGCACCGTTTTATCTCTTTATTCATTAGGAATTTTTGCTTTAAAGACGGTATTTTCGACTACTGTTTGCCAAGGATATTTAAAAAAAAAGCTTGGTAATGCTAGACTGCCCCCATTAGCGTTGGTTGGATTTTACGGCATGTCAAACCTTGTTGGGTCATTTTATGCCGAAGAACATTTGTTTTATTCATTCTTGATGGGTACTCAATTTTTTTCTTGATGGGTACTCAATTTCTTAAACATATTTTTAAAAACTTTTTTCTAATTAACACATAGATGGAACCCTAACAGGTGCTACCACTCGGGGACAGAGTGGACCTTGGAGTAATGGTGATGAAGTGACACTCCACATTCCCCAGAGCTCCAGAACTGGAACTTCACCATCAGATAGTTTAACGTCATACCCAGGACAACAAACCCTCAGCCGCCGCCTTCTAGCACAGATCTGATAAAAAGGGATAGGGTTGGGACAATCATATAGGTGTTAGGGCTTGACGTGAACAGCCAATTTATTTCTCCGATCACCTGTCTAGCCTAAGGGCCAAAGTGGAGTGTTGTATGTCATGGACTGCTCACTTACCAGGGTTCCATGCTTAAATAGCACGGGTCGCCATCAACGGCCAACAGGTGGCCCTAGCCCTTCTGCAGAGGTTTGTATTCTAAATCCCCAGCCGACAGGGCTACTCCAAATTCGATGTTGGCTGATAATTAGTTAAGGTTCCCACGTACCACTATCCTATATCAGAAGATTAGGTCCTTGGCTGAGACAAATTGGCTGGTGCAATTCACATAATTCCCCATTATATGCGATAACGCATCTCTTAATAGTTTTTAAAAAATCTTGTTTATACTTTTAATACTTCTCTACTCAACCATCCAATTTTTACGTCTTTACTCAACCATTCAATTTGTAATACACTCATTCAAGCACCCAATTCTTGAACCTTCACTCAAACTTCTATTTTTAAACCTTCAAACATCTATTTTTTGTATCTTCACTCAAACATCCACGATTTTTTGTACCTTCACTCAAACATCCACTATTTTTTGTACCTTCACTCAAACATCTATTTTAAAACTTTTATTTCATCATTAAAGAAATCATCTTCACGCATCACTTTTGTACCTTCACTCAAATACTCCGAAAATTAACTATCATTAAAATATCCATTTTTAAGCTTCACTCAAGCATTCTTTTTTTAAAAATAAACCTTCACTCAAACTATCAAGATTTCAACTCCATTCAAACATCAATCTTTTTACCCCCACTCAAACATCTTTTTCTTTACAACTTTCACTCAAATAATAATTTTAAAACACCTTCACTCAAACTATAATAATGTTCACACACAGCTCAAGCATCATTTTCTTACCTTCATCAAGCATCATTTTCTTACCTTCACTCAAGCATCATTTTCTTACCTTCACTCAACATCATTTTCTTTACCTTCACTCAAGCATCATTTTCTTACCTTCACTCAAGCATCATTTTTTTTACCTTCACTCAAGCATCATTTCTTACCTTCACTCAAACATCATTTTCTTACCTTCACTCAAGCATCATTTTCTTACCTTCACTCAAACATCTTTTTTTCTGTACAACCTTCACTCTTTTTCTTTACAACCTTCACTCTTTTTCTTTACAACCTTCACTCAAACTATAAAAATGCTCACTTCAACTCGAACATCCTTTTCTTACCTTCACTCAAACATCAATGTTTTTTTTATACCTTCACTCAAACCATCCCTATTTTTCTGGACCGAGAGTAGATTGATAATCTAGATTTATCAAAATGCTTTTTCGAAATACTAAATGCACGGTCGGAACAAAATACGTTTGGCTTAATGAAGCCCATAAAATGCTTTTGCAACGTTTATAATCTTGTTTCTCAGACAATGGAACACCTGCTTCTGTCCGAATAACTCAATAATAAACTTAGAATGTCTCACTATAAAACTGGACTATACGTGGTCACTATGTTAAACATGTATATTCTTTATTATATATTAATACTCTTGTTCCTTAATATGCCGACCGTGATCATCTTGCAACACCCTCTGGTTAAAAATAAGACAGTCTAAATTGTCCAAGTGCAAAAAAATTGATTATCTGATGTCGCTTATTTACCGAATTCTTATTTCTTATGAATGTTGTCACCTCAGTTAAATAATGGACCATTCCGTTTTTATTATAAAGAAATAAAGGGAAGGAAAAGGACATGCGACACAGAAAAAATATAGCAATAAAGAAAGAAAGAGTAAGGAAAGATAGAGAGGGAGGGAGCGCGTGGAAGTGATAACGCCAATCTGTTTCAATCGAACATAATGAAAAGAAAGATAGTGAGAGAGAGTATACCTTTTACATATTGAAGTTTATAGCAATAGCTCCTGTGTAAACATATGAAATGTTGTAATAATTAAATTATCATACTATAGTATGTCCACAGGACCTGCTAGTGTTATTTATTTGTAAACTGTTGCATAAATAAATATTTTCTTTTCTCTTTCCAGGTAAGTCCGAGTTTTCATTTACAAGAACAAACAAGATGGTGAGATGAAAATATTTCAGATTTATGTTTTCACATTATGATTCATGTGTATTTTATTCAACCGTTCGTTTATATAAGGAAGGAGGGCAGTGTGAATTTTTTTTATCCATATTACTTGTACTTCTGTCGCGGAAGAGCTTGTGACTATTGTCGAAAGCAATGCAATCTGGGAACCAAGTTCAAATCCTGGACGAGACTCGTAGCTTTTCACTTCAAGCTGATGTCCTTAGGAGAGGAAGAAAATTTCTCTTCCACCGGCTATCTTCCATATATTAATACTCTTGTTCCTTAATCTTCCGACCGTGATCACTTTGTAACACCCTCTGGTTAAAAATTCGACCGTCCAAATCGTTATGTCAGGATTTTTTTTCTAAATTAGAAAAACAATTGGGGGAATAGTTATTAATTTTAAATAGGATAAATACTGAAAAGAACAGTTGTTATATATCGGCTTCAAATTCACGACGCTATTCGAATGTTAGTAGTCGGGCTTAGAAAATCACAACACATGGGTATTGTAAAAACTTTGAATTTATTTATTTCTTCATCACGTGGTGGGTGGCGGGCGTTGACAATGACTACTACTATTGTTGGAATGACTGGCGATGTTGAGGTAAAGGGGTGGCTGGTTGCGTCTCACCGCCCTTGGCCGCGACGGACTGTGAGCGTCGGTCACTCACTGTTCTCGGTCCGCCGTACGCTGTCTAACTGATCTCTCGGATCGAACCCTCAGGCCATTATATTCATAGATACTCCTAAACATCTTTATCTTTTGATCTGGTCTTCACATCCGCAAACATGCCTACGCATTTTTATCTTTTGATCTGATAACGGACATTTGGTATATATTTCTTTATCTTCTCCCTGCTTCCTTGACCGGAAAGCCTCGCCTCCGTTTCCCCCTTTTTTTTAAATATATTTTTGTATTTCTCTTTGTCTTTTTGCCGGAAGCTTCGTTTTCTGCCGAGAACAA
>CM042153.1:20518448-20538448 GCA_023376005.1 Doryteuthis pealeii | reverse complement strand
TATTATACTTGATAGAATAGGCTTACAACTAAGAATTATAGAAATATAAAGGCAGGGTATTTTCCCAACTGGTTATCCACGAGAAAAACTAGTACAGCAAGACGATGCCTTTTATAGTTATAATTATCACAGTATATAAAAGTCCGCTCAGTACTATCGAGTAACTTTTATATACTATTCTAGGGTGGGGCGTCTCGTAAAAAATAGTTTAGTATTGGAGATTTCGATCCAGTCATACAATCATGGAAAGTCATCCAGAGTTTCGCTAGATTTCGGTTCTCTCGTAGCAAGTGAATGGCTCGCAAAATTTTCATTCGTGATCTTGATAGAAATGGCGTCTAACCTAGTGCTAAAAATCAATATAATATATGTTCTAAGAAATAAATCCTTACTTATTCTTGATATTTCTTAGTTATCCAAAAAACTAATATTTTTTTTACAATTAGTACTATATTACTAAACAGGAAAATTTCGAAAAAGGATTATATTAAAAATTTACCCATGACATGTGTCATATTTAAACATAGCGGGTGTAATGATATTGTACATGTCTAAATTGGCTTACGGCTACAGAAGGCAGACTTATCATTTACTCAAACTGTCAACCACTGGTAGGATGTGTATAGCATCCAACAATGATCAAACTCTGTATTCAATTGTAAATGATCTTTGACTGAGTATTTGACTATCCATCAAGCCAATTGTGACAATCTAGTTTCATGTGGATGAGCTGCAAATCGGGTCTAAAAATGAATAAAATTCCATTGGCAATCCCCTCTTGGGGCGGCCTAAGGCACCTGGAATAAACCCAGTTCGCAGGTGAGGGTGCAGGTGCTGACGGGGTAGATGGTCCCCTAAATCAAGCGAGAAACTTTTTCAGCTTCTCGATCCGGGCACAGATTTTTAAAATTTGATCTGCCGGTCAGTTAATGTCAAAATAGCTGAAAATGAAGGTGGCGTACGGCGAACTCTATTCACCTGGACAGGTTCATTTATAAAGTGGGTGGGTTAAACTCTCTGTACTTACTCATGAAGAGTTCCAGAAATCTTTTGATACTCGTTTAATTAATTAATTATCTCACTTAATCAGCGAAAATCATTTATTAAATTTTGTGTGTTTCTTAGTTAGACGGATATTAAAGTATATGCAAGATTTCAAATCTGAATGATTTATATTATCGGAGTTTAAGATCGACACTCACATAACGTGGGATTTCTTGAGATTCTTTTATATATATAGATATATACAGCTTATGGTTTTACAGTGTACTTGTATTTACGTAACTTTATATACATATATATAAAGCTTATGGTTATATAGTGTAATTGTATTTACGTAACTTTATATATATATACATATATACAAACCCTCTGGTTATATAGTGTAATTGTAAATACGTAATATATATATATATATATATATATATATATATATATAGCTGAATCTATGTAAGCTTATAGTTATAGTGTAATTGTCTTTACGTAATTATAATATATATATATATATATATATATATATATGAATCTATGTAAGCTTATAGTTATAGTGTAATTGTCTTTACGTAATTATATATATATATATATATATATACACACAACAAATAACCAAACCACAATATTAATTACCGCAATAGATCTGCCAAACCGTAAGTACCTTTCATTCAACCACATACACACAAGTAACCTTATTATTGCACATAATTATTCACAATACAATTCCATAATTATCACAATCTCTACTCACTGTAACACTCCAACTAGTCATTTATTTACCGTACCGTTATATTACGTCCAACACGAAGTATTATACCTGTCTACACTGCACAATAATTTTATACTAATACAATGTTCACAACACAAACACATTACATAACACGGTCATTATATGCACACATAATTATTATTAACAGCATACTAAAACTACATTCTATTAATCGCACAAAACCTATACGTCACCAAACACAAATACGCACATTCTTACGTGCACATGCGCGGGGATACGATCATAACGTCACAGTCCTTACGCAAGCTCAAAGCAGACGGCAGTCACAAGAAGAACAAGTAGAAAAGTAAGATCCCCTCACAAGATCTCAACTCTCAATTCATGCAATTACGTTCACTAAGAAAGGTATAAACTCCCTAATCTAGCAACGCGTTAGATGGTAACACTACCGATTTTCAACAAGGATTTCATTGGTATTAAATAAACCACGAAGGTTGATATGCCATTAAAAAAAAAAAAAAAACAAAGAATAAAATATTTTCTTGAATGGGCACAAATACAAATAAACAAATAAAATAGGATGCAACTTTTTTTTTTGACAAAATATACAAAAACAGATACATCCAAGTAACTTCATTTTAAGGGCAGCGCCAGTTTCATTTTTTGTCGCCGGAGGAAGGAGATAGGATCTTCGAAATATCGGTGAATAATCATTATTTTTGGATGGTTCAATTACAACGGCCTTAGATATAAATGCATTTAGTTTTCTTCAAGGGTTTCAGTTATTAGCATCATTTCCTTACATAGGCCAAGTCACATTATACACACACACACATATATATATATATACATATATATGAAATGGTGAGTAATTTTCAGTTTATGTTATATCTGTACAATACTATATATATATATATATATATATATATATATATATATAAATGGTGAGTAATTTTCAGTTTATATGTTATATCTGTACAAAACTATATATATATATATATATATATATATATATATATATATATATAATTTAATATACAAGCGTGTTGGTAGATCCTTGCGGAGAGAAAAAACCCGGCAGAGAGTTTGATTGTTCCCACCAACGAGAGAAAAATTTATGAAAAGAGGACAGATATTCGTGAACATTAGTTGTTTTTTTTTTGTATTATCTTGATCTGTTTGTGGAGGTATTATATTATATTTATATATATAATAGAATATTATGAAGTCAGACCGAACCCTACTTTAAAGTTTCGCATAAATAAGCTCTTCAGGGCTAAAAAATCTGACTAATAATATTAACATATAATTGTTTTTTCTTTTGGTGGCTGGACGTGGTTGCCGAAATACTTATTTGGCACCAAGAATAAGATTAACATTTTATGTATTAGGTATACTAGATATAATTAAGTCTGTCATGTATTCTTTATGCTCTCTGACAATATAATGTCGATATCTATATAGGTCATGGTGCTCTGCTTGATCAGTAGTTGAGTGAGGTACTCTTATATTATATTATTATTTACATCAACCTTGCACGGGTTATTTTTACCCATCCACGCAAAGGATTACCAACACGCTTATAGTAGTACACACACAAATCAATGGTGTATAATTAGAGTAATATCAGAGATTTATTATATTTACTTTTTAGAACACTAACACTTGATTAATTCTAAAAAAGAATAACGTTCCATACATTAATTATATATATTATCAGAATTTATAATGTGCATATACAAAAAAAGGTACCTAGAGTTTATTATAGAGAGGCTAGTATATTACCCAGTATAACTGAGAGAGTAAAAATTAATTGGAAACAGTTCTCACCAATTTTTTTATATATCTAGTAAATACATAGGGTATGCAAAAAAGTATCCTAAAAAAAATCTCGAGAGATAGCTTATTTTTGACACATACAGTATAGGGTAGATATGATTAATTAGCCATTAAACAAATACAATGAAAGCACCAAGAAAAAGTTACTCATGACACAAGTATATACGAATGAGTATTAGTCAAATACGTTGTTGAATAAGGAAGGACATTATACAGTAATACACTTAGATGTGAATGTGTGACTCGTGCAACTAGTATTAGTGGATGTGATTAGTCGTGACCTATGTAAGGATCTGAATATCTGATAGTAATTCGATAGCCATATCACACTTTACTAATGACACTGTAAAAGCACTACTTTGCAAAGTCTTTATAAGTATTAGTGAGGATATAGATGTTATAGGCAACAGATAAGAAAAACATACTTCTTATTCAGGTCTAATATGGGACTTATAATCATATGCACTGCTAAATACTGGTTTTGTTATAACCAGTTCTTCTCTCGCATCTATACTCTCGGTCTCATTACCTGTCTGGTCCTTCATCCAATTGCTCTCTCTCGCTTTATTCTCTCTTTCTTTCGTCCATTTTTTTGGTTCTCCTCATCTCTATTTCTTCCTTTTTTGTTTTCTCTTTCGTCTCTCATTTTCGTTCTCTTATTTCTCACGTAACACTTTTTATTTTATCTCTTTTGCTCTCTTTCTCTCTTTTTTCGCGGTTTCTCTTTTCTCATATTCTCCATTATTACTTTTTCGTGTTTATTTCTATCACTTCTCTTTGCTTCTGCGCTTAGTTGGTAATTATTTTTTCTCTGCGCGTCGGCTACTTGCGCTGTTTTTTATTCTAATGAATTGTTATTGCAATATATTCGAGAGTTGAGATCTGTGAGGGGATTATTTCTAATTGTTCTTTGGATGCCGTCGTCCTTGAGCTTGCGTAAAGACTGTGCCGTTAGAATCGTTCTCTGCGTCATGTGCAGACATCGTTGATTATTGTTGTTGGTGCGTTAAGTGTGTGTATAGAGTGTTATATGCCGTTAAATAATTTTGTCTGCATATAATGACTGTGCTTTCTCTCGTTAAATGGTTGTGGAATCATTGCGTATTCTCTCCTTTTTATCCGTAGTCTCTCTCTCTCAACTTTTAATTGTGCTTGGAGTCTGCATATATCTTCGTTTCTACGCTAATACATATGTGTTTGGTTTATTATCTATTTGATAGTTTCGATGTGTTAACTCTGTCTGCAGTAGAGGATGTGATAATTATGGATTTTATTGTGAATATTACGTTTAATTAACCAATGTGTTTATTTTTTTCTTGTTCTGACATGCAATGGCGTATAGGTTTTGAGATTATTGGGTATTAATATTGGGTTTGGTTATTGTTGTGGTTTATTATTCATTACTCTTCTTCCGATTATTATTTATTCTGGTTAACTGCGTCTACATTAAATAAATCAACATCATATGCTCCATATATGATATATATTATTTTTTATATTACTTCTCATCCTACGGTCCTTCCGTTAGTATATTTTCTTCTCTATATCTCCTACAAGCCTTCTTCCTTTTCATTTAGACTTTCTGCTTCCTATATCTCCTCTATATATTCACTTATTATTATTATTACTCTATACTATCTCTTTCATTTATCAGACTATAATATATATAATAAGGTTGTTTTCGTCTTATTATTACATTACTTTTTAAGTACGTTAAATAGATAAATATAAAATAATTATATATATGATCTCTCAATCTAGTCATCTACCTAAGTTTACTTTTCTACTGCGTACATACCTCATAGGTGTCTATTTATCTATATTATACCTTTAATTATGATTCAGCACATAATACGCTATCTTTGCCATTTTGGTTTGATCCTTTCAGACTCCGATACTCTTCAATATTTCCAGCTCTATTTTTTTTTGACTTAACTTTGCCATTTATTTATATTTTAACAAGAACTACTTTATAATTATTTTCGCGCTGTTATTTAGGAGATATTAATTTAATTACAGTACAAAGATTCTGGCACACTTCTTGAGCAGTAATTCTTAGAGTTACGTCATCCTTCTTCTTATTATTTGACTGTCACAGACATTGACTGCCCGTCACGTAAAACCTTTTCTTCCAGCTATTTTGGACATTAAACTGACCGCAGAATTAATTTTAAAATTCTGTTGGCCACCCCTCGTGCAATTCGACGAAGGAAAATGTCCTTTCTTGTTTGAATTTTAGGTGTATTATTCTATCGTTAGCCTTCGATCTCTTACTCGCGATGCGGTCTCTTTCAGGTGTTAGGTCTCGCCTACGAGGGATTGCCATCGAATTTTTATTTGACCCGATCTGTGCCAGCTCCTACATGAATCCCTAAGATTGCCACTTATTGGCTTTTGTTACTTGCGCTTCTATGTCTCTCTAATACGCTATTTTTATATGATTCTCATCTCTTTCTCATCTACATCTCCTTATTACCGTCTCTTTCTACACTACTCTCGCGTCCTTTGGATTTCCTACTCATCCTATCTCTCATCCTCCTTGTTTTTTTTGAAGTTTTGCTCAGTCTACTTTGCTATCTACTCTTCGTATTCCTTGGATTGGTTAAATTTAGATTGTACATATCATTTCACCTCGCTACTCTTAAATAGCATCTATCTCCTATTTTTGCTCTTACTCTTCTCTCCTTTTTTATTTCTATCTCTTCTGCGAAATCTTCTTTTCTTGCTTTTATGTATTCGTACATTGATTCAAACTATAGTTTTTTTGCGCATATAAATACAAGATATAATAACTCCTCTTCCTAGTAATTATATTTCTTACTCTTCATTCTTCTCCTTTGGTTATAGTTTACTGCATCTTCTCATACCTTTTTTTCCCACTCTTCTCTCATACCTTCAAGTACTATATTCTCTACTCATCTTTGCCCTGCGCAGACTTACTTTGGATATACGAGATGACGAATCTAGAGAAATTCTCTGGATTACTTATGCTTGTACGCTCACGCTCGATCTGCTCTTCATATTTCTTTCAACATCTCTCATTTTTCATACCCGTAGATGTCTATCTTAGAATTAGTTATAATAAAAGTTTACCATTAGTTCTACTCTCGAGCCGGACTTTTATATATACCTGGATAATTATAATATTAAAAGGCCATAGCGTGTCGTATATAGATTTTTGTGGATTAAGTTGGGAAATACCTGCTTTATTACCACAATTCCTTAGTCTGTAGCTATTATAGTATATTAAATAGAGCATGTTTAACAATATAACTAAACCATATGGGAAATTTAAATACTGTCTGTTTATTAGAAATTTTAAATTTTGATAACTGTGAACAATTTTGGCGAAGACCAAATAAATAAATTGAGGCTGCTTACATCTAATTGTTTATTGAGGTTAATTTTCATAATCCTTTAGCTTTTTTATTCAGGAATTTTTCTCTAGTTTCTATGTAATGAGCATAAGAAAAAGATAATTACTTTATAGTAATTGTCAAAATTAAGATGAACTTTCTAGCTGATGGACATTACCACATCATCTCCACATTTTTTTCTCTCATCCTGAAAACATAGTTTAAGTTACTCTGGATGTATTTGCTTGTTAAGTTGGGTTTATGTCGGTAACCTCGTTATTAAGACCATACGATTTATAAAATATTGAGAATAAATTATAATTTATGTTTATATGAGGAAAGTAAATTTTTGATTTTACTGATGAAATGATATAATTCTAATTAATTCGATGTATCGGGACTCTCACGCTTTTATGTAGATATAAAAATCTTTTAGAAAAATTTTTTTATATAATTTTCATTCACAGTTTTTTATCTCTCCCTCTTTGTTATTGTTTCTCTCTCTAGCATACAAAACATAACATAATTTTTTTTTTAACTATAATTTTTTTTTATATCTAATCTCTTCCGATTCCTAAAATAGCTTTATTTGAGTACTTCTCTAATGCTTCTGGTTAAAATATATCGATCAGATTAATTATACTTCTCTTCTTAAATTGCTAATAACCCAAAATAAAATTGGCTTTAACCATATAGTGTTTGGTGTTGTACAAATCTTCAAGATATTTAATACGTCGGTATTTAACTAATGTTCGCTCCTTTTTCTCTCTCTCTCTCCTTTTTTCTGCTCTCTCTCTCCTTTTTTCTCTCTCTCATCTACTTTTTTTCTCTCTCCTCTCTCTCCCTTTTTTCTCTCTCTCTCGTCTCTTTTTTTTCTCTCTCTCTCTCTTTTTTTCTCTCTCTCTCTCTTTTTTTTATCTCTCCTCTCTCTCTCTCTCTTTCTCTCCCTCCTTCCTTTTTCTCTCTCTCTCTCTACACTCCTTCCTTTTCTCTCTCTCACTTTTCCTCTCTCCTTCTCTCACTCCTTTTCTCTCCCTCTCTCTCACTCCTTTCTCCTCTCCACTCACTCACTCCTTTCTCTCTCTCTCCTCTCAGCTCTTTCTCTCTCTCTCTCTCACTTCACTGCCTTTCTCGCTCTCTCTCTCACTCACTCCTTCTCTTCTCTCTCTCTCACTCACTTTTCTCTCATCTCTCTCTTTCTCTCTCTCTTCTCTCTCTTCTCACTCACTCCTTCTCTCTCTCTCTCACTCCTTTCTCTCTCTCTCTCACTCACTCCTTCTCTCTCTCTCTCACTCACTCCTTTCTCTCTCTCTCTCCTACTCCTTTCTCTTCTCTCGTCTCTCTCGACTCCTGCTCTTCTCTCCCTCTCTCATCTCATCACTCCCTCTCACTCCTCTTTCTCTCTCTCGCCCATCTTTCTATCCTCCCTCACTCCTCTCACTCATCTTTCTTCTCTATCGCTCTCTCTCTCTCTCTCTCTTTGACTAATAGAAAAAAAACGAGCCGGGTCCCAGAAATTATAAATCCAACAATATATAATACATTTTCAGAAGCTAGTCCAAGACGTGTGTGTATATTATATATATATATATAATATATAAATATAATATATATATATGTGTGTGTGTGTGTGTGTATTGTGTGTGTCTTTAATATCTACAATAGTGCTCAGTATCGATGACAGAGCATATTTATGTAAGTTAAGGTATCAGTGACATGAAGGCAATGACGCTTGCTTACTGGCAATTTTTAAAGGTTTTGAGAATCACATTGGCAAGAGACTGCCAGTAAAAAAAAAAAAACGCCGTTGACTTTATGTCCACGCTGCTCTAAATTATATAAATACCCATGTTCCCTAATTCTTCCGACCGTTATCATCTTGAAACACCCTCTGATTAAGAATGATCTTGAGTATCTGTAGTCGCTTATCCGCCGAATTCTTATTTCTTATGAGTCGTCACCTCAGCTAAATAATAGACCGTTCAATTTTTATTATAAAGAAAGGCATGAAACCAGACATACGATACCGAAAAATATAAGAAAGTAACAGAGTAGGTGAATGATAGACAGGGGATGAGCGCATGGAAGCGATAATACTAATCTGTTTCAATCGAATATAATGCAAGAAAAAAGTGTGAGATATATCAAGATTCTTATACTTTTTGCATATTGAAGTAATTCAATAGCTCTTAAGTAAACATATTAAATGTAATATATTGAAGAAATGGATACAATAGAAACCTACTCGAGTTTCATCGCTAGAATCATCAGGGTTAAATCCACTGAAGTAATCGAGTTACCGATTAATTGCAGCTGATCACACGTATGTTCATTGAATAAGATTTTACGTAAAATCTTATCCAATGAACATACGTGTGATCAGCTGCAATTAATCGGTAACAATGATAAATTACAATAACAATAATAACAACATTTCAATAAAAATTATAATAAGTATAATATACTATAACAATAATTATCATTATAACAATAATATTTAAAAATATATATATAAAATTATAATAATGTATTTAAATATAAAAAAACTATAAATAATAATAATAATAACAATAATTCATTCACTTATACATAATTGTAATATTAATATATATTAATCGTCAAATAATCAGTACCAACTATAAAATAACAATACAAAACTCTTTCTAATAAAAAAAAATAAAATAAAATAAAAACTTTTCATTTTTTAAATCCCCCCCCACACACACAAACTTCCATCTCCTCTCTTAATATAAAACATGAAAATTTCTTTTCATGACATCTCTCCTTTACCTCTTACCAATATACACACACACCTCTCCCCTACCTCTTACCAATACACACACACACACACACACAACCTTGAGTTTTCACTTCCGCTGTCGTTTATCGCTACAGAAAAAATTTATACACACACACACACACAACCACATACCTAAAAAAATGCACAATATTTCCTTTCAATACATACACTAACAGCGCCACATACTCACACCATAAAATAGAATATTTGATGTCATATTTCAAAACCGTCTCCTTTTTTCAAACTTCAGAAATTTTTTAAACAGACTGAATGACAAGGATTACCACTCGCTTTTCTCATTATCCTGTGATAAATAATTTCTTATCTTATGCCCTGAAGATGATCTAATTAATAGATCGAAACACTGCAGCGTCGGCCAATAAACTCACCACTTAACCCATTTAAACCTGTGTTTTTTTCATTTTTCTTGATATATTACATATATATATATATATATATATATATATATATATATATATATATATTATAAAGAAGAATTGAGTTTGATGGAGGAAAACAACACAAAACTAAGTGTATTTGAAAATAACTGCCTCAGGACTATACTGGGAATTTCTCCCATCAAATTAGATTATCTAAGAAATGACTCTTGAATACAAAATAAAATCACTGCTTTATTGAAGATAATAGTACGCTACGATAATGCCAGATAACGCCACGTGGTACGCTACGATAATGCCAGATAACGTTACGTGGTACGCTACGATGATACCAGTTAGTCAAACAAGATACAGTTGACAAACCACAAAGCGTTGAAATATCCTAATAACAGATGACACACAAATGTATACGATGCTAAAAATGAAAAGACTGGAAAATTACAGGACAAGATGGACGTCTCGAGTCTATAGAATTTACCAACACTTACCTAATAATAAAAATGGTATTTTGATCTTTTCTCTTACCAGCATCCTGTCCTAATTTACATTATGTTTTAGCGTGCCGGTGTAAGGCGAATTTGCGGCCCAATATTAAGCATATTTGTGTATCATTGTTTCAAAGTTTATCATATTGATATTTTCTAGTTTGTGTTTGCGTCGCTATTTTATCGGCAAATTAATGAAGATATTTTACACGTGTCCTCTCTAGATTTTTTACCGATAAAAAAATTTTAAAAAATACTGTGAAACATCTAGTTGTGAGTTGGGTGATTTAAAAAAATATCATTAACATCATATTCGTTCTATATGTTTGTATTAAGCACGATTTCATTTGCTAGTTAGAATTGTCGTTTTAGTTTTTAAACTGAAACCGGTTGTTAGTT
Organism: Doryteuthis pealeii; assembly: GCA_023376005.1. Taxonomy (NCBI): domain Eukaryota; kingdom Metazoa; phylum Mollusca; class Cephalopoda; order Myopsida; family Loliginidae; genus Doryteuthis; species Doryteuthis pealeii. Next base: position 20,527,448 of record CM042153.1, on the reverse strand, counting down.
CTTAAGTAAACAGTAATTGCAATTATTTAAATTTTAATGTAACAATATATTCTATCAAATTAGGACTTAACGGAACTAAATAAGAACGAATATAAAAATATTTCACTTATTTTAATGTTATTTTAAATATTTATATATAAAATTATATATATATATATATCGTGGCTCGTCTTTCAAAAAATATAACGCTGAACAAATACAGTTACAAACTTTTAATAAATATTTTTCTGACTCCTGTCATTTACAAAACATCCATAAATTTCTTCATCCCATAATCAATACTGATGAAGGTTTAAATAAACCGAAACGTTTATGAGTGGATAAATAAATTCATCTTATTTTTGGAACACTTAGTTTTTCAAATTTCTTTATATAGATATATATATATATTGTTTTAATACGTTTGAGAATAAAATATTAGACATCAGCAATAGCAACTAATTATTTATCAAACCCACATTTGTTAAAATTATTATGCAAATTATTTCCAACATATACTATGTAAATCCTTGTCTTACTGATATATAACACATATTTCAGGATTTTAAATGCATCCTGTTTATACATATACATAAATATATTAAAGTCATGTTTACGTCTGTCTTCCATGTGTGACTCACCTCATTTAGTTCCCTTTTTAACCCCCCATCCAAATGGGGACACCTGTTCGCCGTGGGTGGTGACCCGTGATGCTTAAGGATGGAATCCTGGTGGATGAGTAGTCCATGATATGCAACATTCCCCTTTGGCACTTACTTAGGTTCGATGGACGGTCGGAGAAGCCCCCTCCATTTAATCGGCTGGTCACATCAGGCCTCCAACACTTTTTATCATATGGGTGCTAGAAGGCAGTGGCTGATGGTTTTCATGTCCTGAGTATGACGTTAAACTCTAACCGATGGTGAGGTTCTAGGTATGGGGGAAGTGGATCACCCCTTTATACACCATTGCTCCCATGCCCACTCTGGCCCGGAGTGGTAGTACCTGTTAATGTCCTTTATATGGGTTAAATAGGAAAATGTGTTTAAAACTAATTGAATATCGTAAATCCTCGAGTATAGTCTGCTCTTGTGTATAATACGCAGGGGATTTTAGGTGGTTGTACCTCTAGAAAAAATGCGTCTGAATAAACATTGCCTGACAGCAATCAGAGACTCGGACATTTCTTAGAAAATATTTTTCATTTTTAACCTCGTATATAGTACGCACTAGGATTTTGACCTTTAAATTTTGGGAAAAAGTGCAGATTATACACGAGGATTTACGCTACCCATCAAGAATGAATAAAACAAAAAACATCTTTGGCATAAAATTATCCAATGGGTTGACATGCTGTAAAGCCAGCCAACTCATATCAAAATTTGTTTTTGCATTGATTTTGAGCTATATCTGTTTATTTTTGTTTTGTTTTTTGTTTTGTTATATTTCTTTTCTTTTTTTTCTTTTTTTTTATATTCGTGGCAATTTAAATGGGATCGAAATGTCTGATAGCGATCCTACTCTGTCTTATATTAAATTAGAAATAAATGGAACATTTACGTTCCAAATGAAATGTACATTCACCGGCAACGAAAGTAGCTGTGACATCTTTATCAAGGTTAAACCCACGTGTAATTGTTGTCCAATAACAGAAGATAACGTTACCGACGGAAAGAGGGACATTAAAAATAAAATAAAACATTTAAAGAAAGAAATGAAATAAAATCTACGAAAAGAGAAAGCGAACAAAAAACAATATACAGTTGAGCAAATGTGATCACATTCGGTGAGAGGTCACGAGAACGTCTATATATTGAATTGGGAGCGCATGGTTAGAGTTGCAGGAAATGGACTCGTCGAACCGAGTTCAAATCCTGGACAAGGCTGTTTGAGAAACTTAACACACCATTATTTGGCTATTATAAATGTATTTCAATCAGAACTCTCTCTCTCTCTCTCTCTCTCTCTCTCTCTCTCTCTCTCTCTCTATCTATCTATCTATCTATCTATCTATCTATTAGGTGACAAAGGAACATTCACAACCATATTAGTTTCATGCGATGCAATCATCAGGTGAAGATGTTTCAAATGAAACATTTGAAACATCTTCACCTGATGATTGCATCGCATGAAACCAATATGGTTGTGAATGTTCCTTTGTCACCTAATAAATAGATATGTAAAACCTTTATATATTTATCTTATTATATTATATAACAGCTCTATTTTATATTAAACACTCTACCAATAATACTGCCTTTGGTAGACCATTCCAGCAAAAGCTGAAACAGTGACCATATCACACTATATATATATATAATATATATATATATATATATTATGGTGTTCGGGATTAACTTGACATTTATATTATAGTATGGTTATTTTTCTCTATAGGCTAGAAGTATTGACGCACACTACGCATCATATAAAAGCTTGCACCCTTCTTCATTCATATACGTGATAACAGAATGGATGACTGGAAGCCACTTGTATCATGATGATCTGAGCCGGCCATCAAAATAAGATTATGGTTGCTGCCCAATGCTCCCTGAACACTGTAAAAACAATCAGGCATGAAGTGGAGAATTGCAATGGAGATTACGAGGCTGTGGCTAGAGGATAGCTACATAACAGACGATCTGATTGAGTTCGTAAAGTAGAATTCCTTGCATTTTTCAGATAGGTTATCAGATTGAATTCAGATGCTTGCGTGGAGTTGCTAAACACTGTAGTCAAACCATAGATAACAAGGGTAGACAATGGTAGGCCATATGTGTGGCGACAGGATTCGGCCCCCTGTTACACCTCTGGGAAATGTCAAAAATGGTTGTTGGCAAATTTTTACGACTACACCAGTCCCAATATTTGGCCTCCGAACTCCACAGATCTTAACCCCATGGATTATTATGAATGTTGCGCTGTTGAGAAAGACACCAATTGCTGTACTAGTACTACAAAAGCCCAGTAAATCGACAGAATTAAGGTAGTTTTTGAGACTCTTTCCGGGGACACTGTAACATCAGCTTGCTCCAGGTTCCGGAGCGGGATTGAGGCTGTGATCGACGTTAAAGGCGGATATTTTGAGTGGACCTTGTTGACAGTAGTGTAATTTCTGTGCCTGTTGAATTTCTTTACAATCCACTATATTTTGTAGTTACCAAAGCCTTTTTGTTTTTTCTTTATGAAACTGTCAAATTTCTCCCGAACACCCTGTATATATTGTCGTTGTGAAGTATACGTATGGTTCTTTGTTGGTATATATGGTGGGTCTAGTTCTTAGTGTGAATATATATATATTATATTATATTATATTGTATAATGTGTGTGTGTCTATAATGTATATTTTGGGGGATTTTGTGTAAAGCATGGGTTGTGCAGTCTAGATTATCTTGTTAAAGGAAGTTCATGCTTCCGAAATTTTAAATGAAACAAAAGGAAACTTAACACTTAACATTCTACGGATTTTCTTATTTATTTCACATTTAGATTAATTCAACCGAAATTCTGTTTCTCAGTACCATTTATCAGTACCATTTTTCAGTACCATTTTTGTGGTTAATTTGTTTCTACTGGTATTAATTACGTCTTTCGTTTTTTGATAAAGTGTCATCAATTATTAGTAATTTCGATCCTAATTCTGAAAGTCAAGAAGAATATTTGTTTGATATCTCTATCTATATATCTATCTATCTATCTATACACAGATAGATCCGAGTCGGATCTTAGCCTCGAACAGCATTAAGCGAAACTTTTAGTAGGTTCATCTGACTCATTAGATTTATCTTTATTATTTGCTCTACTTAGATATTGAGCACTTTTTACTTATTAGCTTTAGTTTCCTGGCGGTTTTGTATGAATATATATATCTTATATAAATATATATATATATATATATAAATTATTTTTTTCTTTTGGCCAAATATTGTACCAATAGATTATTGTTGGTTGGTACGATTATCTTGGTCTTTTCATTTTTTCCAAAAATTTGTTCTCCCCGGGTAATATTTGAGATATATATATATATATATATATATTATATAATAAAGTATATAATGAATGGAAATAAATCCGACAGTATGATTGAAAAGAGATAGGAAAAACAAATGTTCATAGTACGCTGACAGATATCTGTTTCAACCTTTATAAAAGTGGGTTCTATTCCCGGAACATTCTGTATCTTTCTTGATTATCCTGCGGACTTTCATTTAAACTCGTTTTTATGGTTTGATTGCATCTTTTATTTCAAATTTATTGAGTTTTTCTCATTGATGTTTTAATTTTTAGTTTTAAATATAAAATTTATCTTATTTTTAATCCAAAATACACATTTATTAAACAAATTTTAAAAGACATTTCGGCCCAGAACGTCAGCGTTATTTGAGCCTCTCGTGCCAAACGGTTAACTATTCCTCCTTTCTTTCTTCAATATAGTTGCTCTTAAAGAAGACTGTTTTTATAAAGGTCGAAACAGATATGTGTCAGCGTACTATGAACATTTTTTTCCTATCTCTTTTCAATCATATATATATATATACATATATAATATTGAACAAAAAAAGTTTGAGCTCACTATATAAGAGTGGGCCAAGCTGGAATTTAATGCTGAGTGCTTACTGGCCCAACTGTTTTTTAACAAAGAAATAATCCCATCTGTCAGTAAATGAAAGCTACACAGCATACTATTATACATCTCAATTTGGATAATCTAAAATTTAGACAATTCGTTTCAAATAATCACAAAAGTACTCTCAATTTACATAGAATAATATGCATCAAAGTTACTGGTGTAGTGTAAACAATAATGACGTTATTTAGGCGTCTGTTATTTTACAGGAAATACTGTGGCACATGGTGTAACTTTCACATTTACATAATTATTTTCGATACGCCATCTTTCTGGTATTGTGCCAACGAAGCTTGGTAAAAGATTACCTCAAAATTATTGGGTGTCACATACTATATGTTATACGAGGATGAGTCAAAAAGTAATGCCATTTTGTTTAGGACGGGTATAATTACCAACACAGGAACATGTATCATACATCAAAATGAAGCTGGTCCTCTGTAGATCACATCCATACTTCTCCACATAGTCACCTTTTCTCTCAATAGCAATATTTCACCTTCGAATGAGAGCATGTATCCCTACGCCGTAAAATCCTGTTGACTGTTCTTTGAGCCATTTCTTCACTAAACATTTCACTTCCTCGTGCTGGAATAATGTTTGCCTCTCTTCGGCTCCATGAAAGAGGGTTTGAGAAGCAAGCATTATTCCAGTGACTGCCCTAAACAAAACTGCATTACTTTTTGTCTCACCCTCATATAGATTTGGAGGTGCGTGGTGTAATGGTAAGAGTCGTAGGAAATGGAGTTGTCGACGCGAGTTCTAATCCTGGACAAGGCTGTTTGCATTTTCACATCGCGCCAATACACTTTGGAAAGGTATGTATCCAATTACTCTCCCTTCAGGTATGAGTAAACAGTTGGGCAGACAGGTCTTCTTAACCTTGGCTAGGTAACCAGTCTAGGAGAAGGAAAACTCTGAATTCAACCCTGTTAAACTCCGCTTAAGAAATTGACACTGTCATATCCTACATATATATTTACCAACCGCACGAGCAGAATGTTTCCAACTACCCAGGGTTTTAATGCACCGGATATGACGATAAACTATCTAATGGTGAAGTTTCAATTCTGGGGCTTTGGGGAGTTTGCTGTAACTTTTCATCACCATTACTCCCAGGCCCACCCTGACCCGGATTGGTTGTACATGTTAGGGTCCCATCTATGGGTTAAATTGAAAAAAAATTGAATTTATAAAAAAAAACTGTTTAAAATTATTGAGTGCTCATCAAGAATGAATAACATGAAACATCTTTGGCATAAAATAACCCAACAGGGTTTGATGTGCCGTAAAATCAAACCAACTGACAAATAGGTTCAAACAGTGCATTTGTCTTAGGGGGGGGGGCTTGCTAAGATTACTTGTTTTCAAGTTATGGTATTTGAAGAATAATCAAGCTAAGTTCCAATTACCGTCGAATTGGTAAGACACGGCAACGAGCGATTGTAACTCGATACAATCCCGTCTCGTCGCAATTCTACTGCAGACTGACAGGGTATTTATAAAACTCCACAATATCATAGAAACCAATCAGAACTCAGGGAATGGAATCACCCAAATGCATGAATGGACTATTCTTGATTTCTATAAATACCAACTGTCTTGGACACTGATTCAGTTGTACTTAGCTAGTTGCTGTTTGTTCAAACCAACAGTAGACTAACTGACTTCAATAGTATTCATATTGAGTTCGATTCTCACCGTGCATCTTGTAATTATGGTCTCTGTGTCCGTCTAACTAAAAACTCGTAGAATGGGCTTGCATAAGTAACAATTAAACTCAGTTTTGGTGAAGCAGCGACCCGCGGGACACGTGTGGCCCACGATTCTTTCTGAATAAGTAAAACCTGAAGATTGACCTATTGTCGGTAACAGCCGAACAGCGAAAGAGTCTACCCTTTTCGCTACGTCAAGGAGATTGTTTTTGCTGAGATGAAGCGACACGCCTATCATCATATCCCAGATGATATAGCCCTTACCAAAATAGTAGAAAAAAACCTTTGACTCACGGTAGCAAATATCATCAAATATGTGTACACATCGCATTCTTATCTCTTTCTGACAGGATGCTGAAATCATGAATCATTTTTTTTTTTCGAAAATCAGTTTTATCGCTCATCGTTTGTGTCATTCATTGAATTCTTAAGTTGCCGCTCGGTTTGAGTTCAATTAAGATTGATCTTTAATAAAAAGGATTTCGCCAGTGAATTAAAGGTTCCAAGCAAGAATTCAAAAATGAAAAATAATGAAATAAACATGCCTAGAATTATCTTTCTATATTTGCCCTTAAGAAATGGGCACCATTTAATAATTTATCTATTAAAATTGTGCTGCGAAGTGAAAAGAAAAAAAATAGAGGAAAGAAAATGAAATGAATAATTTAAAAAAACACTTTGATTTTTCTTGCAAAAGAGAAAATCACACTTTTATTTTAATATCTGAGAGGAAATTTCTTATCGGACATTTGCTGTGCCAAAAGTCTTTTTCAATTACTCTCAGCTTCCGTTTTTCGAGGTCGATGCGCGGGTCGCGTAATGGTTATCACTCAACAAAGAAATAGGCTACACAACCTGAGTTTACAAAAAATCTTGAACGTAGTATCATCAGAAATAATTTTTTTTCGAAGATCAATGTGTAGTATTATCCTGCGTTATTCGGACTACTGTCCTCATCTTCATTGTTATCTGTACAACGTTTTGGCCGATATGCCCTCCGGCCTTCTTCAGGTATTTCTTTTTGGACTCGGGAGCTTTCTTTTTGGACTCGGGAGCTTTCTTGTCGTAATCGGGAGCCATCACGGAACTTTGAACCTAACCCTTTATTCATTCCACTCGGGTATCCTGTTCTCATTCCGCTAACCATAGCTGGGGTAGAGGCGTTAAGCTGCGTTAATTTTTATTCTGTTACTGCTGCCAGAAGGTTCCCGAGTCCGACAAGAAATACCTAAAGAAGGCCGGAAGGCATATAGACCGAAACGTTGTACAGATAACAATGAAGATGAGGACAATAGTTCGAATAACGCAGATAATACTAATCATCAAGCCTCATCTCAAACATTCAGAGAAATACTATCAAAGTGTAGTACCTATTCTTACGAGCTTGATACCTAGTACCTCTTGGTGCATTGCTGGGTCTTGACGAAAATTGTTGAAGACAAAGACGAGATTGACAGTAAATTCATAGAAAAGGAAATAGTCAGACACGGTGTCACAGAAAATGCCACTCATTTTATTTATGTGTTTCAACCGTCAGGAAGACGTGAATTTTGTATTTTTGAGTCGATGACGAAATTCATAGCACTTTGGTAATTTGTTCCCCCCCCCCTGTTTATGTTGCTATGATCTTGTTAGAACCGTAATTTAAGTTCCTTTATTGTCTCCTGCAGGATACTAACTCTTATTGACTCTTTTGAAAATGCCTAACTCTCCTATAACCGTTTCTCGCACTTATCGCTAGAGTTCTTGGAATTGACCCCTTATTGTCTGTCATACTACCGGTCACTTAGTTCAGCTGAGTGTGAGAAGACTGCTACTACATTAAATCTCGGAAAGGTTTGGATCCATCTATTCTCATTCCATTTATAGGTAAATAGTAGGGCAAACTCTCTTCTTTGTTGTTGGGCAAAATTGCCTCGAAGTAAAACTCACTCTCCTACCAAGAGAGATAGGAAATCGTTTGTTAGGTAAGGGGTCGTGCTTTTCAATCGATACGATGTAACCCAGTCTAAACTGTCACATATCACTTAGAGAGGAGATGGGCATCACCAAATAATTTTATTACTGTCCTGAGAGACACCTTGAAAGGGAACTGCTCTGCATGCGGACCTAAAATGCTATATCTTGGTCAATTTCACATATTATTTCTTTCTTTCTTTCTTTTTAAACACTTTTTCTTTTACCTTTTTCACCATTTCATTCTTTCGTTCCTTCTGTATTTTTCTTTTTTTTTTCTTCTGCATTTCATTCTTTCGTTCTGTCTTTCCTTTCAAAGATATTTTTATCTTTTTTCTTCACTTTTCCTTATTTCACATTTCTCTCTCTTTTTGTCTTTCTTTCTTTCTTTCTTTTAAACATCTTTCCTCGCTTTTCTTCACCTTTCTTTCTTAAAAAAATTCATTCCTTTGTTTCATTCTTCCTGTCTTTCTTTTTTAAGTGTTTTCTTCACCCTCATCTCTTCCATCTTTCTTTCGTTCGTTCCATATTTCTTTCTCTCTTTTTTTCTTTTTAAACATTTTCCTCACTTCACTTTTCTACACTTTCTTTCTTGCACCTTTCTTTCTTTGCTTCTTTCGTTCTTTCTGTCTTCCTTGCACCTTTCTTTCTTTGCTTCTTTCGTTCTTTTTGTCTTTCTTTCTTTTTAAACATTTTCTTCCCTCCTTGCTTCCACCTTTCTTT
>CM042153.1:20490948-20513448 GCA_023376005.1 Doryteuthis pealeii | reverse complement strand
ACCCTAAGAACTGCATAAAATCCATCCCTTATGCACTTGCACGTAGGATATACACCATAGTCACAGATAAAAACCTCCAACAAATCCGTCTAAAAGAATTGCATAAAACCCTCCTCCAGAGAGGCTACCCCACAACACTAATTAACAAAGGATTCGAATTAGCGGAGAAAATACCATTAGAACAATTAAGAACCCCTAAAAACATAACAACGAACAACAACTAGCATGTCTCAACATATAACAAAAACAACCCGGAAATCTTAACAAATATACTACACCAACTCGAAAACAATGAAAAAATTAAAAATATATTAAACTCAACAAAAATAATTAAAATCTTAAAAAAATATTAACTTCATCCAAATGTTGGATACAAACTACACAGGGTGTTTCAAAATGCGGAAACAGAAGATGTGGGGTATGCAACATAATCATAGAATAACCTATAAATTCAAAAACACTCACACAACTTTCAAAATAAATAGAAATCTTGACTGCACCTTAAAAAATGTAGTTTACATAATAGAATGTACAAACTGCAAAGAAATATACATTGGATGCACATCATCATTAAAAAAAGAATCTCACTACACAAAAGCAACATTAGATTAGCTAACAATAGAAAGCTATACGTATCAAAACATATCCTCGAATGTAATCAGGGAAAATTTAAAGTGATGCCGATATATAAAACTGATGACTATACTCTACTCCTAATTAAAGAAAAAACATTTCATAGATAAATACAAACCCGTATTAAATCGGACATAGCCAAGTATGTATGTGTACAAACTATGTAATGTAAAAGACACACCAATCTTATTTTAAATTTAATTCTTATTTTAAACTCAATTCTTATGTATATATACATATAAACACCAAATACAACCATGTACATACACACCCACACGAACACACACACACACAAAGTAAACATAGACACATATACATAAACACACACACACACACAAAGTAAACATAGACACATATACATAAACACACACATACACACACTCAAAAAAATTTAAGTAGAAAAGCACAAAAGTTGTGTAGAACAAAAACAAATTACAAACACACACACCTGATATATCAAATGAACATCTGATGAACTATATCAGAGCAACCCTAATAAAAGAGTCATAAAAACTAAATTTATAAGTTTATTACCCAGTCACCCAAAAAACAAAAAAAAACCTGTTTAAAACACAAATTTAAAAAATGAAATTCCGTTATATTCCAATCCCACCAAACAGGAAGAGAGATTATATTATATATATATATATATATATATATATATATACGCATGTAAGAATTCATTTTCATATTATTGACCAAAGCCTGAAAATACCACATTTTTTTTCTAAAAACATAATCCATTTTGCGGACCTTCTTTTTTATAAAATATTGAATTTTCTCTCGTTGGAACCAGAACAACACTTTCAATATATATATATATATATATATATATATATATATACTCTACCGGTGTGGAAAAAAACTCAAACTGAAATCTGGAGAATTTTTTTGTTAAGACAAAATCAGCACATCTGTACTTTCTGAAAGTATCGTATGTAGTGAACAAAAGGAAAAACATCGGAGGAGTTTTGTAAATTATATGTAAAAAGTGTTCAATACGCTAAAACAGAACATAATTATGAATTCCTGTATGAGTCAGACACTATCTACCTCGGTTTCAAATTCCTTCAGTCGGAATTATCCTGAAGAACCATTCGGGTGAAACATAGGTAGAGAGTGCCTGACTCATGTAGGTCCTCATACATATATGTATACATAGATGTATGCACACACACACGTATATGTTGAAGACAGAGGGACACACACATACAGGCATACAGACACGTAGGCATTCACACACTCACATATAGCAAGGATACAGATGCACCTTTACACACACGGACACACACACTCAATTTGCTGGTTTGTATTTTAGGCGGTAAGTGACTATGTAGCTGCTTTTTGTAGGGTTAAGTATGTATATATATATATATATATATATATATGTGTGGGTGCGTGTGGAGAAAGGTAGACAAACACGGGATGTTGTAGAAAATGGATGTTTATTGTACGTAGTGATGTAGACGATGCAACGTTTTGGTCTGTTAAACCTTCTTCAGAACTTTAGAAATAGTGTTCTTGCTTCAGTGGTGAACATTTTCTTTCAGAAAGAAAATTATCACTACTGAAGCAAGAACTCTATTCCTTTCTCTACATACTGCCCGATACTCCTCTCATATTTCTCCCATATATATATATATATATAATATATAGGAGTGGAGGCTTTAACTAAATCCGGCGAAATGTAGTTGAGAATAGAGGAAAGTGCTGCTAAAACAGCATAAATTCAATTTATATTTCGCCTCATATTTAATGAGGTAAATGTACAAGTGCCTATGTTTCAATAAAATCTCTGACGAAGCTTAATCAAAATATGAGGCGAAATATCAATTGAATTCATGCTGTTTTGTGCTGTTTTATCCACACTTTCCTCTATTCTTAACTACACACACACACACACACACACACACACATATATATATATATATATATATATATATATATATATATATATATATATATATTAGTTGTGATATAACCAATGTAACACATCATTTTTTTATTAATCTCGTAGATGGATTCTCCCAATGGACTTTTTAATTGATAAATAACTGTTTTTTTTTTTGTCCCACTGTTTTTGGGAAAGGAAAGAATTATCATTATAAATCTTATTTTATTATTATTCTAATCTATAGGAGATGTATATCTATTAATGTTTTGGGGTGTTTTTTTATCTAATCTAAAATTTGGATGCATTTGATTACTATAAAATAAATCAATAGGATTATAATTATTTTGCGGAATATAACTTTTATCATTTATTTTTTTGCTTATTGTGAATCATTAGTTTAATTTTTTTCATCTGCTTAATAGTTTGGAAATCCAAGAGATTGTTTGATATTTTTTAATTCATTATCAAATACTAGCAAATAAATGCACCCTCCGGGTGCAAGTATTTAAGTTTTGATATAATAAAATATCATGTTAAATTAGAAAGGCTAATGAAACTGAATAAGAATTCAGATAAAAATATTTGGAACAGAGGGGGTATGATTGAAAAATAGAACCACTTTGAAACTAACTCTTCCATCATTTTCCCTTACTCCTGTCTTTCATTGGTAAATTTTCCTAATTTAACTATTTAGTTAAAATAGGAAGTAAAGAATAATATTACAGCTATTTCTTCTTGTTAATGGATTTCTTTTAAGATTTATCCCCGAGATTTTTGCTCATATTCAATAAAATAAAACCAAACAATTAGAAATCAATAATACTAAGCACATATTTATTAAAATCAAATTTTAAATATCAATATGCAGATTAGCCTTCCCGTTCACACTGTAAACCGCTATTTTGTTGTATATATAAATACAATTGCATGTTATTAATATGTAGATATGGTCAACAGTGTAAGTAATGTAAAATTTTATTAATAATTGAGGTTTAAATAAAAATAAAATCATGGAGAATGTGATGTAAATAACAAAGGGAATTGTGACTTGAATAGTAATATAGTTTCGGTTACAGACAGAAAAACACACAATCTCCATTATAATAAGATTTCATTAGATGAAGAGATTAGTTTTGCGCGATTTAGCAAATACTTTATAGTTTTATGTAGTTTTTGATACACATCCACCACATATATATATATAAATCATCATCATGTCGTGCTTTCATCGCGGATATCCATGACAATCTCTCTCCATCCGTCCCTATCGCTCATCATTCTCGGGAGGTCCTCTATGCAGCATCCTGCATCCGCACAGAGCTGATCAACGTACGTTATTGCTGGTCGGCCCACACTGGCTTGTCCATGTGCTGGCTACCACTGGAGGACGTCGCTTATGAGTTCGTCCTTGCTTCTCCAGCAGTGTCCCGCGTGTCTTGTCCGTCTTACTCTGATGGTCTGTGTGATATGTGGTAGGTGGCTGTACAGCTGTTTTCTCGTAGAGTGCTGTTTCCACGTCTTGTTCATGATCACCCACAGCATTCTTGTGCAGCTCCTATCTAGTTTATTCTCTAGTCGCTTAATTCGGGTCCAGGTGGTGCAGCCATACAGCAGTACTGACACGACAACGGCCTGGAAGAACTCTCTCTTTAACTTGTCTGTGAGATTGGACCTCCATATGATCGATAATTTATTTATAGCGACCCATGTTTTCTTATGTATGTATATGCAAAAAAAGATACACTCATAGGAACACACTAAGACATACACACAAACACGCCAGAACACACAACTAAACTGAACTTAACCAAACACACACACACACACACACAACAATGACAACAACTTTACTACACAAACGTTTAAACCACAAAATAAAATATGCAAATTATATAATACAACATATATGTATGTGTAAATATACATATATATGTATGCATGTATGAGTATGTATGTGTACAAACTATGTAATGTAAAAGACACGCACCAATCTTATTTTAAATTTAATTCTTATGTATATATACATATAAACACCAAATACAACCATGTACATAAACACACACACACACACAAAGTAAACATAGACACATATACATAAACACACACACACACACAAAGTTAACATAGACACATAAACACACACATACACACACACAAAAAGAAAAGCACAAAAATTCTGTAGAACAAAAAACAAATTACAAACACACACACCTGATATATCAAATGAACATCTGATGAACTATATCAGAGCAGCCCTAATAAAAGAGTCATAAAAACTAAATTTATAAGTTTATTACCCAGCCACCCAAAAAACAAAAAATACCTGTTTAAATACTTATATATATATATTATTATTATTAATAAGAGATTGTTTGATATTTTTTAATTCATTATGAAATATTTCATTAGATGAAGAGATTAATTTTGCGCGATTTAGCAAATTCTTCATAGTTTTATGTAGTTTTTATACACACACACACACACACACACACACATATATATATATATATATATATATATATATATATATTGTCATTCACATTCAGACCTGTTTTGCGATTTCACGGCTCATCAGTGTGGCTAGTAAAACATGCTTTTGTATTATTTTCATAAGAATTTTTTAGTTTACGATATAGACATTCTGACGGAAAATAATATTACATTTTGAATATTGGTTTCAATTTACTCCCTATTAAGCATCCCGGAAATTAAAGGAAGTAACAAAAAAAGTCAAATAACGAGGGAGTCTATTCCCTTTTCACTAGCACTAGACCAGGGAGATTATTTTAGCGTCCCCATCTTTATTGCACAGATCTTAGCTGTGTTACTCACACGCTGAGTTGGCGAGGGTCGGTATCGATCCCAGAAACTTGTGGTTACCGACCCAGCAAAACCGGCCCTAATATATACATCAATACGTACACTAGTTCAAAAATAAGGTGGGTATCCAAAGTAATTGGATCCCCAGTACCCTTATCAAAATAGGGTTTTGCAAGTTTATTTCTAACTAGTGTATATAAGGCGCGTGATGTAATGCTTAGAGTCGTAGGAAATGGACTCGTCGAACCGAGTTCAAATCCTGGACGCGGCTGCTTACATTTCAAATAAAATTAATAAACCTGAGAAATGTATGCATCCAACTATTTTCCCTACAGCTATGGGTAAATTGTAGCGCATGCTGGGCTATTTATTCTTGACTAGTTAACCAGTCTAGGAGAAGGAAAACTCTGAATTTAAACCTGTTAAACCCCGCTTAAGAAATTGACCTTGTGTCACATCTAGTTTGTGTGTGGGGGGTTGTAAACTACATATAGGCAACAACTTATTGATAAGATAAAGCCTAACAAGAGTCCACCCCGTTATAGTAAGTTGTTACAACTTTTTTCCCTAAAATCAAATTGTTAATTGGATATATATATATATATATATATATATATATATATATATATATAGTCATCCAAAGACACCGTGTTTCGGCGTTTACGTCTCATCATGGCTAGACTTAACAGCTACTTCCAACCGGCAGCGAAACCCGCCTAAATTTTCATCAGTCAGGTTCCTTACCATCTTGGCCATCGACATCAGTCAATAAGAGGTGAAAATTTAACTGATAAATATATACATCCGTATATGTATGTTTACGATCACCATAGAACACACGTCTGTAAACAACAGACGCGTAATGCCATATATATATATATATATATATATGGCATTACGCGTCTGTTGTTTACAGACGTGTGTTCTATGGTGATCGTAAACATACATATACGGATGTATATATTTATCAGTTAAATTTTCACCTCTTATTGACTGCTATCGATGGTCGAGATGGTAAGGAGCCTGACTGATGAAAATTTAGGCGGGTTTCGCTGCCGGTTGGAAGTAGCTGTTAAGTCTAGCCATGATGAAACGTAAACGCCGAAACACGGTGTCTGTGGATGACTATATATAATATATATATATATATATATATATATATATTCTTTAATATAGAAACATTTTGCCAATGATTGCACAACCCAAAAGGCATTAAAATCCAGCTAAAATATACTGTCAACGGATTGAGAGAAGGCAAGTGTTTTTTGACGGACGCAACAGGCCTGTCATATTTACAAATATATCAGGTACAAAACAAATATTTGAAAAAAAAAAACTCTAACATATAACAGCTGGCTGTAAAAATACCAAAGCATACTTAAAAAAGAAGTGATCTTAAGAGTTTTGTTTATGACATTCGGTTTTTAGCTAAGCTGCTTTTAAGCATCAACAACAGAGCCATGCATTTCAGCCGAAAGAAATTCGCCGACATAAACCCCTACTCACAGCCACTCGACGATTCACCGGAAGTTCCGGTTTATCGTCTTTTGTAATTCTTTTTTCTTTTCTCTGAGAAGCCTAGATTCGTTTAGTCTACACACTATCTATCTTTCTGAAGAGATGACTATTTTTAGTGCGGTATCTATATATTAATACTCGTGTTCCTTAATTGTACGCCGCCCTGTTGGCTGGGGCATAAGAATACACCGACTGCACCTCTGCAGAGGAGCAAGACTCCCCGAATGGTTGGCGACCCGTAATGCTTAAGGATGGAACCCATGTGGCTGAGCAGTCCATGACATGCAACACTCCACTTAGAACCTTACTTAGGTTAGACGGGCGTCAAGCCCTAGCACCTATATGATTGTCCCAACCGTATTGTCATTATGGCAAACACCAACCCTTTTTATAATATGGGTGCTTGACGGCATTGGCTGAGAGTTTTCATGTCTTGGGTATGACGTTAAACTCTAACTGCTGGTAAGGTTCCAGTTCTGGAGGTCTGGATAATGTGGAGTATCCCTTCATCACCATTGCTCCCTGGTCCACACTGACCAGGAGTGGTAGTACCTGTTAGGGTCCCATCTATGGGTGAGATAGACAAATGTGTTTATCAAAAAAATTGAGTATCCATTAAGAATGCATTTATTTCAAAACTTTGCCAGCATTAAATGACCCACTGAGATTGATATGCCGTAAACCAAAAACAAACCAAACAAACTTAATTGTACGACCGTTTTCATTTTGCAACACCCTGTGGTTAAAAATGACCCTTTAAATCAAGGGAGCGGTCGTTGCCTGGTGGAAAATCCCCCTGGGATCATGCCGTTAATTAACATTAAGAATCCCAATGGTCAAATTGTCCATTTCCGTCAATGATAACTATTACATAATCTCCATGTCTCTTCTCCGGAACCGATCCCAATTGGTCATCTCTCTGGAAGGTCATCTGCACAACATCCGGTATCGACGCAGAGCAGATCGGTGTAGAACATTTTTTTCTGTTCAGCCTACACTGGTGTGCCATGTGTAGTAGTCCACAAGAGATCGACATTTATGAGCTCGTCACTACCTCTTCTGCACTGTTCAGCATGTCTTGTTTGTCTAGCTATGAATATCATAGCAAATCACAAAGCTTCCAAATTTATTATATGCACGGACTCTAAATCAGTCCTATTAGCACTACATAACAAAAACACATCATCTCCTCTGATCACGAAGCTCCTAAACAAACTAAACACCCTCTCTGAAAATAATAACATTATATTCTTCTGGATACCAAGTCACATTGGTATCCAAGGAAATGAAAAGGCAGACAAAGCCGCAAGAAAGGCACTTCAGACACATATGAGCAAATCTAAAATCCCATATACAGATCTGAAACCAACCATAAACAAATTTATATTAGACAAATGGCAGAAATCATGGGACAATCTGACTCAAAACAAGCTCCATGAAATACAAGAAGTTATTGGAGAGTGGCCGATAGCCACAGAAGTATTAGAAGAGAAGAAGTAATACTCGCCAGATTGCGTATTGGGCACACCACATTACCCATTCGTACCTGTTAAAAGGGGAGGGTGCCCCAGTGTGCCCAACATGCAAAGTACAACTTACAACCAAGCATATCCTTCTAAATTGTAACAGACTTAAACATATCCGCGCAAATTACTATCAAGCTAGAAACCTGAAAGACATCTTCAAGAATACAAACCCTGAAAACATTTTAAATTTTATTAAAAAAAGCAACCTTTTCAACAAAATATAACAGAACATAACCAATTATCTCCATTGAACCACTACCTTAAAGTCTGAAATCCAAAATAACCTTTTTGGCATTAAATGATCCACAGGGGTTGATATGCCGTTAAACAAAACTCAAACTCAAACTCTTGTTTGTCTTACTCAGATGGTTTGTGTGATAGGAGACATGTGACCCTACAGCAGCACTTTTTTGGGGTGCTGCTACCAGGATTTGTTCAGGACACATTTCATATGTAGCTTTTACTCTAAGCTTTTCGTTAGAGCCCAAGTGGCACAGATTTATACTAACACTAACACGGCTATATCGAGGAAGAATTCATGCTGTAACTTGAAGATAGCTCCATCTATATGTATATACATACAGATTGGATTGTGTACAGTTTCTAAGCACACAGTATATATATATATATATATATAAAAGGGTTTTGTAATTTGCTTGAAGCATTGTGTATATATTGGTCTGTGGGTTGGTTTTGAAGGCTATCACAATGCAAGTGTAAAGAAAAAAGAAGGTAACTGTGTTATTGTTTGTTAACCTGTGAGTTATTCTTAATATTTCGGGATAAAAATCCCCTCTACAGAAGATTACTAGAACTGAAGTTGTTGCTAGTGGCTGTTCATTTGTTCTGTCTCATGTCTTCGAAATTCTGTGTGTGGAGGGGGGAGCTTGTTTATGTGTGTGTTTGTGTGTAAGTGTGTGTGTGTGTGCGCGCGCGTGCTTATGTCTGTATGTCTGTTCATTTTCTTTTTTTAATTTAATTTATATATATATATATATATATATAAAACCCGTCCGACGAGGCTGGACTCATTTTTTAGTTTCTGGTTTTAAAAAAGAATAAGGCTGAATGACGGTTTCTTGAGTTTGTTCTTTTTTTGAAAGTTAAATATTCAAAAATTTCTTTTTATGTTGAATATTAAAGCTTATATTGACACGTTAGAAGTTATTATTCATAAAGGAGTTTTTAATAGCCAAGCACAACCCAAGTGATTTTGGACATGTTAAAAAAGAATGTTATTGGGAATGATATTTTAGATGTTTTGCTTTTTTATAAATAAGACATCCACTATTTTGTGTTCCTACTTCTAGATGGATGTCTATATCAGTTGTATATTTTTTTTCACTTTTCTAGGATGGTGATATTTCTTTGTCTAGGGTTTCTCATGATACACTGGTCTTCAAGACGGTCACTCAATTATTATTCTTACAATTCTTACAGGAAATATTATAAATATCTACCTGTGATGTATATTGCTTACCGGTTTATTGATAATTTAACATTTCCCAGCAGTTTACCTGAAAGTAAATTAATTCTAAATCTTTGTCTGATGTAGCACATAGAGGATGAAAAACGTGACATTACATATATAAACATTAAACCAAATTGATTTTTTTATTTCTTAAGTTCCTTTTTGGATTTTACGGCATGTTAAACATTCTTGGGTTATTTTATGCAGAAGACGTTTTGTTGTATACATTCTTGGTGGGTATTGAACATTTTTTGTTTGATCACAGTTATTTTGAATCCCATTTCTTTAACTCATTTTCTTTTATTTAACCCATAGATGGGACCCTAACATGTATTAGCACTCCGGGTAAGGTTGAACCTGGGCGTAATAGGAATAAAAGGGTACCGACACTTCTTACATTTCCGGAACTGGGGCCTCACCCTCAGATGCAGTTTAGTGTCATACAGTAGTAGTAGTTGTAGTAGTAATTACATTATACACCGTTTCAAATAAACCACCTATTTTCTTTAAAAAATCTTTATTTTCGAAAGTCTTTAGATGAAGTAAATAATATATGTGATGATAAAGTATGAACCCGGAAGATTTAAATGTTAAAGATTTAAATAAAGACATCTGCGCAGCTGAAAAACTAGTATAATAAAGGTATAGTGTCTAGACGTCTAGATTGCTATCTAGATGTTTGCATAACTGATTAACTTGGGAAACTCACAGGTACTATTACTCCGGGTCAGTGTGAACCTGGGAGTAATGGCAATGAAGGGGTACTCCACACTCCTTAGAATTCCAGAATTAGATGCAGTTTAACGTTATATCGAGGAGACTTCAAGTCTAATATATTTTCCATTCTTTCTGACATTCTATCCACATATTTATTCAAAAGTGAAGTATCAAATATTGTTCACTAAAAGAATTTGGTGTATATTTACCCAATCCCTCCACACAAGCAGGATACGACATTGGGTCAATTTCTGAGTTTAACGGGTTTTGATTAATTCCTCCTTCTCCAAGACTGGTTGCCATACCAAGGTTAAAGAACCAGTCTGTCCTACTATGTACCAATACCTGGAGTGAGAACAATTGGAATCATACATTTCCAAAGAGCATTAGCTTTTTACAATTTCGTCCAGTATCTGAAGTCGTCTCGCCATATCCGTTTTCTACGATAACCATTACACAATAAACACCTCTTAAAATGCTGTGTAAATACATACAAACATTATTAGTGGATACATACCTTTCCCAAGAGCGTTAGTCCTCTGTGAAATGCATACAAATTAGTCCAGGATTTGAATCCGTTTCGCTGTATCCGTTTTCTACGATGATAACCATTGCACGACAAACACCTTCTAAAAAAATGTGGTGTATAAACAAACATCGTCAGTGTATACATACCTTTCCCAAGAGCATTATCCCTCTTTGAAATAGATATATCTTTGTCTAGGATTTGTAATTGTTTTGCTGTATCCGTTTTCTAATGTTGTGTATGAACATACCAACATCGTTAGGGGTTCCTCGTTTTTTTTTTTAGTCATAAGTGTCTATCAATATTTTACAGGACACTAGAATGATTTATGTGAATCAGAAGAATTCTTTCTTTTCACAGGCATTAATCATTCAAGAATCTTTCGAATATTTCCCAAACATTTTTTCTTTTATCTGTGTTATTGCATTTAACCAGTTGTTTGCGGAATGTGGATGCTTGTATATGTATATCAGTGTATCACCCTAGAAGGAGACTATGTTGATAAATAAAGTCAAATTTTGCCTAAAAGTTGTTGTTTTATTAGTTAGACCCAAGACTTATTGAGTGATGTGTTAAAAATGTAATGTTTAAATGAAGTTTTCAAATATGTGTATTAATTAGGCATAACTTGAAAAATACAAGGTGTATTCAAAAAGTATCAAGACTAAACTAATTCCAGTGAGTTTTCAATTGATCAAAGCACCTCAAAGCAACTCCGTTTGTTATGATGTGAAGCTTTGATATCATATTTCTTTTAATGTCCTTCTCATTCTCAAATCTTAGACTTGTAATGAATTTTCAGTTTAGGAAAGGAGAAAAGTCCCATAAGGTTATGCTGGTATGCAGAATACTTAACTTGTATAATCCAACCCCAAATTAGCTTCATATTGTTTTCAGATTGGCACTGATTTGCCTAGATACTATTTTATTATATAATTTGATCCTTAAGTGTAGTGATCTAGTGGTGCCTTTGTACACCCATACTTCTTAAGTGTAGTGGTGCCTTTGTACACCCATACTTCTTAAGTGTAGTGGTGCTTTTGTACACCCATACTTCTGGATAGAACTCAATTCGTGTTACGATAATGTCCTGGTATGAGATTAAACTGCATCTAATGGTGAAGTTCCTATTTTGGAGCTCTGGGGAGTGTGGAGTACCCCATCATCGTTATTACTCCAAAGCCCTCTCTGACTCAGAGTGGTAGTACCTGTTAAGGACCCATCTATGGGTTCAATAGAAAAAAACTGAGTTTTAAAAACTGCTTACAAAAAAATTTGAATATCATCAAGAATGAATAAAACAACACGTCTTCGGCATAAATAACCTAACAAGGGTTGACATGCCGTAAAAACCAACCAACCAACCAACATCGTGTTACGATTTGTGAGGCCATTTTAGGACGGTAGTTGAAAGTAGTTTCACAGTGGAGATCCTTTCTTGAAGTAGAAAGGTATAGTATCAGTTTTAATCCTTGTTCGTTGATCCGTTCTGAGTTTATCTTGCCTTGAAGGAGAGAGTTGTATAATCATCAGAGTTTATCCTGTCTTGAAGTAGAGAATTGTATGATCCTTGTCTGTTGGTCTGTGTTTCAATCGAGTAATTTAGGACAATTTATCAACGCCTTTGAATAATAAATTAAATACATGTTTAGGCAGCATTTTTGGAACAGTCTATAAGTATAAGTCGTGGAGGCGCGTGGTCTAATGGTTAGAGTCGTAGGAAATGGACTCGTCGACATGACTTCAATTCCTGGACAGAGCTGTTTGCATTTCACATGGCGCTAATACCCTTGGGAAAGGTATGAATCCACCTCCAGCTATGGGTAAATAGCAGGACAGATTGTGCTCTTTAACCAGGGTTAGGTAACCAGTCTAGAGAAGGAAAACTCTGAATTAAAACCTGTTGAACTCCGCTTATAAAATTGACCTTGTGTCACATCCTGCTCGTGCGGAGGGGGTGGTAAATATATATAAGTATAAGTCGTGTTCATTATCACACCTCTTACCAAAATATGCCAACACTCGTCAGAACATATCGACGTATCTATTTAATGTTATGAGATAACCCGTTTTGATATTTATTCTCGTATGAAGTTCAGCCGTGGTTGTGTCCTCATATCTAATTTTCTACTTGTGTACTTTATGAGTAGCACTTTCTTACTTCTGTATTATGAGATATATCCGTGGCTATATCTCCCATTTAAATATTCTTACTGTCTACTCACTTTTTCTGTTGTTTGAAATTTCTTCTTACTGTTGCATAGCGCCTTCTTCACTGGCACTAAATAATTATAATGTTGCATACCTCTTCTTCTTCACTTACTTGGACATCTATTCTTCTGTTGGCCGCCTTGGTATGCTTCTGATCGGCTTTGGTATATCTTCATCTTGACTTGGTCTGGCATCTTCTAAGATCTTGGATATCTTCTAAGGCCTAGCGTCTGGAGTTGACTTGGGACTTCAGTCTGGTTTTCTGTTAGGGATTTCTCTCTATCAGAAGCCCTGTGTCATTGTTATTTTTTAGATAATAAACACAAGACTTCGATTTATTTTGATGTTACTTTATTGTCAATCCCCAACCCAGACATCTGCTAACTAACATAGCGGCGTGAGTTCCAGTTTAGACAGAGCATAAAATGGCCGACTGCTCTGCCTGACGTCCAACTGCAAACTGGGGACTCTGAAAAAGGTCCCACGTGACTTCACATATTTGGCGGGCTTCTGTAATTTTCCATGGAAGGACCCGGACATGATATGAAAAGGGTCATTCCCTCAGAATTACAGGGGATTGACAATAATCTTATGCAACCGCATAGATTATGTAACATTACCATAACGTCTGTTTCTTGAGCATGTATTACCTTTGTGGTCTGTACTTTCTTTCTTAGTTGTGAGTCTGTGTCTAGGAGTGGCTATCTTTATGGCCCTTTCTGTTAGGGTCACATTTATGGGTTAACTTGAAACAAATGTGTCTGAAAAAAATGAGTACTCATCAAGAATGAATACAACAAAAACGTTTTTGGCATAAAATGATCCAATGGGTTGAAATGCTGTAAAAATCAAACAACCAGCCAGCAACCAGGGGTAGTTTAGTGTCATACATAAATAAAACAAAGGGGTTATTTCCTAATAAGTCTAACATGATCAAAGGGGAACCACTCTTGACTGATGAATTATTTATTTATTGATCTACTAGGAAAAAAGAAAACAGGATTAGGGTTAGGTTATAGGTAGGTTTCCCAAGGCGAAAAAGATGACTTTTAATTTGTAATTTTGATGGTAGGAAAAAAAGCGGCCAAATGAATGCCTATAGACTCCTGAATATTATACTATTTTTCTGATGCGCAAATGTTGCTTATATTAAAGTTTTCCGTGGGTACCACCAATTTTCCCCGTGAAATTCCCCCCTACTATATTTAACATAATAAACCTTGCATAAAGGTTAATATTATCTTGAAATTTTTTATTAATTCGAAAGAAGAAGCATTAAACAAACTTCTAATGATTTTTAAAAAATTTTCGGCTTACAAAAATAATGAAATAATGACGAGTTCCCTTTTGATCATGTTAGACTTATAGGAAATAACCAATAAAGGTTAAATAACCATCATATAAAGCATGCCCCCCCCCACCAGATTGGTTGCCTTACCAAAACTAAAGAACAAAGTCTACACTAATTTTTCCCATAGATGGGGGGAGAACAGATGGATAAATACCTTTCCCAGGGACTTAAAGTGATTCCAATTATATTCATCCAGGAATTGAACTCGGCTCCCCAACTCCATTTTGCATAGGGTTAACTTTTTTATCTTTCTACAGAGGATGCAGTTGTTGTACTCTAGGCTTTGATGACAGAGCGGGAAATAACTGTATTTTCCAAATAATATCATTGTAACTTACTTTTCGGTCCACGTTCTATATATATATATATATATATATATATATATATATATATATTTATAAAGATTATGGGGTTATTTTGTTTAAATTTGGTAGAAGACTGTATATTTATACGGGCTTTCGGGAATTCTCACATAAAAGGACAGTTTTAAATCAGAGTGCTGGCGCCGTTTTCAGTGTCTGACAAAGTAATACATTATATTAACGTTCTAATGATGGTTCCGCACCTTTATAGCCGTAAACATTATTAATGACGTGCTTATTGTCATATGTACAGTTGCTTGGCGACAGCTAATCACAGAATATTTATATCTCGCTTGGTCTCGAGAAGAACGTAAACCTTATAAGCTAAGATGGTGGAGTGGCCTATTGTCGGTATCAGCCGGACAACGAGGGAGTATATACCCCTTTTCACTTGTATCAGGCCAGGGATATTGTTTTTGCGTCTGACGTGTAGCGTCATACTGACTATTAGCTCCCCCACTTTACCATACAGATCCAAACTGTGTCACTCATGCGCTGAGTTGGAATGGGCTGGTATCGAACCCGAAACCTTGTGGTTCATAGGTTTATGTTCTACCGACTGAGCTAAACCGGTGGAATATTAATCTGTTCCGTCTAAACGAAACACGACTTCGTTCTCCTTGAAATTTACTTTCATGCTAGTGCTATATAATTTACCCAACCCCTCCAATCGAGCAGGATGTGACACAAGGTCATTTTTTTAAGTTTAACAGCGCTCGACTCACTTATTATTTATGGAAATATCTACCCAAACATCCGGGAACATCAGTCGAACCTGCGTCCGTCCAGTGCCCGAATCACATTTGTTTTTGCATGCGGGAGGACGCGAGTTCAATCCCGGCAGGCAAGACAACGTCTTGCTCTTTTTTCCTTTCTCGTTCTCCGTCACACTATTTTTCAAATCGAGCATGAGAATAACTTATCAAACAAAATTCTTAAACTTTTGGGGGGATAGAGGCATCTCTTAGGCGGCATTACTCACAAAAAGTAGGAATATGTAGAACCAATACGTCCAGAATATCTTTATATCTAAAATTACGACCATAATAACAAAATAGTTTGAACAAAATATGTGAGTACACATTTCATTCAATACATGTAGGATAGTAAATTGAAATAATCAAATGAAAACTGTTCCCTTCTGCCAGCAACTTCGGGTGGGTTGATTTTCGCAATATCGGCTGAAAATGGGTAAGTGCATTCATCTTTTAGGTCAGGCCACTTTAAACAAGTTACCAGCTGGTGCATGGCAGTTACTACAACCTCTTTATTCAAAACATCAATTATCTCTCTAGGATACTTTTGTTTGTTGTATTGGACCACTACTCAATCAGCAACTTCAAAATCTGTGATTACTTCCTCAGAATCATTGCTGATTGGTTTCCAAAGATGCAGATGCACTGGGGTTGAAATGAACAGTGAAAAAACATTTCACTTTCACTTTCATTTTCATTCGTGACTTGACATGATTATGTTTTAGATTTCAAAAGAATACTCCCAATATAAACACTTGAGTTCAATTAACTATATAAGTTCATTGTCTTCTTCCTAGGAAGAATAAATGGAAAAGGCTGACATTATGTATAAAACAGATTTAATTCCAAACTAAAACTTTCAAAGTTGAACAAAATAATAAAATAACAGTTCAGTAAAGCCACTAATTAACTACTTACTGTGTTACAAGACAAAATATTTAACCTTTTTTTTGGGGGGGGGATAGAGGCGTCTTTTAGGCGGCATTAATCAGAAAAAAGTAGAATAGTAGAACCAATACGTCACGAACATCTTTATATCTAAAATTAAGTCCACAATAACAAAATAGTTTGGAACAAAACGTGAATACATGTTTCAATACATGAAATCACTTAGGTAACTAAGAACTTAGTTCACTGTCCTCTTCTTAGGAAGATCCCATGAAAAAAGCTGCCATTATGTATAAACCAGGTTTAATTCTAAACTAAAACTACCAAAGGTAGTACTAGAGCCATGTCAGAGTAAAAATAATTCATCAGAAAGCATAGTAACAAGGAGAAACAGGAGAAGTGGATATAACACTTCTCCTTGTAGAATACTAAGTCCAATTACCGTCGAATTGGCAAGACGAGACAGCAAACAGTTGTAACTGAATACGATTCTGAGATGCCGTAATGACCACTGAAAAGTGGCAAGATTTATGGAACCTCAGAGGACCTACAAACCAAGCACAACTGCAGCAGTGTCAAGACAACTGGTATTTATGGGAATTCAGGACAGTCCACCCATGCATTTGGGTGAGTCCATTCCCCGAGTCCTGATTGGCTGCTTGGTAATATATCCACATTTCACACGTAACTTTGATGTGGTTATGTGTATGACATGATTTTAATAGGAATTCTTTTCTATTAGTGATAGAAACAGGAAACAAGTTTGACCCTGTCATAATATTGGTTATTCTAAAAGAGGAAACAGGTTTTCAAATAATTTAAAGAAAGCGACTTGGAAGGAGCTTTATTTGAAAGAAATTTGGTTACGTGTGTGACATGAATTAATTAGCTGGATTTCTGGTCATCTATCATGCTGAATATGACTCAAAATGTTGCAAAAAAACTTTTAATGATTGATTTTGATATTATGCAAGTATTTTGAGAAAGAAATACATAACTTGATGTATGATTACATATAACATTGTCGAAATTCAAAATTAAACAAAATTCTGTTAACTGATTGTTTTACGGTACATACAACTAATTCCGCCTTATGGATTCATAATGTGTAAAAGAATAGGTTAAGACCCTTTTTGACACATTTCAAGGGTTGGTGATTGTCCTAAAATGGGTATCAGAAAGAACCTCTAAGATTTTTAATTTCACACTGAGGTTGACCTTTCCACGGAATGATCCTTCAGTGGCCGGTATTAAAAACCCTGGGGAAACCGGGAATTGTTGTGTGAGGGGGATACAGTTAACCTTAATCCTAACCTTACCAGTAAATAGCGCATGTACGTACGAGCACTGCTTCCTAGTAGGAGGTTGTAACAGGGATTTGAAAAAGATAACAAGAAAATTATCCAATATTTGAACTCGTGTCGCCGTGTCCATTTACTAAGATTAGCGTTTAGGATAAATGTTTTAGAATATCGAAAATCTACTGATAGAGCATAAAATATTAGTCGGGGAGGAGACAGGTGTAATAGTAAAACAATCTCTTTATATTATTCGTCTTAGCGACAATTCTTCCAAGCTGTAGTTGCATGGTATTAACACATAATCTTCAGTCCAAAATAAATTAAAAAAACTGAAAATCTTTTGGGTTACCTTTTTTAGGCAGGGCTTCCAGAAAGGAAAAGGAGGGGCACAAGTTCGGGTCTGATATAGAGCTTATCTATTTTTATTTATTCCATTCCTTGTGAGTTTTTCACAAAGCGTTAGTTGATTATCTTTACTGGAGTCTGAATGATAGCAATATTCTTCATGTCTCTAGGATTCTTCTGAATATTGTTGCCGATCTTAAAAATATTGTTTGGGTATGTATTGATTCCTTCAGTCGTTTTCAATTCATTTAGACATTTTTCCAAAACCCTTTGGGAACCATCCCAAGGGCATCAACTACAATTGGTATCACCATCATGTTCTACAGTTTTTTTTCAGTTCTCTGGCAAGATCCAAGTATTTGTCTATCTTTTGCTTTTCAATTATTTTGTTCTCTGTCTGTCTGTCTGTCTGTTCGGAAATGCCATTGAAACTAAAATGCACCAAGATTTTTTTAAAACTTTTTCTATGGTAGAATTTTATGAGAAATCCACTGGTTGTATTATATTTACGTTTGTGATGTCGATGACAACGAAGTTTCGGTTACAGACTTACATAATATATATTAATAATGGAAATTAGGTATCTAATTTGTCTGTAACCGAAGCTACGTCAATGCTTACGTTACATTACCTAAAATCGTAATAACAGAATAAATACGCTCATAATCTGAGCATGCAACCTTAGACGGTTATCATTGTTTTTTAAAGCAAGTTTTAATAAATACATGTCCGGTATTATATTTATAGTTTGTTTTATTTTAATATATAGTTTGTTTTATTTTCAAATATATTTAAAATTATAACTAAGTTTCCATTTTAAATTGTTTTTTAAATTTTTTTTTACTCCTTTTATATATTTGATAGTTTTACTTACTTATGGTACAAACACATTTTTAACTCCCACACCCTCCGACAATATCTTTCAAGAATTGAGTTTTACTCCACCCACCAGGTATTTTTGGATGGTCTATTATGATAAGATATTAGACAGTAGTCCTGTTTTTGAATTCTCTGCCATACTAGATACATTGAACATGATTTGGAAACGGCTGTCCTCTGTAATTTTCATAAATTCCTTTTCCTTGGGCGCTACCTTTCTAAACGAATAATCATTTCCAACATTTAGAGGTTATAAATTGATTCCTGGTCAAATTGTGGCACTTGGACATTAGTGTCAACTGCAGGGTTTATCATATATTTTGACAAATTTGCTATGTTCATTTCAAATGTTCACATAACGGCAAAGTTAGCCACTGCGAGAATATATAGGGGTAATGTAAATGAAACACGACTTCATTCCCCTTGAAATGTACATTTAATTCTAATGGCATCAACCAGGAATCGGAGTCGAGGTCGGAAGCTTATTAGGGATTCGGAGTTGGTAAAACAATACTGACACCGATTCCAGTTGATTTTGTACTTTATGTGGCCCTTGTTTAGTCAGTAAAGTTATACAGTACACAATCCTTTTGAATAGATTATTAAAAAATCATGGTTTCATATTAATTTGTGTGCCATAATCACTTAATTGCATAAAGATGAGTTGTGGTCGGAGCAGCCAAAAATAGGGGCAGTTGAAGTCGGAGTCAAGTCCGAGGTTTTGTGGTCCGACTCCATAGTCCTGATATCACCATACAATTTGGCTAGACTTTTCTTGGATAAGAAATAAAACCCCGAAATAAATATGCTGAAAAATTTCTCTATTCCTTATGATGTTTTCACTCTTCTATATTGTATTAAGTGAATGTAGCAAACTAGCACAACGAGAATACAAAGGTGAGTGCCCTTATGGCAAGCCCCAACCCCTTTTTATCATATGGGTGCTAGAAGGCGGTGGCTGCGGGTCTACATGTCCTGGGAATGACGTTAAACCTATCTGGTGGTGAGGTCCAGTTTTGGAGGTTTGGAGAATGTGGAGCACCCCTTCATCACCATTGCTCCCTGGTCTACTCTGACCCGGAGTGGTAGTACCTGTTAGGGTCCCATCTATGGGTTAAATAGAAAAATGTATTTATAAAAAAATTGTATTATTCATTAAGAATTGATTGATTTCAAAACTTTATCGGCATTAAATGACCCACTGAGGTTGATATGCCGTAAAACAAAACAAACAAACAAACAAACAAAGGTGAGTGTGCAAGAAAATAAATTTTGACTATACAACAAAAGTTATTTGCATAAACCTGAATCAGTTTTTGATAATGAAAAGCAAAATTTCTCAGGGACTTTCAGATAAAAACGGATCACCTCCACCTGAAGTAGTATTGATTAACAAGAATGAGAACTTGTTAGCAGGTAGATTTTGGAGTCTCGGCAGATCATAGGAAGGAAACCGAAAAGATAGATACACGGACCTTTGCTAGAGAATGAAAAAACTGGAATATGTGCGTGAAAGTGATACTAATTGTAGTTGATGCACTTGAACCAGTCCCCAAAAGTTTAGTTCCTCTAGTATGTTTTCAAGACCATCCATACAAGAGCCTTAAGATCATATTCAGAAGAGTCATGGAGACCCGAGATTTTTCACTTAATGAGTCCAGTTAATAACCATCAGCATAGGCTGGTTTTAGAAACCTCTAATAATAATGATAACAATTAATAATGATATAATAATATGGATATATCTCAAATACTGCAAATACCCTTTATGAAAGGTATGAATCCAACTATTCTCCCCCGGGATATATGTAGATAGTAGGGTAAACTGGGATATTTAACGTTGGTATGACAACTGGTCTAGGAGAAAGAAAAACCCAGAATTCAAACCCGTTAAACTTCATTTAAAACTTGATTTTGTTGCACATCCTGCTAGTGCGGAGACGTTAGTAAATACATCTTATTATAATGGAGATTGTGTGTTTTTCTGTCTGTAACCGAAACTAAATCCCTACTCAAGTCACAATTCCCTTAGTTATTGACGTCACATTCACCATGATTTCATTTCTATTTAAACCTCAATCATCAATAAAATTGTTTTTCATCATTAAGACTGTTGACCATATCTACATATTAACAACATGCAATTGTATTTATATATATACAACAAAATAGCGGTTTACAGTGTTAATGGGAAGGCTAATTTGCATATTGATATCAAAAATTTGATTTTAATAAATATGTGCTTAGTATTATTGATTTCTAATTGTTTGGTTTTACCTTATTGAATATGAGCAAAAATCTCGGGGATAAATCTTAAAAGAAATCCATTAGCAAGAAGAAATAACTACAATTTTATTCTTTATTTCCTATTTTAATTAAATAGTTGAATTAGAAAAATTTACCAATGAAAGAAGGGAGTAATGGAAAATGATGGAAGAGTTAGTTTCAAAGTTGTTCTATCTTTCAATCATACCCCCTCTGTTCCAAATCTTTTTATCTGAATTTTTATTCAGTTTCATTTGCCTTTCTAATTTAATATATTTTATTATATTAAAACTTAAACTTGCACCCGGAGAGTGCATATATTTTCTAGTACTGATAATAATGATAATAATGAGCATCATAATGATGATGAGAAGGATAATAATAATGTTTTATGAATGTCAACCCTCAAGTATCCAAAACTTTTTTATGCAAATTCCCTTCCAAACATTAGATGCTCATTATGTTCCTCCCCAATTCTCCTTCTATGAAACATTAGGCTGCAGTTTGTACATAGCCCATAACAGCTGACAATTTATTTTGATATATAGCAATCTAATCCCATTAAAGAAATTGCTAATTGAAATAAATGATATCAATGAAAACCTGACGCCATAGTGGACAGAATTTTTTACGCCAACCCACCCAGGGCACCTGTCGATAGAAAAGTCAACAACACAGGAGATGTCAGGTCGATGGCAAGCATCTTCTGGTCTTATTGCATCGAATGCAATCTGGTATTAATAATAGATGGTAGAATCCATAGATTTTTGTAAAACCAAACATAAGATATTTTTTAAAAAATGACTTAAGATGAGATAAAATGTTGACAAAATTAAATAGATTAGAATTAATTTTTTTTCTTTTGGCATTGATGAAACTCCGGTAAGAGAAAAACTTTACGAATGTTTGTATTTAATATTTATTATATAATGATCGATGACTAAGGTTGGAAGTAGTTGAGGCTAATCAAAAAAGAATCACAAAAGCAATATTAATTTCTGACTACTTTTGTTCATCTTATATATATATATATATATA
>CM042153.1:20458448-20485948 GCA_023376005.1 Doryteuthis pealeii | reverse complement strand
TGGTTGGACTGGAACGGATTATTGGTATTTCAGTCTATTTCAATGGGAAAAATTAATTTGATATACAAGGAAAGCGAGTTACGAGCAGAAGAAATTATATATATATCCAAAAATCTGGAGAAGAAATCTTCCTTACGACATAGGAGTTTTTTTTTAAACGCGTCGCAGTTTGCAGAGCTCAATGTGTGCTCTTATTGTTAGAGTCACAGAGCAAATATAATTTTTTGTTATATTTTTACTACACACATACACACATATATATATATATATATATATATATATATACACATATATACATATATACATAATGGATGGGTATGTTGTGTGTATGTATGTATAATATATATATATATATATACAACATACACCCATCCCATTATATATATATATATATATATATATATTATTAATGTGTATGGTTGGCACTAGTATACTAGAAAAAGTAATAGTAATCCAACGTACAGTGTTATTAGAAGAGTGCTCAATATCTGTGATAGAGCGTTGATAGTTCAATGAGAAATCAAAACAAATAAAAGTTTTTGCTTTTATTTATTTAATTACGGGAACGGTATACAACCAGCGGTCTTGCTGAAGTATTCATCAGGTAAGACGAAAGGTTCGTCTTACCTGATGAATGCTTTCAGCAAGAAACCGCTGGTTGTAATACCGTTCCGTAATTAAATAAATAAAGCAAAAACTTTTATTTGTTTTGATTTCTCATTGAACTATATATATATATATATATATATATATATATAATACAACAACATATACCATACCATTTATATATATATATATATATAATATATAATATATATATATATATATATAAGTTGTTTTTTTGAAGGCAGCGAAAAAATGCGTTGTATCTTGGAAAACATATTATTTATATCTTCTGTTTTTTTGGGTTTTTTTTTTCTTTTTAAACATACTTAATATTTTCGGACAAAATCCATCATCAGAGTAATAAGAAGTTTTCATCTCATTCATGTTTGGTAAAAATCAACATTTGATATTAATACGTTGATGAACTCTGAAATTGAAATTTGAAAGTTCGGCTAAGTTCGTGAATTTCCGTGTTGTGAAAGTTCTGACCGTGTGTTCAGAACGAATGTTTGAAAATCCCTTAAAATCTTTTTTTCTTCTTTCTGTTACTATAAATAGCCTCGTCCAGGCATATTGAATAAAGGTTTTGTTTTTATATTATATTCGAAGCATTATTTGTAATTGAATAAGTTGTTTTTTTGAAGGCAGCGAAAAAATGCGTTGTATGTTGGAAAAACATATTTATTTATATCTTTTTTTGTTTTTTTTTTTTTTTTTTAAACATACTTGATATTTTCGGACAAAGTCCATCATTGAGTAGTAAGAAGTTTTCATCCCATATGATGGACTTTGTCCGAAAATATTAAGTATGTTAAAAAAACAAAAAGAAACAACAAAAGATATAAATAAATATTTTTCCAACATACAACGCATTTTTTCGCTGCCTTAAAAAACAACAACTTATTCGATTACAAATAATGCTTCAAATATACTATAAACAAAACCTTTATATATATATATATATATATATATATATATATATATAGGGGAATGGGTGTATGTTGTTGGGAATAAATTATAAAGATGTGTATAGTGTTATTTTTATTTCATTATTTTTTCACAAAATTGCGTAGGCAAGAAACTGTCAGAAACTTTTAATATATGTTACAACGTCTAGGGTTATTTCATGCTTAGAATTTAGGGAATCGCGTCCATTATACGTCCATATTTGTTGTAACTGAAATAATCAATTAATAACATTGACAATCTGGAAAAGTTTTAATAGTTTTGTACAGGAATCTTAAAATGGAGATTGTGTTCTTCTGTCTGTAACGGAAACTATATTACTACTCAAGTCACAATTCCTTTAGTCACATTCTCCCTGATTCTATTTTTATTTAAACCTTAATTATTACTAAAATTGTTTTACATTATTAATACAGTAGGTCTTATCCACATACTAATAATATGCAATAGTATATATATATATATATATATATATATATATATATATACAATAAAATAGCGATACTTTTTCAAAGCTCTTATGAAACAACTACACACAAATTCTAAATATGAACGGAAGGTTAGAGGCTCTCTTGACATAAAATATTCCATTGACGGGTTGGCATGCTCTTACATCAATCGATTAATCCGGTAATTAGTCGGGTTGAGGGATTTTATTTTTTGTCTTTGTTTTATTTATTTATTTATTTATTTTGTCTTTTTGTTGTTGTTTTTTTATTACGTTCGTAAATCTTTTTGCGTTCTCCGATTTTCTGAACATTCGTCTTCCCCGAATTACTTACAGCCAAATAAAAGAATGTTAATATAAATGGCTTTAAACCCAGGAATCTATGGTACTATTCTGTTTGATTAGTTTAAATTTATTAAGAGAAAATTTCAATTTCAATATAAAACAAATGAATTACTTTTATTTTACACATATTCGTTCACTTGTAAAATCCATATTTTATGTAGCACAAATAATTCTACCAATTCAAGAGATGAACAATTTAGTATTAGTTCAAAATAACTTTTCTCTTAATATTTCTTCTTCTTTAGGCAGTCATTCTAACTAGAACAAATCCCTCTAAAAACTAACTTTTTAGATGATTTTAACATATTAATAACACACACAAAAAAACGTTTTAAGACTTTTTTCTGTGGAGGGTGGTAAAGTAAAAAATGTAAGACACAGGGTGTTAGATTAGTTGAATAGCGCCACCCCCCCCCCACTTAGGCCGGTCGGTCGGAGAGGCTCCCCTACAATCAATCAGCTGGTCACATCAAGACCTAGCACCTATACGATTGTCACAACCCTATTGACCTTATGTAATATAAGGCGTGTGAGAAAAACCCACTTCTACTTATAGACTCGCCGATAACCACGTGACCAACTTATTGGCCAACCACTGGCAGTACTCAGCTGCTGATATTGTTATTTACACTGGCTGTTCTGGTCATACCTACTCATAACTACTTGGATCGTCGTGGACGACGGAACATAGGATTATATCACAGGACTTATTCACTTACCAAAGGATTCTATAACTTAGGACTTATTTAGTTCTTTACAACTGGCCAAGGATGGCGGCCAGATACTTAACAGGTTATGTGCCCAGCACGCTTCCACTCCCAACCCATTTTATCATATATGTGCTAGAAGGCTGAGGGTCTTCATGTCCTGGGAATGACTTTAAACTCTATCTGACGATGAGATTCCAGTTCAAGAGGTCTGGGAAATCTGGCGCACACCTTCATCACCATTGCTCCCAGGTCCACTCTGACCCGGAGTGGTAGTACCTGTTAGGGTCCTATCTATGGGTTAAATAGAAAAAATGTATTTACAAAAGTGTTATGTGCACAGCCGATCTCCTCGACGTAAACAAGCCGAAGCTCATGGGTGGGAAAGAACAAAAATTGTGTCGATCCCTTCGGCAATCAAGGGGTGCCTCAGGCCGTGCATAAATGCCTCGAACGGTACGAGGTGGAATTTACATAACGGCTAAGCAAGCTGTAATGAAAGCAGGGAGTTGTTCACACTGAGGTAGAACGAACCAGTAGGTGGAAGGAGTGACAGTGCGACGACGGAAAAAAATAGTGTTTCTTGTTCGTTTATCCAAGGTTTTGAACCAGCGAGTTCAAGAAAACTAGAAAGAAACGGTGTTTTCTGAGAGTCTGTACCCCGTTAGAGGATTGTCCCGAACTTTTTGTGCGAAAAAAACAAATTGAGTATCTGTTAAGAATGAATTTTTACACTACTTAGTCGGCATTAAATGCCCCATCGATGTTGATATGCCGTAAAACAAAACGAACAGACAAACAAACTGTTATGTACTCGTATATCCTCGTTGGGTATATACACAATAGTTCTTATGTTATAGATATATTTGCCTCATACCCCACTTGTATGGGCTGGCCACAAGGCCTCGTTTTAATGTGGGCCCACCCACAAGCCGAAGCTCATGGGGGGAGAACAAAAATTGCGTCGATCCCTTCGGCATTCCCCCTCAAGGCGCTGGGCAATAAACCCAGCCCTGCCCCTTTAAGTCAAGGGGGCAGGTGTTGCCTGGGGGGAAAGACCCCTGGGATCGACGCTATTATTTGTACTTTAACCTGATCCAGTGGCCGATGCACACTGGACCCCCGGCTGGGCCGGGTATGTAAGGTCAGGAGACCCTATACAAGGTAAGTAGTTCTTATGTTAGAGAGAGTAGAGACATCAGAGTGAGATAGACAGATACATAACTTACTTTGTTGTTCTCTTCCAGTCGCCATGTTGGATCTTTACTTCTTTTTCTCTTTCTATTTCGGCCATGATGTGATCGCCTAGTCTGGTTTCTCTTTACTTTGTATCTTCGTTGGTCTTCTAACTTGTTGCTTCTTTCTACTTGTCTTCTACCGGTCTTCTAACTAAGGTCATGCGTAATTAATTAACAAGGCTTATTGCTTGGATCAAAGATTTTATTTGCCCGTTTACTAACTCATCGAGCGGAGTTATAACCGAGGTAGTACACGTCTATCCCACCCGAGGTCTGGCTGCAAACTAACTAAATCTCACGTGACTTGCGATATTCCCGCCTCTGAGGTCAGTTGGGGCCAGTAACCGTCACTGGTATTTACAATTCCCTCAGAGCTTCTGTTTCTATTTCGGCCATGATGTGAACGCCTAGTCTGGTTTCTCTTTACTTCTTTGTATCTTCGTTGGTCTTCTAACTTATTGCTTCTTTCTACTTGTCTGACCGGTATTCTAACTAAGAGGGTGCGTTTAAGTCATGTAATAACCAATCAACAAGACCTATGGCTTTGATCAAAGACTTTATTTGTCCTTTCTAACTTATCGCGCGGAGTGAGTCCAGTCGAAGTAGGACACGTCTGTCCCACTCGGGGTCTGGCTGCAAACTGACTTACTAAATCTCACGTGACTTGCGATATTCTCGCCTCTGAGTTCAGTTGGGGGCCAATAATCGTCACTGGTATGTTCCATTCCCTCAGAGCTCTCGCTACAGGGCTTTTAAAAAGCCCTACACAACCATACACTTGTGCAACAAAATAAGTTGAACAGAGAGATTATCTAATAAAGTCCCGCATTCCCTCAGAGCTCTCGCTACAGGGCTTTTCAAAAGCCGTACGCCACCATACACTTATATAACAAAATAAGTTGAACAGAGAGATTATCTAATAAAGGCCCGTATTCCCTCAGAGCTCTCGCTACAGGGCTTTTCAAAAGCCCTACGCTACCATACACTTATGCAACAAAATAAGTTGAACAGAGAGATTATCTAATAATGTCCCGCATTCTCGCAGAGCTCTCGCTACAGGCTTTTCAAAAGCCCTACGCCACCATACACTTATATAACAAAATAAGTTGAACAGAGAGATTATCTAATAAAGGCCCATTCCCTCAGAGCTCTCGCTACAGGGCTTTTCAAAAGCCCTACGCTACCATACACTTATGCAACAAAATAAGTTGAACAGAGAGATTATCTAATAAAGGCCCGCATTCCGCAGAGCTCTCGCTACAGGGCTTTTCAAAAGCTCTACGCTACCATACACTTATGCAACAAAATAAGTTGAACAGAGATTATCTAATAAAGACCCGCATCTAGAAAATCAGGAACAATACGTTCAGAATGGTGTTGAAAATTAGATGCCTTGCCTTCGATGAGCACCTACAAATGCAAACATATTTTATTTGTTTTTTTTTATTTATTTTTTGTTTTGTTTATTCTATTTATTTCTTTATTTTTGTTTATTTTTTTTTCTTTCTCTTTTTTTTCTTTTCTTTCTTTTCTTTTTTTTTTGTTTTTTTTTTTTTGTTTCTCGGAATTCACTGCTGGCATATCAAAAACTAAGGTCTAATTATGCCAGAAGCGGCTGCAGCACACCACACATTCATCTGGGCGCGTATGGATGGGGGGAGGGGATGAGGCACGTTCGGGCTTTCGAATTATTCATACATTTGCACTACCCTACCACCACCAACATCACCACCACCCCCAAATATTACATTGTGTCGCTTCACATGATCGCTGGTGCGAAAAGTTACCACGTTGCTGAGCAGCGCCAGAATCTTGAAATCAGGTTGGATCCTCGCCATTTCTGCTAAGCCCTGGCACCATTCTACACGACTAGCCTTTTGATCATTTGTCAATGCTTCGATGATTTAGATTTTAGAGTGCGGACGCATTCCATGGTCCCAAAGTTCTAAGATTCGACACGCAGAATCCCTGGGTTCTCTCTCTCTCTCTCTCTCTCTCTCTCTCTCTCTCTCTCTCCTCTCTCTCTCTCCCACACACACACACACAAATGGCATCGTTTCTTAGACCTAACTAGACTATTAAAAACACTGATTGCTGGATCAGGACAAGATTGACTTCATTTGACTTGTACCTGTGATCCAGCATTAATTTTTTTTATTTCATTTCTTTTTCTCATAAATCAGGAGAAAATAGACGGTATCAAAAAGTTTGAATTTTCTTCACTTTCTCCCAGCAAGCAGTGCGTTTTATCCCACTCAGCTCATCAAATTATGTATGCCTGCCTACCCTCCTCTCTCTCTCACGCTCTCTCGTCTTCTTCTCTCTCTCTAACACTCTCACTCTCTCTCTCTCACACACACACACAACACACACACTCACACACACACACATACATATTATCTCTCGCTCTCTCTCTCTCTCTCTCTCTCACACACACACACATAACATATTATCTCTCGCTCTCTCTCTCTCTCTCACACACACACCACACACATACATATTATCTCTCGCTCTCTCTCTCTCTCTCACACACACACACACATTCTCTCTCTATCGATCCTCTCGCTCTCTCGCTTTTGCTCTTGTCCTATCTCGCACACACACACTCACACACTTTCTATCTACTTATTTGACCTCTTTCTTTTTTCTTCTTGCTCTAGTCTCTCTCTCTCTCTCTCTCTCTCTCTCTCTCTCTCTCCTCTCTCTCTCTCTCTCTCTCATACACGCACACCTCTCCACTAATTATTTATCTACCTTTCTCTCTCTCTCTCTCTCTCTCTCTCTCTCTCTCTCTCTCTCTCTCTATACACGCACACTCAATCTCTAATTATTTATCTACCCTCTCTCTCCTCTCTCTCCTCTCTCTCTCTCTCTCTTCTCTATACACGCACACCTATCTCTAATTATTTATCTACCCTTCTCTCTCTCTCTCTCTCTCTCTCTCTCTCTCTCCTCTTCTCTCTCACACACACACCACCTCTTCCTCTAATTATTTATCTACCTTTTTTACTCACTCACTCTCTAGCTCGCGCGCACGCACACACACACACACACACACACACACACACACACACACACACACTCTCTCTCTCTCTCTCTCTCTCTCTCATACACGCACACCTCTCCCACTATTATTTATCTACTCGCTCTCTCTCTCTCTCTCTTATACACGCACAACCTCTATCTCTAATATTTATCTACCCTTTTCTCTCTCTCTCGTCTATCTATCTCTCTCTCTCATACATGCCACACCTCTATCTCTAATTATTTATACTACCCTTTTCTTCTCTCTCTCTCTCTCTTATACACACACACACCACACCACACACACACTCTCTCTCTCTCTCTCTCTCTCTCTCTCTATCTATCTATCTATCTATCTATCTCACCTTGTATAGTATTCCCGTTTGTCTATCTCACATGAATATCCAGTTTTCAGTATTTACAGAGAGAACCACAAGAGCAATGATTCCAGAAGACAATTCTTCAAATTAAAATGGCCGACTTTGGTTAGGCATTTTATAATAACTAACAAAAACATCCTCCCTCTGGGTACAAGTATTTAAGTTTTAATGCAATAAGTATAGTCGTCTGGGTAGCCTAAAGTCGGTATCCAGCCAGACAACGAGGGTGTCTATCCCCTTTTTACTAGCACTAGACCAAGGAGATTTTTTTTGGTGTCGGAGATGGATAGCCACACTTACCATCCGCTAATCACATTTACCGCGCAGATCCTTGTGCTACT
The DNA here is from genome assembly GCA_023376005.1 of Doryteuthis pealeii. Taxonomy (NCBI): domain Eukaryota; kingdom Metazoa; phylum Mollusca; class Cephalopoda; order Myopsida; family Loliginidae; genus Doryteuthis; species Doryteuthis pealeii. The sequence goes on along the minus strand of CM042153.1, from coordinate 20,477,893 downwards.
CACACTCTGAGCTGGCGGGGGCTGGTATCGAAACCAGAACCTTGCGGCTCCTAGTCGGACACTCCTAAACAGGCCCTGAAGTATTAGATTAGATGGGACGAGTGGATAGAGTTAGAAAGATAATCATAGAAATCAGTGCTGTCTGCGCACGCTGATGCTGATGATAATAATAATGGATTATTTACATAATAGATTCAGTTATAGAAAGTTGCTTATTTTCCTACTTAGGTATAAGTATGGACCGGGTTAGCTCAGTCGGTAGAGCGTTCGGCTAGAAACCTCAAGGTTCCTAGTTCGATTCCGGCCCTCGTCAACTCAGCGTTATGAGTAGCACAGGGATCTGTGCGGTAAAGTAAGGAGTTGATGGTAAGGTGTGGCGCTCCACCTCAGATGCAAAAACAATCTCATTGGTCTAGCCCTAGGGAAAAGGGGATATACTTCCTCGCTGATTGGCTGATACAGACTTTACGCCACCCCGACGACTTTATTTTACTTACTTTATTTACATAATAGATTCAGCTATAGAAAGTTGCTTATTTTCCTACTTAGGTATAAATACCTATCTAAATATTAGATCGCCCTGATGATGATGACGATTCTGTATGCTGGGCGTAAGACCTTGCCAGGGGTGATGAGCCATGGCGACGGGTGGCTAGAGATAGAGAGATAGTCATCCGTGCTGTCTGCACACCCTGATGCTGCTGCTGATAATAATAGATTATTTACATAATAGTTTCAAGCTATGGATGCTATTTTCCCACATATAATATTATATATATAATATATATAATATATATATATATATATTTATATAGTAACGCAAGGTCAATTTCTTAAGCGGAGTTTAACAGGTTTGAATTCAGAGTTTTCCTTCTCCTAAACTGATTACATAGCCAAGGTTAAAGAGCCCAGTCTGCCCTGCTATTTACTCATAGCTGGAGGTAGAATTTGATTCATACCTTTCCCAAGGGTATTAGTGCTATGTGAAATTCAATCAGCTTCGTCCAGGAATTGAACTCGGGTTGACTAGTCCATTTCCTATGACTCTAACCATTAGACCACGCGCCTCTATTTTCCTCCTTACATGTATATAAGATCAGCGTTCAGCTCACCCCCACCCCTCAACAAGGAATCAAAACTGGCGCCCACTTTATTCTTATTCTGAATCCAACTCAAGGGACTTATTCGATGAAAGATATTTCATTTTATTTCGATTAGATTTGCGTCAACTTTCCGTTTGATTAAACATGACTCACTTAATCTAACGGCAAATTGCCGCTAAGTTGTGCTGATGAATTTCACGAAGAGCTTATAATATATATATATATATATATATATATATATATATATATATATATATATGTTTGAAAAACGGATTGGAAGGATGTAATTTATTGTAATTTGTCAACACGCGTTTTGCTCAAATTTCCCTTACATGTACAGAATATTCGATTTAAAATCATATTAAACATACAGCAAAAAGAAAATAATAGATGAAATATCTGACACGCAAACTGAGATTATCTTCATAACAGTCCGTTTCATATATATAATATATATATATATCGTAGATATGGAGTCATCTGCGCTTATGTGATTTATTCAAACACACACACACACACACACATACATATATATATATATATATATATATATATGTGTGTGTGTGTGTGTGTGTGTGTGTGAAAATGGAAAAGGAATTGAATCCGACAATATGAGGAAAAATGAGTAAAGAAAAGAAATCTAGATGGATAAAATGAATTTAATCGATATCACATTAATCGATATAACTTACACATGTGTTTCAGTAGTTTTATGTGTGTGAAAATAAATTTCGCACACATAGAAGAATCGACCTTCATCAGAGTGAACATTTATTTGAATGAAAAAATTCGTTGGGAAAACATTTTTTGGAAAATTCGAAAATCGAATTTTTTTTTATTTTTTAAATTTTGGAACGCTGAGAATAGAACCGTTATGATTTGGATATTTGTTGTTTTTTTTGTTTATATAATATATATATATATATATATAATGTGTGTGTGTGTGTTAAACCTCCAGGAACCTGAAGAAACGCATTTGTGAACATAAAAGCAATATTAGATAAGGCAACCACAACTGTTACTTCCAACACACACACACACACACACACACACATTATATATATATATATATATATATATATATATATATATATATATAGTGTGTGTGTACAAAAAACGGGATGTTACATGATATTTATTCTTGTGGATAATGTCGACTCTGTAACGTTTCTCTTACTGACAAGTAACTTCAATCGCTAGTGGCAGAGAAGAATTGCGTGTACTCCATCCCATGCAGCTGTGGAAAAGTATACAAAGGTGAAACATGCCGTCTATTGAAAGTAAGACTAGAAGAGCACCGTAAGACAGTGGTTCGAGGAGAAATAGAAAAGTCGGCTATGGCTGAGCATCTATGGAATGAAAAGGGAAACCATCTGCCCTTATGGGATGAAGTTAGGATAATAGATAGGAAGAACATTGCAAGAGAAGACGACTCAAAGAATCAGCTTATATGATAGGCTCTAGTGATAGTGTAGTAATGAACAGAATATGGCAACCTATAATTAAAAAGGCTAGATTAAACAAAAACTAAAATTAAAAACCACCCAATATGAATCTAGGTAAAAAAAAAAAAAAAAACATATATAAGGAAAGAAAAACTTTCTAAAAGCAAATTATTTCACAATAAAATTTTCTCCGACGATGAAGTAAGTTCAAAATTAGTTGAGAACCATTCTGAAAATAAATTACATAAAAGAAATATTCCTGTTTGTCTTTTGTCGTCTTTATATATATATATATATATATATATATATATAATTTATTTTACAATGTTTTCATAATCAATGTTCATTATCAGCGACCGCGGTTTCATGCTAAAAGCAATCATCAGGCTGAGGAGCAAGATCCTATGGTGTTTGTTGGAGTTCTTTACTCAATGTCACATTGAGTAAAGAAGCCAACAAACACCATAGGATCTTGCTCCTCAGCCTGATGATTGCTTTTAGCATGAAAACCCGGTCGCTGATAATGAACATGATCTATGAAAACATTGTAAAATAAATAAATATAGCTCTTACAAACTGTGATGAGCACATGTATTTTCTTGTTTCATCGCAAAAATTTTGTGTTTTTACATATACCCATTATATATATATATATATATATATATATATATATATAAGACGAACAAAAAGTTTTTACGAATTCTCTTGTCTTATTGAGAAAAAAAATTCCCTTTTCTCACTGCTTTCTGACTTTCCGTTTCTACAACAAAAAACTAAACTACATTACCATCTTTCAATGAAATTTTTTCTCTGAGGAGCATTGAGCGAAAAAAAGAAAATCATTTCTGATGTTAAATCTAACTAGGGTACCCTTACTTTTCTTTTTACGAAAAAAAAAAACAATTTATTTTACAACATGCATATGCTTTTACGCGTCCTTTTTAAATTCTGTACTGTAAATAAACTTTTCATATATATATATATATATATTACGGACTCTCTCGTCGATTTTCGACGCATGAGGGTTCATACATACAATGAACACCCACACAGTGACTTGTTTATACTGGTGAAGGTTTGTGTTGGACCATCCACACTTTTTGGCACAGTCGATAGGAAAGAATTGGTGCATCAAGAGTTGCCACAAACACAATCAACGAGCGATCTCAGGAATTTTAAATTCAGAGTTATCCCTCTCCTAGACTGGTTACCTACCCAAGGTTGAAGGGCCCAGTCTGCCCTACTATTTAACCCATAGCTGGAGGGAATTTTGAATTCAGAGTTATCCCTCTCCTAGACTGGTTACCTACCCAAGGCTGAAGGGCCCAGTCTACCCTACTATTTAAACCATTGCTGGAGGGAATTTTGAATTCAGAGTTATCCCTCTCCTAGACTGGTTACCTACCCAAGGCTGAAGGGCCCAGTCTGCCCTACTATTTAACTATTTAACCCCAGCTATATATATATATATATATATATATGAGAGAGATATGTCCTCTTTTGTTGATCTAATGAATAAGAATTTAATTCCGAATTTGGTTTAACAAGTAATTTAACCCGTATGTATCACTACTTAATACAGTAATAATTTTTACTCAGAGAAAAAAACCTGAAGTCGAAGAAGATATATATATATATATATATATATATATCCAAGTTACGTGATGTCCATCAGTCGTTTTTTTTTTGCATTGTGTTGTGAGCTTAAATTTCAAGTATGAGATAACATCAGGTACAGTTATGTTAATAAGTTTAGTAAAATCATTTAAGTTTCCAAATTTATTATGCCAAAGGAAAATATTATTTATAAAAACAAATATCAATATATATTACAGCATATAAAATTTACGTATAGTGTTAATAAGTTCAATAGTATATATATATATATATATATATATATATATAATCTTATTATAATGGAGATAGTGTGTTTTTCTGTCTGTAACCGAAACTATATTACTACTCAACTCACAATTCCCTTAGTTATTGACATCACATTCTCCATGATTTTATTTTAACCTTTTTAATAATTAAAATTGTTTTACATTGTTAACACTGTTAACCATATGATATTTTCCACGTACCCCACTTGTACGGGTCAGGCACAAGGCCCTATTTATGTGGGACCACCCACAAGCCGAGACTCATGTGGTGGCGGGTGAAAAATTGCGTCGATCCCGTCGGCATTCCCCCTCTAGGGGGGCGCCTCAGGCGCTTGGCAATAAACCCAACCCTGCCCCTTTAAATCAAGGGGGCAGGTGTTGCCTGGGGGGATGGCCCCCTGGGATCGACGCCGTTAATTATATCAATGGTCCAGAGGCCGAAGCCACTGTTGACCATATCTACATACAAATAACATGCAATTATATTTGTATATACAACAAAATAGCGGTTTACAGTGTGAACGGGAAGTCTAATTTGCATATTGATATTAAAAAATCGAATTTAATAAATATTTGCTCAGTGTTATTGATTTCTAACTGTTTGGTTTTATTTTAATGAATATAAGCAAAAATCTCTTCAATAAATCTTAAATGAAATCCATTAACAAGAAAAAATAACTGTAAGTTTATTCTTACTTCCTCTTTTAACTAAATACTTACATTAGAAAAAATAACAATGAAAGACGAGAGTGATGGAAGAGTAAGTTTCAGTTGTTCTATGTTTCAAATCTTTTATCTGCATTCTTATTTAGTTTCATTAGCCTTTCTAATCTAATCTAATATTTTATTACATTCAAACTTAAATACTTGCACCCGGAGGGTGCATATATTTGCTAGTATATATGATGTGTGTGTGTGTCATTGAATTAATATGTCATTGTTGGAAGGTTGTGAATATAACAAAGGATAATAGGGAGAGTCTGCACTTGGATTTGATGAGATTACTTATTTTGAGCAAGGGAATATAGCAAATGATCTTGTCAACTTGAAGATTCTTCCAAAATAACAATTTCGGTTTACCTCTTAAATCTTGATAATAGATTCGGAACAAGATTGCAAGAAACACCTTTTGTTTTCATGTAAAATGTTAACCTATCAAAAACAGTTTCTTGAGATGTAGAGTTTAGATCAGTAAAACATAACTAAACTCAGATAGAGATGAGTCGATTACAAAAAAAAAATGGTTTATTAAAACTTGTTACTTGAAACCACATGACAGTGTGCAAACAAATGATTATTGTTAGATCTTATTATAATGGAGATTATATAACTGTCTGTCTCTAACCGAAACTACGTTACCACTTAATCAGCATCTTGTTCATTAACAATGTCTCTATTAAAATCTAGTTGAATTAGGTTTGCCGCTAAACTGACAATATTATTGATGCATTTAAAATCCTGAATTGTGTGCTATATATCTCTAAGAATGTAAGATTTACATGGTATATGGTGAGAATAATTTGTATAATGATATTAACAAAACTGGGTTTGATAAATAATCATTTGCTGTTACTGATTTCTAATACTATCATGTTATTCTCAAATGTATTAAAAGTAATCCTATAAATATTTTTTTAATATAGAATTCAATTAGAATAAAATTAAAATGTGCGTAATATTTATATATTCCTTCTTATTCAGTTTCGTTGGTCTTTCTAATTTAATATAATATTCTTTTACAGTAAAACTTTAACACTTGCTCCTGGGTTGCATAATTTTGCTAAAAGAAATAATTGCTTGAAACCATAAACTCTTTTATAAATTATTGGTACTAGTACAAAATACCGCCCTGGTGGCTGGGGCGTTAGAATGCACCGACTGCACCTCTGCAGAGGGGTAAGACTCCCCCAATGTGCCACCTGTTGGCCGTGGGTGGCGACCCGTGATGCTTAAGGATAGAGCCCAGGTGGATGAGCAGTTCATGACATGCAATACTCCACTTTGGCCCTATCTTGGGCTAGACGGAGCGGTCGGAGAGGCCCCCTCCGATCAATCGGCTGGTCACGTCAAGCCCTAGCACCTATATGATTTTCCCAACCCTATTGCCCTTATGGCAAGCCCCAACCCCTTTTTATCATATGGGTGCTAGAAGGCGGTGGCTGCGGGTCTACATGTCCTGGGAATGACGTTAAATTCTATCTGATGGTGAGGTTCCAGTTTGGGAGGTTTAGGGAATGTGGAGTACCCCTACAGCACCATTGCTCCCTGGTCCACTCTGACCCGGAGTGGTAGTACCTGTTAGAGTCCCATCTATGGGTTAAATAGAAAAATATATTTATAAAAAAATTGTATTATCCATTAAGAATTGATTTATTTCAAACCTTTATCGGCATTAAATGACCCACTGAGGTTGATATGCCGTAAAACAAAACAAACCAAAAATAGTACAAAATAAAAAACACCTTCCGGGCGATGTAAAAATAGATTTTTGAAACATATTGCCTGAGGGGTGGGAGTTAAAAATTCAATATCAGCGAGTTTCTACCATAAGTAAGTAAAATCATCAAATTCATTAAAGGATTAAAAATAAAACAATTTGAAATGAAAACTTTAAATATGTATTAAAATAAAACAAACTATATATAGATATATAATACCAGTCATGTATTTATTAAAACTTGTTAAAAAAACAATGAGAACTGTCTAATGTTGCATGTTCAAATTTTGAGTGTATTTATTCTGTTGTGACGATTTTGGGTAATGTGACGTAAGCAATGAGGTAGTTTTTGTTACAGACAAAAACCGGAAGCGAATCTCCATTATTAATAGATTAGATAGGATTACTTAAAACTATATTAGTGTGTGCAAATAAAAGAGTATTATTAAAAATAGAAATACTTAATTGAAATCATAGAATTGGGTATGAATTATTAACGTTAGATAAATTACTTGAAAACATAACATTTTCTGCCAGGCAGACCTATCTTTTGAATTAACACCAAAGAAAACCCTTCAGACTAGGATTACCAACTCACTACAGACTTGGATTATGGGAGTAAACCCCGAAAAACAAATCCGGAGCCGGAGCCCCTAAGGTGGTGTGACGCTGAAATCCAGTGCAACCCAGCAACTCCTGCGACACTACCGATGCCAAACTGCATTGGCTTCTTACCTTTTCTTTTGGATCACATCGACAGTGTGGAGAGGGGGAAGTTGCTGTCTTGGCAACAGCTCATCTTACATATGATATTCACTAACCACTGGGCATAAAATAACCCTGCACGGGTCGACATGTCGTTTCAATTAATCAATATCAAATAACCTGGGAGTTCAAACTCGAAAAAGCATTGACGTCACTTTCTGCTGATGAGATATTACTACCTAGGTATGTGAATTGTTTCATTGTAACATTTTTTTTTATTAAAACTATTTACAATAACATATTTGTAAGATTTTAATTTCCAGGTCAAATGTCATAACTAATTATATCTAACTGTATATAGATATTATTTTTGATTTCATATATATAGATATTAGCACGGGTCGTATGGAAGGTATAAGCTCTAAAGATGAACCATGATATTGTTATGACGGAGAACGAGAAAGGAAAAAGAGCAAGACATTGTCTTGCCTGCCGGGATCGAACCAGCGTCCGCCCGCATGCAAAAACAAATGCGATTTAGGCACTGGACGGACGCGAGGTTCGACTGATTTGCCCGGATGTTTGGGTAATATGCCCATAAGTAACCAAAGCGAGTGGAGCGTGACGAGCAGAGAAGCTTTCGGCTTACGTGAGACGGCAGTCAGAAAATATTATTTTGACGACGGCGACAGATTTTCAGCTGCTGGTCGTAGACTGTGTTGACCAAAAGAAAGTTTGGCCTGCGAGAAGACAGTGAACTCGCTTCTTTTTGGTCCCCCCCCCTCAGCAGGAACTTGTTGAAGCAAATATCTATTTTCCCCCTCTATTTTTCCTCCCTTCTATAATTGTAAAATTGAGTAATGAAAACGGCAACGCTTGAAATATCCTAAAAGTTTATATATATCGTGTGGTGTAATGGTTAAAGTCATGGACTCGTCGCCCCGAGTTCAAATCCTGGGTGTGGTAATTGCATTTTACTTAGCGCTAATACCCTTGGGAAAGGTATGAAACTTACTCTTTCTTCCAGCTATGGATAAATAGCAGGGCAGACTGGGCTCTTTAACCTTGGTTAGGCAACCGGTCTAGGAGAAGGAAAACTCTGAATTCAAACCTGTTGAACTCCGCTTAAGAAATTGACCTTGCGTCACATCCTGCTCGTACGGAGGGGTTGGTATATATATATATAGTGTGAGTTTAAGCTTCTAATATCTATGGAGGATATTCTCTCTCTTTTTTGAGAGAAATAAAATTATACCATAGAATATAGACATGAAAAAAAATCAATACCATACAACATAATCCCCAATAATGCTAACACATTGTTAAAACCAATTACTAAAAAGTATAAATATAAATACACGATATGTATCACTTCCTAACCGTTAGGCATGACATAACTCCAGACGGGTTGATATGCCGTTAAAATCAATAAACAAACAGCAAACGTCTCTCCAATAAATGTTTGTTTGCTAGACGGCTATTAACCCCTACAAAATGGTTCATACCTCCTTGACAAGATTTTTTCCTGCTGTTACGCTGAGATTTTAAATATCCAACTTTTTTTTATCACATTGCAAATAAATACATATAATAGTATAGTTACTAACATGATCTGTGGATATACCACAGTATAATAATATAATGATTACAACATTTTATATGTTTACTTAAGAGCTATTGCGTAATTTTTCAATATGTTTTCCATTTCAGCTATATAGATAAACGGCATTTAATGCAATAAAGTGGTTCATATCTCCTTCATAAGTTATGTTTAAGTTCTGCTCGGCTAATATTTTAAATATCCAAATGTTTATCACATTGCAAATAAATAAATATAGTTATATTTCTTCAATTTCAAATATATAGACATCGGCGTGAGTCGTATAAATGTTATAAACCCAAAAGCGGAACTATAGGAATAAGTTTTTGGTTCATTCGTCTTGGTTTCTTTATCCCCAATAAAAGCTGGTTCTTTGTTCTTGTGGGCTGGTACGCTGAAATGGAACTTAGGAACAAAAAGACACGAGAGAGGAAAGAGACAAAGGCAAGAGGTAGTTTTATGATTCAGTCTTTATTGAACGGGGCATAGTTGGCCGTGGCGAGGGGTAAACCCCTGGCCAGGAAACGACCTACACTCAGTTGCGGCCTAAGTTCGAATGACCGAGGTATCCTTTTGGGGGTAAGGAGTCAGTCCTTTTTGTCGGACACACGCAAAGGGGTTCTTCCGGTCAAGGCCCCATGGGACTTTGTTGTTTTTTTTATTTTATTTTTATTTTCGTACTTTTTAATCCCCACGGAACACAATATTGTAAAATTATAAGTAATGAAAAAACGACTACGTTAGCAATAGCAAGTAGGTTTTTATATACTTTCGAGTTAGTTTAAGCTTATAGCATCTATTTTATTTAGAAATACTAGCAAATATATGCACCCTCTGGGTGCAAGTATTTTAGTTAAATTTTATAATAAAATATGATATTAAATTAGAAAGGCTAATGAAACTGAAATAAGAATGTAGATAAAAAGATTTTGAACAGAGGGGGTATGATTGAAAAATAGAACAACTTTGAAACTAACACTTCCATCATTTTCCGTTACTCCCGTCTTTCATTGGTAAATTTTCCTAATTTAAACTGTTTAGTTAAAATAGGAAGTAAAGAAATATATTACAGTTATTTCTTCTTGTTAAGGATTTCTTTAAGATTTATTGAAGAGATTTTTGCTCATATTCAATAAGATAAAACTAAACAATTAGAACAAAATAATACTAAGCATATATTTATTAAAATCAATTTTTTAAGATCAAAATGCAAATTAGCCTTCCCATTCATACTGTAAACCTCTATTTTGTTGTATATATAAATACAATTGCATGTTATTAGTATGTAGATATGGTCAACAGTGTAAGTAATGTAAAACAATTTTATCAATAATTGAGGTTTAAATAAAAATAAAATCATGGAGAATATGATGTAACTTGTATAGTAATATAGTTTCGGTTACAGATAGACAAACCCACAATCTCCATTATAATAAGATTACAGATTCTGTTGCTACAATAAGTGTTTGTTTTTTACACCGCCATTAATCCTATAAAATGATTCTTACTTTCTTGACAAGTTTTTTTTCCTCCTGTTACGTTGAGTTTTCAAATATCCAAATATTCATCATATTGCAAATAAATATATATAATAGTATTGTTATTATTTTTATTTCCTCCTGTTTCGCTGTTTTCAAATATTCATTATACTGGAAATAACTATATATAATATTATAGTTATTATTTTTATTTTCGATATATATGTATCGGTGTGGATTGTATGAAAGATATAAGCTGAAAAAGATCTATCATATTGTAAAATTGAGTAAGGGAAATCGTCAACGTTAGAAATAGTGAAAATGTTTATATATCTCTTGCGACTTTGAGCTATAACTTTTTTATAGAATATTACGACTCTGTCATTTTAGTGTTTGTTTGCAAGATGGCCATTGACCCTACAAAAATGGTAATTTTCACCTTTAGTTGTTAAAATTCCTAGCATTAAATTGTGCGTGCGCATTATCTGAAATGAACTTAATTGTTATTAAGAACACATTTTATCATAGTTTTGTGTTAAAGCATGCGGTTGTCCTGTTTTCCAAACGATTCTAAGATTGTATATTTCGCACGGACACATTCAAAATGCCTACCGTCTTGTTTCAAAGTAAAAGTCAGTTTGGCTAAATCCTAGCATAAAATTATCTGAAATGAACTTAATTGTTAGTAAGAACACATTTTATGATATTTTTGTGTTAAAAGCATTGCAGTTGTATTGTTTCGAAAAAAAGTTTCTAAGATTGTTTATTTCGCACGAGACTTTAAAAATAGCTACCGGCTTAGTTCAAGTGAAAGTCAAGGGAGGTACTCTAATTGCCTTATTTGCTAGTAATTTCGACAATTAAAGGTGAAAATTACCCCAAAATTGTCATACCTCATTGATAAATGCTTTATTCGTTTTATTAGGGCTGAGATAATTGAATATCCAAATATTCATCATATTGCAAATAAATATATACTAGCAGGATATGTGGATATACCACAGAAAGTTAATTAATTATTACAACCTTTGATATCGTGGTGACGTAATTTCGGTTACAGATTAACACACAATCTCCAATATAATACGATATATAAATAAATAGCTTTATAAAGCGTATGCAAATTAAAATATATCAGGATATTCTAAAAAAAAGGACGCTTTTCTTTGGTCACGTCTCGTCATTGTGCGCGTATATGTGTCTGGGAATAATACATTAGGGGATGTATTTAAGCCTAATTGATTAAATGCCAACGCTTAACGTTTCTCTGAATTTTTAATTCAGTTCTAAGTGACAGTTATCTCTAGGCTGTAGGTTAAATCCTGGTCAAGGGTGACAGTAACATAGAATGATAATTAGCACAGCTTAACACCTGTACCCCAGCTTTGCTTAGTGGAATGAGAACAGGATATTCCCGTGGATTGAATAAAGGGTTGGGTTTAGAATTGCGTTAAGGCTCCCGATTACGACAAGAAGGATCCCGAGTTCGAAAAGAAGGTTCCCGTGTTCGCGAAGGCTCCTGAGTCCGACAAGAAATACACGAAGAGGTTCGGAGGGCAGATCGACCGAAACGTTGTACAGATAACAATGAAGATGAGGAAAATAGCCCGAATAATCCAAGTAATACTGTTTAACGTTTCGTTTTTTTTTTGTGTTTTTTTTTTGTCTTCCGTTAAAACATCAATCAGTTGATGTTAGAACGCGATAGAATAATTTGTGAAAATAATTCTAAAATGAAAATAATCTTCGGATGAAGCAGTATAACATCGCAAGATAAAGTTGTATGTTAGCAAACGTTTAATTAAAACTGCCAAATAATTCGACTCATGAAAACTGTATAATTACAACTGGAGACAAAATAAGCATTAAATGGCAACAAATACAATTCCTCAATTTAAAGAACTTACTGATAACAGGCGATATCCCGCACATACTATCACGGATGCGGACTATGCTGATGACCTGGTACTACTCGCAAATACACCTGCACAAGCCAAATCCTTACTACACAGCCTAGAAAAGACAGCACGAAATGTCGGCCTGTACGTGAACTCTGATAAAACTGAGTTCATGTCTTTCAAAAACAAAAGCGACATCTCAACCATCGATGGCAAACTCCTAAACTCCTAAACTCTGTAGAACAATTTAGATACTTAGACAGTAACATCTCCTCCACAGAAAACGACGTTAATGCACGCATAGGAAAAACATGGGCCGCTATAAATAAATTATCGATCATATGGAGGTCCAATCTCACAGACAAGTTAAAGAGACACTTCTTTCAGGCCGTTGTCGTGTCAGTACTGCTGTATGGCTGCACCACCTGGACCCTAACAAAGCGACTAGAGAATAAACTAGATGGGAGTTGCACAAGAATGCTGCGGGTGATCATGAACAAGACGTGGAAACAGCACCCTACGAGAAAACAGCTGTACAGCCACCTACCACATATCACCCAAACCATCCGAGTAAGACGTGCAAGACACGCGGGACACTGCTGGAGAAGCAAGGACGAACTCATAAGCGACGTCCTCCTGTGGAAGCCAGCACATGGACAAGCCAGGGTGAGCCGACCAGCAAAAACGTACGTTGATCAGCTCTGTGTGGATGCAGGATGCTGCTTAGGGGACCTCCCGAGAATGATGAGCGATAGGGACGGATGGAGAGAGATTGTCATCGATATCCGTGCTGACAGTGCGACATGATGATGATGACAGATAACAGAATTAAATTTAAATTTATTTTTTTTTTAATTCCAAATTTTAGTCATATAGAAAAGCAGAAGCCAATGATATAGTTTAGCGTACTCACGATATCAGCCGGACAGTGAGGGAGCCTATCCTCCTTATTGCATTGATAGACCAGAGAAATTGTTTTACTGAGGTGGAGCGCCACACGTACCGTCATTTTTCAACTTTACCACACAGATCAAATTATTTTGTACTACTTATGCGCTGAGTTGACAGGGACCGGCATCAAACCAAGAACCGTGCAATTCCTAGGCGGGTGCTAAAAATGATTTTTGTTTTCATCTAAATAACAAATCGACTGTTGTCTCCTTCCAAATAATTCTCTTGGGAAGCCACACACAGCAAGTTTTAACGTAATTAAATATATAAAATTCAAAGGACTAACGAAATTAAATAAGAACACATATAAAAGGATTACACTTATTAGAATTAGATTTAAATTGATTTCTATATAAAGTGCACTGATAACGTGGGCTGTTTTGAGGCAAATCTAACCCAGATTTTCATAGACATCGTTAATAAACAAAATGTATTCTATGTATTAATGATTTTGACTGTAAATTAAATAGTCATTGATAAACTTACACAATTCTTGAGGGTATTGTGACGTAAGCAGTGACATAGTTTCGGTTACAGACGGACAGACACCAAATCTCCAATATATTCATTTTAACATTTCACACTTAAACCGCAGAACATTTTTTTTAGTTAACGTCCCGGACTGCGACATCGTAGTAAGCGAGTTCGAATTCCAGTCGCGCTATTACGTTCACCTTCGGACTAATGCCTTAGGGAAAGATATGGAATCCGTTATCCACACTCCGCTATGGGGTAAATTGTACCACTACTATTCTTCCACAAGGGAAGATTTGGCATTAAAAAACTCACCAAAAACAAAAAAACAATCTAAATTCCCAGGTAAAAAATTGCCTTTTTTCTTAATTTTTGAGATGAGGCTTGGATAATTTGTATTATTTGGACTATTGCCTCATATTTAATTGCGCACAATATTCGGCCGATGTATCCTCCGGTCTCTTCAGGTATTTGTTTTCGGACTCGGAGATCTCTCGAACTCGGGAATTGGACATAGCGTAGTGGTATACAGACATTTAAGTTATACAGTTCGTAAGTGACAGTTATATCTAGGCTGAGGTTCAATTCCAGTCAATTCAAAAAATAAGTAACATAAAAGAAAATATCCATGTTTAGTTTAAAATCTGTTATATATAATATACATGAATAGATCTGTATATACAAGATACATGAATAGATCTGTTATATATATATATATATATTATATATGGTGATTGCCACTTCTTGACAGAATAAGTGCCATTTCTACAAGTAGTAGTTCATGTGTAGCACGGCGTAATGGCCCACGGATCCAGCTTGTTTTGTGTACCCTGTCACACATATGAAACCTCGACATACAGGCCCTGCCACACATATGAAACCCTGCGCATACATGGCCCTGCCAACTTCATAATTGAAACCCTCGACCATACAGGCCTGCCACACAGGTCAAGACTTCAACTGTAGGAAGATCATTTCCAGGGCGTCCGTCATGTGTCACTCAGAATGAAAGGGCTCGAGTCAACTTACCTCAGACTTCTTACAGCTAACCATACGGACCGCTGTCTTTCCATGAGGATGTGTATCCAGCCCGACCCCGTTCTGTCAATTGGGTCCTTAAGGCTGAATGCTGATTTCGCAAGAGGCCATCGATGTCTGCCCCTTATTGGAGATGCTCCCAGTCCAGATAACCAGTACGTAGTTTGGGGTTTCCTAACTCCCTCAGATCGGGAGGTGTCTGAGACGTTATTCCATGGTGTCTATTCTTAGCATTGTTTTGTTTGTATTCTAGTTTTCCGCCATCCAGCTAAAATTGGACAACCTCAAGGCGTTGGTTTCTGGCTCAGCTTGCATAGATAAAGCGCGCATCTTGTTTAGGGTCACCTTTCTAACACTTCCGGATGGGCTGGGTGAACAGTGTTAACCAAGGCGGCTGACTTCAATCAACCCACATCTTCACCGAGGCACGTTGCTGTTACAAGTCAGCAAGGGGTGAGGTTCAAGTGCGTCACCAATCAACGCCGTAATGTAAGTTCATCTGACATGTTGCCATATTCACCGTCAGGCTGCGATCCTTACCATTCCTCCTACACACTGGGCTTGTAAGAAAAATCTGCACGTGTTTATGTTTTACAATGAATTGTGCGCTTGTGCGACACGCACCGCATGCTCTCCTTGCCCATGAGTCACGTATCAGTGAACAAGCCGAGGCAAGATGACTGGGAGATCTTTGGGGAAGGGCAGGTGGATGATCTGATGAGATCCTACGGGTCCACCAACATAACCGGAAAAAAACGAAAAAAAAAACTAAGTTTGACCTTAGTATATAGTCCAGAAGTACCATTTTATATTATCGAGATCAAACTCAAAATAAATTGTGTTAGAGTCAGATAAACGCAAAATACTACATCATAAATTCTATACTATTGTCTTCCTATAAAGAAATAGAAAATATAAAAATTAACAAACTTAGCTGAACCAAACTTTCTAAGCGCTTGTCCATTTCTGGGTTGTTTGACTTCTTAATGCCTAGGCACGTATTTATTTATCTATTTTTTTTCTTTCTTTTTTTTTTGGCCGAGGAGATATAAGGAGGGGGAAGAAGAAGTCGTTTACGAAGCAGTAATTTAAAAAAAATTTTTTTCTTTAACATATATCTCTGAATCTTAATTGTCGTTTAGTCAATAGTTAAAAAGGCAAAATCTACAGCATAAATTCTATACATTGGTCTCTTAAAGAAAGAAATATTAAAAAGACAAACCTTAGCTGGAACCAAACTTTCTAAGCGTTTGTTCCATTTCTAGGTTGTTGACTTCTAATGCCTAGGCACGTATTATTTATCTATGTTTTTCTTTTCTTTCCTTTTTTTTTTCAGAGATATAATGTTAAAAGAAATATATATATATATTTTATAATATCTGTTCTAAACGACTTGCTTCTTCCCCCACTTATATCTGCCGGCAAAAAAAAAAAGAAAGAAAAAAATAGAATAAATAATACGTGCCTAGGCATAAGAATCAACAACAGGAAATGGACAGCGGCTTTAGAAAGTTTGGTTCAGCTAAGTTTGTTTTAATATTTCTTTCTTTATAGAAGACCATGTATAGACTTTTATGTGTACGCATTTTTGCCTTTTTTAATTTGCCAACACCAAATTTTCAGAGATATATGATAAAATAGAAAAATATTTTTTTAAATTCTGTCAAAAGCGACTTCTCTTCTCCCCCCTTATATCTCCCGCGCAAAAAAAAAAAAAAAAAAAAGAAAAGAAAAAAAAATATATATATATTATATATATATATATATATATATATATATATATATATATGAATATCAAACAAGTTCAGGAAAAAAATGGTTCCGTTACAAATGAAAGTTTAAAATGTAACAGTCCAAGCAACCATGAATCTGCAATGATGATAAACTCGCAGTAGTTCGGGATCCTTATTACATCCGAAATATGAGCCTCCGTATGAGATAATTAAGGTAATTCCAATTTTGTTTTTCCTGGTGTGACAGTAATGAAAGGTAAACATGGAATATTGAATCTGACAATATGTAAGAAAGTTTGTAGAAAAACAAGATGTAGAATTTTTTGCTGACAGAAATCTGTTTCGACATTAATGACATATGTCTTATCAAAGCAACATTTGAAGCGAAAAACGAAATGAATTATAATCTTAATTAACGAGGCATGGACGTCTCTCGATCAGTAACCGAATTTTTTTTTTTAATTAAAAAATATCGTATTTATTGTTAAAAATGAACAATAAATTTTATTTTTAAAAATTTAAGTATATTATCATAAAAGAAGCTCAAAAGAGTTTGCAGTAAACATGTATATGAAATCTAAAGTTCAGGAAAATGTTCCGGTTCCAATGAAAAGTTTAAAATAATGTAAACAAGTCCAGCACAGAATAAATATTACATTCCACGAAAAATAAAATTAAACGATAATATTCATATATGACGTTTTTGGTTATATTTTCCAACGTTTCCGTCTATCATGAAGGAAAATTACCATAATTATCTCCTGAGATGGGCAGCTAAGTAGCTATTCTTTAATACAATTAATTTGAAGTTATATGGTTTCATCAACGCTATAAGAATTAGAGTTCAATAAAGATTGACTGATGTTTAACGGATGTCAATCACCTTTAGGGTTATATATGAAGATTGCGTGAACTTTAATTGCACCCGGCCAACGGACGCTCACTGCTCTATTTTCTTTTTCCTTTCCGCACTCCTGCACGCAAAACAGTCGCGCGTCGTTTCCGAACTTTAGGTAGCTATGTTCGCTCGTCAAAATTTAATTTCTCGTTCACGGGCTCGCCACCTGATTTTTATCCCAGCCAGGGACCTGGTTGCTAAATTTAACAGTAAGCGTTCGCACTGCTAATACCGCAGCACGCCACTCGTTGTCTCTTGAACGACGAACTGTAGTTATACTCATGCAATAGGCAGGCAGTCTGTGGTTCTGCCTTTCGATTTCGGCTACATTTTTTTTTTAACATAACGTGCGTAGACTAGACTAAGCTTGCGTATGCTAGAACACCAAATTTTCGCGTAGAAACAAGGTTCTAGTTCGATACGGTCCTTCGCCATCAGCGTATGAGTAGGCACAGGGGTATGTGCGATAAAGGAGCTGCTGATGAGCGTGTATGCGCACCACTGTTCAGGAATGCTAAAACAATCTCCTTGGTTTACGGATATTTAAAGAAGGGGTAGACTCCCTCGTGACATGGCTGGATACCGACTTTAGGCCCCCGTCGACTTTACTTTTACTTAGTGTACTGTATTTAAATGGCCAGCTTTTCTTTTTTCTTTGATAAAACAAAACAGCAGACTTTTTAATTCTAATGTAATAGAAATCAGAAAGAGAAACTTGTGATTTAAAGATACTATAATTGGGCAAATGAATAATTTATATAAACTTAATCATAAAAATAATCTGATTCTGCTGCGGTAGATGACCGACGCTATGCCCAGAAAATAAACATCAGAATGAAAAAAGACGCGGCGAAGAATCAAACACTGATAATAATTGGAACCTGTGGGGTAATATACAGTGTGTAATTTAACTAATACGTTTGATATGTATACTTAATGAGCTATTGTTATATAGTTCAATATGTAAAAGTATAATCAGGATTTAACTGCTCTCTCTCTCAGCCCCCCTCTCTCTTCCTCATCTTAGGATGGTCCTTATGTTTTTTTTAAATACAAGTTTTACTAATCGTAATACATTGAATAAAGGACCGAACCTGTATTATATACCCTCAAGAGAAAAACTTCGTATTATATACACTCAAAATTTTGAAATATACCATCTAAAATTGGTCCTTTATTCGCTTTTTTAAACGAGCTTTTATATAAATACGTCATTATTATATATTTATTATGTAGTTTGTTTTATTAATATAGTATTTAAAGGTTGATCTAAACGTTAGTTTTACGGAGAAATAGTATTTTTAGTATCAAGAGCTTAAACTAAAAAATTTTACAAATAAATAATACGAAAGATTTTGTGTAAAAATTTGTGTAAAATATTCAACAATATTTTTTAAATTAATAATTAAATAGATGAAACGCAACATCTTATTTTGAGGGGACCAGAACAAGTTTTCAATTTCAATTTTTTATTTTTTTACCCTTTAATAAATTTTATGATGTTACTTATTCATGACAAAATCATCTGAATGTGTTCCAAAATAAATATTAATTTGCCCGAAGGGTGTTTTTTTTTTTGTTTGTTGTTTTTGCCTTTATATACTAAGATATCCCGGTCCGAAATCAGAACTAGTTTTGATTAACAAGAAAAAAAAAAAACTATTAGCAATTACCTTTAAGGCACCCTATTTTTGATCCGATTAAGAAAGGAATTTTTTATTTACACCGTCAATAATCCGGATTGTTTTTGTTAGGGGTTGGAGTTAGTTTAACATAATTTTTTAAAAAAAATGATCGGGGAT